>RJVU01051648.1:10185514-10224550 GCA_003731715.1 Anabarilius grahami
TTAGGGCTGTCAATAGATTAAAATTTTAATCAAAATTAATTGGCTAAAATAATATATATTAAAAGAAAGAAAAAAAAATTTGCTATATCACCCAGCAAATTACTATATTTATACTGACAACAAAGCATTTCAGTGACGACACAGTTGCTACACCCTACAAAGTAGAAGTAATTTACTATTTGTTTGCACTTTGTTTGATTTTCCATGGAAAGGAGCCTCTTGAGTTCTCTTCACTCTCTTATATTCAGCTTCCTGTCCAATTTGCCTCCTTTCCTGCATTTAGCTGAATTTCAGGCGATTAAGGCAAAAGCGCTATGACACACGTTAGTGTGTTACTAAGCTTATTTACATAATATCTTCCGATATGTGCCACCAAGGCTAAGACACAAAGGGGTCTTTTCAAAAAGGCTACATGCGTGTTTAAAGGTTAACTTTTCTCTGTAAAAGTGCAACTGTTTTGGCAGTGTTTTTTTTTAGATCTTTAATAAGGTCACTCTACGGAAAGATTCCACGCCTGACACGCATTTGTAAAGCGCCACACTTTCAGAACTATGACAACAATGTAAGACTGACACATAGTTTGTAAGTCTTCAGTGATTAGGAGAGTAACACCCCCGCTCAGATCTGGTGTTCCTACTGTTCAAGGTCCAAAGCTGCGGGAAGGGGGGACCTGGAGGCCAAAAGCACTGGTCACATACTGGCAGCTCTCAGAGTTACTCTCCTACCCAGCTGGGGTCAAGGACCCTCCATCACCCCGACGAACAAAAGGAGAGATTCCTACAGTCCCTGGACAACATGGCACAGACACAATGGGAGGCTGGAAACACCCCCCATCACATACACACACAACCACCCCTCCATCCCCTCCTTATTAAGGAACTCTCAACCAAAGGCAAGGATTAGTGCACTGGATCTGATCCAAACGGACCCAAACGGCACTGCCTTGGGAATGCAGTAATCGCACATGCAAGAGCAATCATCCCGTTAATCTTCATTCACTCCTCTATTATAAAAACATTTCTTGCTGTTTTAAAACACTTCACTTAAGATTACAGAGTATAGAGGAAAGGCTATTTATTTACAATAGAGGGTATTATTTGATTAAATATTCCCACAATCATGGCTGTTATATATATATATATATATATATATAAAAAGGTGTTTTCTTTACCAAGAAAGTGGCAAGATGAAAACCACTATTTTCTGTTTCAAACTTTCACATAGCATCTTTTGGTAATAAAAACATTAAAAATTCAAATCTACATTTTGATTTTAAAAAGTTTATTATAAAAACGTATTATTTTTTTCCCAAAATGCAATAAATCCATGACACTTTTTTTTTCCAAATGCAATTAATCCATCAATATAAAAGTTATTTTTCAAATTGAAAATACACAACAAAGTAAGTTGATTCACATATATGACAGAGTCTAAACTTTGCCAATATTTATCTTATATACAGGCATTTTACTGAAAATACATTCAGCCGTCGCTCCCAAAATGAATTCAACGGGTCATCTTGTTAATGTTATAAATTATTTGTCATTACCAATTAAAGAGTATCTGGCGCCGCCGCACGGTTAAATAAACACATTTGCCGAGTACATTGGTATTAAAAACGACTTTTTAAAAAAGCCTTCAATGTTTACAGTGTGTGGAATGGTGCGCTGTGATTGGTTGAGCGGATATATTGCGTTCTGCAGAAAAAGGAGACTGGCGTTTGTCGCGTTTTGGAAAGAAAGGGAAAAAACATGACAGAATAACACGACTGATATCGCATTTTGCGCAAAATTAATAAATGACTTTTAATACAATACTGATACAATACTGATTTTGGCGGAAACTCCGTTTTTTTTTTTAAAAGGCCTTTATCGCGTTTTGGAACCAAACTCTTCATATATATTAGGCGTGCCACAAGTATTCGTCCCGAACGTCACAGTTCTGTCTCTGTGTAAAGAGTCAGGCGACAAATACAGTCAGTCACAGGCAATCCACACTCCAATCCAGAAGGGGGCGCACACTGTAATGCAACGCTGTTTGCTAACTGCCACAACAGGAAAAAGCGCAGAAGAAGAACAAATGATCTATGCAGAGATATGTTTACGTGTGATCTCTCAACCAGTGTTTCAATCGCAGTAAAACAGCTTGAGAATAATGTAGCATTACATTTACCTCAGGCAAGTCATTTAGTGTCAACAGCATGTTAGTTCACTAGAGAAATTAACTCTAGAGGGGAGCATTTCACTAAATATATTCACTATATTAGCTTATATATTCATTATATTTATTTTACATTTACATTTACATTTACATTTATGCATTTGGCAGACGCTTTTATCCAAAGCGACTTACATTGCATTATACTATACATTTGTATCAGAGTATGTGCAATCCCTGGGATCGAACCCATGACCTTGGCATTGCTAGTGCCACGCTCTAACCACTGAGCTACAGGAAAGCTATATTTATGTATATTTTACATGTTTTTTTGAGTGTTTTTTTTTGAGTGTTGAGTATTATATCTAAAAATAAATAGCAACTGATACTAGTTTGCGCTCTGTTGTTAATTGTAACCTTTAATACTATAGTACTGTGCAAGAAAGGGCTCCCTGTATATAGTTTCCAGTATTAGCTGAGATAATTTTTTAATCTAAAGAAAATGTTAATTATAATTTAAGTTATTTAAAGAGACAGACACAATTTGTTAAATAAACCTCTGTTTAATAATGATTAAAAAAAAGCAATTTTATGTTTAGTTTTCTCCCATTTCTGTACCGAACCCATACCAAATCAAACATAATGAATTAAAAATGGCTCAAATGTCTTTCCTATGCTCCAAAATAAAATGCAAATAAACCTTTCTAAATAAAGAAAAAATCATTTCCGACTATCTTTGTTTAAGATTGCTGGCATTGTTGAATGAGCTCACATTGTTGATGGCAAATAAACTTTCCCTTGCCGTTATCCCAAAACAGATAAAGAGAGGTTAGTGGCCGTGAAACCAAGGCAAAAGCCGACCCACAACAAGTTGAAACTCTGACAGCAACAACAACCTCTTTTCATCAACCCTGTGCGATCTCACGCTTACCTTTGGTGTTAAAAGCTTCCTTGAGGTGGAGCAGCACATCTGCAAACCTCCGCACTTCATTGACCAGCTGCATGATGTAGTCGGGATCGGCACCCGCCATTTCCATGCTGTCCGATCCCGAGCTGATGGAGCTCAGTGAGCCGCTCTTCGCCGACCGGCCCAAACCCCACGACCCTGAACCCGAGGAGAGGGGGAAAAAGTGGGAGTTGGGAAGCCGTGCCATTCCCAGCGATCGCTTGTTCAGTCCTCCGCTGCTTTGCTGCAGCATCCCAGTAGCAAACATCCCAGCTGCAGCCAGTTTGAAAGGATCCCAGTGCAACGTTCCCTGGAGACTCTCAGATTCCAAGAGTTTCCTCACTGACAGTTGGTCCTGTGTGCACAATGGAGACAACGTATGGTTAAACCGCTAATGTTTAAAGACAAGAACACTTCTATTTGCAGGACTTTAACGCACATACACAGGGGAGAAACTTAAGCTGTACTCTAATAGGGATGTCTTACACACCAAATTGCTTTAGCCTTCACTGAGTCTCAAAAGTGATTTACATCTCAAATAAAGAAACCTTCAAACAGACTAAAGGTGAAATGGTCGGATATACTTTGAGATGGGGATATTAGTTACAAGCAAACCAGGAATTTCAAAGGCATATTTTGACTGTGACCCGAGGCTTAGGAAAAGCTTGGGAAAAGACTAACTCTACACTCTAAAAAGAGCTGGGTTAAAAACAACCCAAGTTGGGTTGAAAATGGACAAACCCAGCAGTTGGGTTATATGTTTGCCCAACATGCTGTGCAGTTTTATTTAATTCAACTATTGTTTAAAAATTACTGTACCCAAAATAGGTTGGAAATTAAAATCAGACACATAATTACTAGAGGCAACAATAACAATCAAAACGTGAACATTTATTAATAAGCAATTTAATAAATGCTTATTGTTTAATTATTATTCATTAAACTTATTCGTTTTAAGTTAACGGTTCATTTTAAGCAAAGCAATAAAGTAATTTTTTAACAATAGTTGAGTTAAATAAAACTACCCAGCAGGTTGGGCAAACATTTTAACCCATCCTCTGGGATAAAAAAAACCCATTTGCTGGGTTTGTCCATTTTTAACCCAACTTGGGTTGTTTTTAACCCAGCATTTTTATAGCAGGGTTCCTCCACATTTTACATTTCAAAATTCCATACTTTTCCAGACTCAAATTTCCAGACCTCCTTCCAAACGTTTTTCTCCCATTGGTAAGTCCTTTTCTATGTTTTCTCTGCTTCATGTTTGTAGTCCGGGTCTTACGGTCTTCTGGTGATTTTTAAATTAGTGTTTGATTGTTGAAATAAAGTTTGGTATTTAGTATTCACATCTAGGCCCTTCTCTTCTTAAAACCACATACCTGTGTGACTTTTGTTGGGGATTAATCTACAAGTACTAATATATTCCGTTTAACAGGGTGGCATAGTGACTTAGTATGTTTCCCTTTCCAACCATACCACTCGCTACATAGGCGTAAATATTTAATTTGTTTAACATTCTAATAATTCGACACATTTACTTCATAGACATCCTTCTCTGATTTATCCTTTCTGCTCTGTGTTTGCTCTGTTGTCGGTATTTGTTGTTGGTATCAAAGCATTTCTATAGAGTAGCCTACACAAGAGCAGTATCAGTTTCTGTAATATTTAATAAATGCATAAGTTTATAAACATCTGCAAAGTCAGAGGTGTAGAGTCCAATCAATTGGACATTTGATTCCCCCAGGAGAAGATTTTTGTGATTTTAACATGTAAACGAAGCATTCTGGTGCACTCTGACAAGAACATAAATGGAAAAAACAACATTTGCTTCAAGAAAAAAAAATAAAAATAATAATAATAATAAATTATTGGCAGTAGGGCTGAGCATCGACACAAATTTCACAATTTAATGTGATTTTGATTCAGAAGCTTGCGATTTGATTCGATTTGATTATGTTTGATTCAGTATTGATTAATTTGGGGCCTATCAGGTACAGTACATGGCAAACTTCCTCAAAAAAAAAAAAAAATGCTGTTAAAATTAAAACTAATGCTGTAAATTATACAAGGAACCACAGCTGGTACATCATTATAATATAAGGTTAAAATTGATTTGCAAGTTATTTACATATAGGCTAAATTACACATAAGGAAATTTATATAAATTTTTAACGACAATTATTTTTCTACTCTTTTTTTATTTAGGCCTAAACATTTAAATGGTGGCTGTCATGAAACAGATTTATACATTCAATATTGAAGCACATGTTAAGTACAAATAAAATGAATATGCAATAGCCTATAGTGCATATATTTAGCAAAATGCTCCTCTCGAAGGTCATTTTTGTAGCTGAATAATGAGTTTTTGGACATTGAATGGCTTTTCTGGGGTAGGCTAAATGTGACATTTTTACAAGCTGTTTTATTGACGCCTTTCTGCGGTTGAAACACTGCTTGATCGATTGCATGTGACATGATATGGATTTCGGTAAGTTGTACTTTATCTTTCAAGATTCCTTCGGATGTTCAATCATGTTTATTTTGTGTTATAACTAGTAAAGCAGAAGAGATGGTCAGTTCATGAGCGCTACAGCGATCTATCACACCACAGAGCGCCAAGAAAGATTGCGACTCACTCCAGACTATGGGAAAGTAGCCCATTTTCGATTCTCGTGAGAATCCTGAGACACACACACTCGCCCCGAAAAAAAACCTCTTCGGATCTACACGATTCACATGAATTATGTATTTTGATTCAAAAGGGATAATTTCACTGTAAAGTGACTAGTTTGCAGGTATGATAAATTAGAAAACTGAATAGATACAATAGTCTGGAAACACAAATATTTTTCCATACTCCGATTTCTTTTTTCCATACTTTTCCAGACCTGGAAATTACTCAAATCAAATTCCATACTTTTCCATATCGCGTAGGAACCCTGTTATAGTGTATAATGTCTTCATCATGCTGTGTTTTTTTTTTCTTCACATATAAGATTTGTATTCTTCATATCAAGTGCTCTTAAGAGAATTTTATCATTTAAAAATGCAGGTAAAAATAATCCCATTGCCTTTACTTTGCTTGAGATAAAATGCTTTGAGTTTGAGGAAAGCCAATCCACTAACCTCACAGACTAAAGATGAAGTAACATCTCACTTTATCTTTGTTTAAGATTTCTGTCATTTTTGAATTGTAAATAAAACTATCCCTTGCTGTAGAAGACAAGAAAGACAAATCAAGGATAGTAAGAGTAAGTTAGAATCCCAAATATCTATATATAACAAGTTATTTTGTAAGAAAGTCCAATATCAAATAGATTTCCTAATCATATTGGCAAAATAAAGTTAGAACTTCATAGAAACATTGTTACTATGACATTTATCCAGACTTTTTAACTTGATAAACAAAAATGATGACAAAAATCATGGAAATTCTACTTTGCAGTTTTTCCTAAGAACATATTTATACTTCTGTGTGTGTTTTCACAAAGACTCACTAATGCTTACAGTCAAAACCAATTGTTTCAAATAACAACTGAATTTATATAAAAAAAGGTTTATTGGGTTATGATGGAAATGAGCAGATGGGCAGAATTACAGTTTAAAGACAATTAAAAGTGGCTTCTTGTCATTACCAAACATGTCAGAATTTAGAGAAATAGCAGTACTAGAAACCTTGTGTTAGCAAGTCTAAAACTTTTTCTCCAAAACCTAAGTAACATGTCATTACCATCACACACATTATGACAAATCCACATATTGAATATTAAAATAACATATCCCATCTTTACAAGAATAAACTGATAGAATGAAGCGTTGAAAGAGTTAAACAATGACATTAAACGCGTAAATTCGGACAAAAATTGCGTCAAATATCAAAGGACACATGAAGTCCATTCCCAAACAGTCAAAGACAACATTAATCAAAAAGACTTGTAATAAATGTTAGGAGGAAAATTTCACAAAAACTAAATCCGAGGTTGTAGTCTACAGTTTTGCAACTTTTGCTGTTAATGCGACATTGCACACCTCAAATACTATTTAAAACACGGATTGCACCTATAGCGGCAGTCCTTCAATCTTTTTATTAAAGTATTAGTCTATTTAAATCAAAATCCCACCAGTCAAGCAATTCTTCGATATCAAATATGAAATTAGACAATGCATACTCACTGTAGGAGCTTATCTCGATCATTGCACACAGATGCATGTATACTGCAAGCCAAAATATATCCGAAATGCCGTTAAATCCCTGGTCTGCTCTACAATATAAGTCCCGTAAACCGAAATAATGATGTCTATGCGCGCTTCACATTCTGCTTGGCTTCGCCCCGCCCTCTAGCGTCCATCTAACTCATGATTGGCCCTGGTGGTGGAGAGGCGGGGCCTCCGTCTCCGCCCACTAACAACAGGTGTACTTGCACTCTTGACGATATACTGATACACACGGCTTATTTTCTTTCAAAATAATGCCTTAAAATGAATTTTCCTGCCCATTCTTTATATTTTATGCCATCACGAATAACTAGGGAACTGCAAATCTGTGCTCAGGAATAGAAATTGACAGTGTGCCAAAGGGAAGGCTGATTTGTAAAGGGATTTGATCCATCTAGTGGCTGCTTTTTTAGTGTTACGTTTAAGTATGTAACCAAATATTAGAATACAGGGGACACAGAGCAAATTTTAAGCATTTAGCAAAGCAAAAACATTGATTAACCACTAATATTAAAATATTAGGTGCGTATCAGTGTTATTTTAGTATCTTTTTTCCAGTTAATTTTATTTCAAGTAATGAATTTTCTTTGAATGGTTTTAGTTTGAGTTCATGAGAATAACCCTGGTTCTCAGTGCCTACCTTTCCAAAACATTCCTGCACCTTTGTACATAAATATTGAGAAGTAAACTCAGTTTAATCATATTTACTCCCTTATTTATAGTCAATACATTAACACTAACATTCCCCCCAGCAGATAGTGGAGATGGTTTACAGAAAGCAGCATACATCATTTCCAGTCAACCAGTCAATCCAGTCTGACAGCCAGTTTCACGGAACATGAAAACATGGACTTTACAAGTTTACAATATACAACATTTTTTGCATAAATAAACCCATTATAGAAGATGTCGGCTGATAGTATGTGGCAAAGCAATGGTGAGCCATAATAACTGATATAATCTCTTCCTCAGGAGAAAATATAAGCATTCGCTACCTGCCCCCGTCAGAGCCAATGATCCATCAGACCTGACAGAAACAAGCAATGAATCATGCAGAAAACAGACTGACAGATGCATAACCAAGGTGGAAAAAACAGCATATTCCAATACAACATCAGAGAATCTGAGGAAATCTAATCTTTCTTTGAGAGTTTAGAATAAATTACATCATTAGTCCTTGCCAGATCAAGCTACTAAATAACCCTGAAGGTTTAATAATAGTTAATAATTATTAACAGGCCATTTAGGAAGTAAAATAATTGCAAATTCCAGTTGCTGTTTTTCTGAGAAACAGACTGAAGGCATGTATTACATAAACCATAAATGTGAGCTAAGAGATAGGATCTTTTTCTCTAAATAGGGTCCACAAGCCTGCATATCAAGTTGATTCCTAATATTCTCTTTTATTAATTTATGAATTTAAATATTCAGCAATAGCTGAATATTGCACACTTTATTTGAATGCATATTTAATAATTATTTTAATGTATTTATCAAAATTGTACATTTTAGGTTTTAATAATTGTATAATTGTGTTTATTTTAGCCTATATATTTAGAATTGTAAACTAAACGGCGCCCTCTAGTTGTCTTTCCCGTAACATTCCATTCCCCCTCCCCTCTATACGTAATCTAGTCAATTGCAAGGTCCTTAAAGGGGTGTATAATATAAAATGGAGAAGGTAGATTCATTTCCGCGAATCGGTTCTTTCGAACAGTTCGTTTCAAAGAACCGGTGAAGAACCTAAATGTACGTTGAATGTAATGTCATAGTCAAACAATCACCTTAGCGTCATAAACATACAATCATAAAAGACATAAACATTTCTCCCAGAACATATTATTCATGACTAACTTACCTTACGCTCCATTAGTGAAAGCCTCGGTTCACTTCAAATGGTTCACTCATCGGTTCTCGGCTCCGGTTTTGTGGACCAGTTCGATCAATTCACTTCTTACAAGATTCATTCATTCAATCGGACATTACTAATGTGAAACAGAAACAGAAAGAGTAGCGCGTTTATCGCATAACAACGTGTTATGTACGATACGTGGATGATTATTGTTAATATATAAAGTAAAGTTAAACTTATTCAAACGATGTACTTTCGTACAATCCATTCAAATTATTCAGCTCGGATTTGTTGACCGCACGCCGTCCAGGACCTTTACAATAGTCACATAGCTTAGATTTTGATCCATTTGGCCGCAACTGCAATAACACCGGGAGATGTGTCAGGCAAACGTGCTTCACGGGACCGCCGTGGGGTTCTGACCCGCTGTTGAATCCGACTGTGCGGTTATAATAACGGTTGCTTTCAGCGGAGGAGTTTGACATGTCTGGCGCAGGGGCCGGTGGAGGGGCACAGTCTGCGGGGCTGGGCGCTGCCGCCGCGGGCTGCTGCTCCTCCTCGTCGGGCGCCGGTTCTGCCGCATTATTAAGCGGAGGATCGGGCATCGCAGGCCGGTTACCCAGCCGAGTTCTCGAGCATATGTTTTCCTATCTGGAGCTGCCGGATCTCATGAACTGCTCGTTCGTTTGCTGGCACTGGAACAACTGTCTGGCGGATGAAAACAGCGAGGTGTGGCGGAGTCTGTGCGCCCGCTTGCTCAGTGAAGAAGCGCTGCGCTCTGATGTCCTCTGCAACCTGACTTCATATAAAGGAAAAGTAAGATTGTTCAAATTAATTAATGTTAACATGCTATTCATTTATTTTCATTAATATAATCGACACTGTAATGCGCATGATCGTGCATATCATGTGCCATGCATTTTCTAAAATGGTATTTTTTATTAAATAGACTCGATTTTGCTTACTGCATGAGAATTTGGTATTAGTTTCAAATAATAAACAAACTTAAATTTTTCATATCGTATTTTTTGAATACATATTTGTTAGTAGAACAGAACAGTGCTAATGTATGACGTCATTTGTAAATATTGGACCCAAATACAGTCACATCAATAGGTTGCCTGCAATTGATCAGGCAGAAAAATGTCCATTTACATATAAATTTGTAAAATCTTGTATTAAATGGTCGAATCAAAGCTCATCACGCTTGGCACGTGTTTTGAACATGGTACTGACAAATATGTTTATTCAATTGTTTACCTATTTTTAACTTATTTTACCCTGTTCTTGCAATGAGAATAGATACTGATATGGCATAAAACAACCAAATAAACCATATCATATTTTTTTAAACATATATTAATAGACACAGATAGATGGTTCATTTATATATATATAGAGAGAGAGAGAAATAAAGAGAATTTTATTGGACAAAAGTTTGAAGTAACTTTCTTTCCTTTATCCTCAGCTGAAGTCCTTCCAGCATGCGCTAAGTTCCCATGACTGCTCCAGGAATGTATATATAAAGAAAAATGGGTTCACTCTGCACCGTAACCCCATCGCCCAAAGCACTGACGGTGCCCGTGGGAAGATAGGCTTCTCGGAGGGCCGGCATGCCTGGGAGATCTGGTGGGAGGGTCCTCTTGGCACGGTGGCGGTGATCGGCATCGCGACCAAGAGGGCTCCCATGCAGTGCCAGGGCTATGTGGCACTTCTAGGCAGCGATGACCAGAGCTGGGGTTGGAATCTAGTAGACAATAACCTGCTTCACAACGGAGAGGTCAACGGCAACTTCCCCCAGTGCAACAATGCACCAAAATACCAGGTAGCGGAGCTTGAGAATGCACTATATATAAAAATCATGCTATTCCAAACTTAAAGTGATAGTTCACCTAAAAATGAAAAATTTGTCATTTACTCCTCCATGGCGTTCCACACCTTATGACTTTTTCTTCTGCAAGAAACACAAGAGGATGTTTTTGGTTTGTGTTGTCATGTTTAATGTAGGTGCATCCCAATTCACATACTTATACGCTATTCTATGCCATTTTGTAGTATAAATAGTGCATAATAAGTAGTGTGTTCACACTGAAAATTGCAAAAAGAAAAAGTGCACTTGAAATACACGTATTAAAGGCCCACTGAAGAGTGTTGGAACACAGGGCGATATATCGAACAGTCCCGCCCCTTTTTTTAAATAGCCAATAGCGTTTCCTTTATGTTACAGCTCGCCAGAGCCGTTAGACTCTGTAAAACCTCTGTTTCCTTCTAATCTCTGACCGTTTCTCCTCATAATGTCCTTTATATCGCTTATAAACAGCATTCTTTGCAGAGTTAAAATGGGTCCGATACCTTTTTGTGGTCTGTGCCGACTCGCGCATGTGATCCGCTCTGTGCTCTCGTGTCTCTGGGCCAGAGCAGACTGTGCTCGCGTTGCTGCGTTTCATGTGAAACTAATGCGAAAACGGACTTCATTCACGTCAATGGAAAGCATATTTACACTGTCTGAATTGTTCCCTATTCTCTATATAGTGCACTATGTGCCATTCACCACATAGAAACTAGTAAATGTGTGAGCAAGTGACCGATTTCAGCCGAGGCTTCAGCGTCTGTAAGAGTGTAGGAGGAGGCGGGACTTCAGATTCTAGAGAGCATTTGATTGGACTGAAGATTTGACGAGAAACTGAAGTGCGATGTGATGTCATGAAAATCCGTGATCCATTTTAGCGGAAGTGAGAGACTGTAAGTTTTGAATGCTTATATCTCCTAAATGCTAATTTGTTCATTGTTTTGGAACACACCAGCTTGTTCATAACCTTAAGGCTAACATATTCATACTAAAAGCTAAAAAAACTTAAATTTTGATTTCAGGGGGACTTTAAGCACTTAATTAGGGAAGGGGATATCAGAATCCAACTTCGGGTGACAAAATAACCTTAAAAAAATTATACATTAGACAGAACAGTGTATATCTATATATATGAATTATTGTTATTCTACCTTTTATGTCGTCATTGACTTTCAGAACATGGACAACAGCTTTATAAATCTTATTTTGTGTTTTACAGAAGAAAAAAAGCTATATGTGTGGAATGACGTGAAGATGAATAAATGATGACAGAATTTTCATTTTGGGGGGAGCTGTTCATTTAAAGAAATAATGTACCTCAAAAAATAAAACATTTGTCATTGCTTTCTCACTCTCATCTTCTAATCCTGTTATCATTGCTGTTATCTTTCCTATGAAAAGGAGAAATTTTGAAGAATCTTTGTGCAGTCTAGGGATACACCAAAATTTCGCCACTGAAAATTATCGTCCGAAAATAGCATTTTCGGTTTTTGGCACATGCGGAATTGGCTCGTCTGGCCAATAAGCTTTTCCAACGCTATTTGAGAATAAGAAATAAAATTTATTGGACAGTTCATGTCAGATTTTGTTGCTGATATGAAATGTTATTTAATTTTGAGTTTGCCAAGCAGTTTTTGAGATTTCAGGATTGAAATAGGAAATGGTCTTGGATGGCCAAAATAGCTGGCCAGAGGCGTTGCAAATATGGCCGCCGAGTGAACTCACTTTCCTTGAAAGGGACTTTGGTGCAGCTGAATGGTTTCAGATCTCAGCCTTGAAAACGCCCCCTAATTAATTTCATTAACGAATAAAAGATCACCAGTCAACATCCAAATGCTTTAGTTGAGAATCGAGAGAGGCAAAAATTGCTTAGATTTCCAAATACCTGCAGGACTCTGACTTTCCGCCACAAGTAAAATGCGTATGTCTCAAAAAAACGTTTTTAAAAATGTGAAAGTTGTCGTGGATTTTAACATACACACACTCCAAGTTCAAATCTGCATGTACGAATGTTTTATAAATGAGGCCCAATAATCTCCTTTATGCACGTGTGGAGGTCAGTTGCTCATGGCCCATGCGAACACTCCACTGATGTACCACTCACGCTCATTGGAAAAGCAAAGTCCGCTCAAATAACGTGCTGACATGAAACTTTTATGGGGGTTTTTGTGCTTGACAGTCTTGTCTGGGGTAAAAAAAAATTGAAGATTCTCCAAAATGTCTCCTTTTGTGTTTTTGATGGTAAACATAACAGCATGCAGGTTTGGAACAACAGGCGGGAGAGTAAATAATGCCAGTTTGTAATTTTTGAAAAATAATTTTTCCTAAAAGTCGGCATGAAGTCTTTTCTTCCCTATTGTGACGTATATGCAAGTGAAACAGCTTCTGAACAAGAAGGGCAGGACTTGATTTTGTCCATGGGGAATAGAGTTCCTCAGGGATGACGTGTTTTTGTAGGCCAACCCGGAAGTTAGCGGCACACGGGTTCCCTCGATCGAAAGCCTATGCATTTTTCCCATAGACTTTTGGAAAATCGAAAAAAATAAGCTCTGTGTTTAACAAAGGGTTATGACACTTACACGTTCTGTCTATCAAGATAATCTTTACAAGTTAACACAACATTTATACATTTTGAAGCCTAAATAAATTCGTCAGATATAAAAAGCTAACAGTAGGCTATAAACGGCTACAGCACACCATGGTCACGGATCAACGTCGTCACCACCAAGCTTCCTCAAACTTTATTTAAAAAACAACTTTATTTTAAAACATGCTCGCTGATTATGATCTGCGCTGTGTATGAATACTTATCCACTTTTTCATGAGAAATGCTGTCCAAATGTCCCGTTTGTCATGATGACGTCTTTAGTCCCCGCCAAAGGAAGTAGTCCCTTTTAGCAATTTGTTAGCAACCGCCGATTTTTAGACACAATAATGGTTTATAAAATCACAAGCGGGTTATAACTGGTGTGTTTTATGTCATAGATCAAAACGTGAAAATATTTAGAGGCTTTGTTAACCACAGACCTTATTTCAGGCGAATTAGCAAAAACCCATTAAAAAAACCCATAGACTTTAGGGCGATGGAACCGGAAGGTCCTAAAATGCTAACTCGCTTCCGGGTTTTGCCTACAAAAACACGTCATCCCAGAGGTACTCTATTGATTGGGTCATTGGATCATTGTGGTTTGCTATTGGTCGATCTCATGTGAGTGACAGGTTGCCCCGCCCTCACGCCAGTAAACACCTCATCAGAGAAGAGATGCCACTGCAAGAGGGAGGGGAAGTTATTTTGATTTAAAGATTATGATGGCACATTCATTTAAAAAAAAATTAATGATATGCTCTGATAAATTATTTGTAATAAATACTGTAATATTCCTAAAAAGAAGAATTGTCCATTTTCTATAATATGTTTGTATTTGTTTTCCAGATAGGGGAGAGAATACGTGTAATCCTAGACATGGATGATAAGACACTAGCCTTTGAGCGAGGGTTTGAGTTCCTTGGAGTGGCATTCCGAGGGCTGCCCAAAACATGCCTCTTTCCAGCTGTTTCGGCCGTCTATGGGAATACTGAAGTGACTATGGTGTATCTTGGAAGACCTCTGGATGGATAAGTAGGATCTCATTGCCACTATTACAGCAAGAGAGCACCATGGGAACTGCTGCTTGTCATAGATACAACTCTTGGCTTTTCACATCTGGACTAAAAAAAAAAGAGGGGAAATTGGTGGTTGGTGGCGGGGCTTGTTGATGAGGATGTCCAACACACATCTGCGGATTTCAGTTGAACATATATTTGCTTTTAATCCTTTTTGAAGACCTTGGACATTTTTTTAAACTTGGTTTTAATCTAATTTATGAAATTGCACAGGGTGCAGCTGTTGTATTTTATGAAATAGGTTAAAAAATGAAGCCAAACTAGAAGAGACAAGTGACAAAGTTTTATAATTCATTACAAACATTTTAAACACGCATGGAATGAGAAACTACTGTATGAGTACAAGGACGGCTCAAGCTTTCACACAAAAAAGCTAATTTACGTGTAGGTAAATGACATGACGTAAACATGCCAAAACGATGTATCAATATCTTACCGTTCTGTTTTTTCCAGAGCAGTTATCTGCATGCAGTATACCAGTCTCTTCCTCTGTTTTTTTTTTATTATTATTTTTTAAGGACAGGCAAAGATAGTATGTCGTTATTCCGTTTGTTACTGTACATCTTAACTGTGATGTAGAAGTGTATAGTATTTATTTATTGAGGTCTATCTTTGCTATAACCAAGGTTATGGAGACTGCAAATAAACTCTAAATTGTGCCAGACTGTGAACGTATCTCAGACTGTTTTGTTGTAGTAGGATTGATCTGGTGGTAAAATGGTGTTATTTGTTCAACTAGGAATCCACGAAGAGCCTGTAGTTGTTCTCTTTTCACCACAAGATGGCATCCGTCATCATGAGTTCCTCCACAAGGCCAAGCAACGTTTCACAGTCGCATCTGTTTTTTGTTTTTTTTCTACAACAATGTTCGTTTTGTGTACTGCAGTTGGTCTAAAATGGTAGGAAAGGACAATTTCATCCTTTGTTTAACTGTATCAGTGGTTTATGATATCAAGGGACTAAAATATCATAGAACAATGGATCTCAACCACAAAAAAAAAAAAAAAGATTTTTCTTATTTTAATCAAAGCAACTTGAAGGCAAGGTTAGCAATGCCTGCTAACTCTATGGTACGCAGTGAAGGAGACCCCAGGCCATTTTTTGTCAATGGAGGAGTGGCTTCACTATGCTGAATAAACTGCTTATGTGGGAAAACTTAAACATTTAATTTTGGATTGATCTATTTTTACAGTTTACACAGGAAAAAAATGCAGTTTTATAAAGTCACTGACAATTGCAGGATTCAGTTTACGGCACTTCTCATTAATTTCTGTAGTATCCGCAAACTGACTGTCGCACAACTCTGAACTAAATTCAATGACGTCAAGGCAGTAATGTGATTGGTTATCAAGGCACATGTGATCCAAGTTAGCAGTTACGCTTTCTCCAATGGTAGAGCCATGGACCCTTGTATTAAAGGGTTAGTTCCCCCAAAAATGAAATTTGTTATTAATTACTCACCCTCGTGTCGTTTCAAACCTGTAAGACCTTCCTTTATCTTCGGAACACAAATTAAGATATTTTTGATGAAATCCAAGAGGTTTTTTTTTAATCCCCCATAGAAAGCAATGTAATTACCATCATTCAAAGTCCAGAAAGGTATTAAAGACATTGTTAAAGTAGTCTTATGTGACTACAGTGGTTCAACCTTAAAGGTGCAATATGTAAGATTTTCTGTCCGCTAGAGGTCGCTAGAGGCCTATTCAAAACAAAGGCGTAGCTTGATGATGCCAAGTTTAAGCGCGGAATCTTGGGACATGTGGCCTCCACCTTACAGCTGGTTAAAAACAATTGGGATAGGACTCGGGAAGAAATGTTCATAGATGCATTAACGTTACTGTAGTATGAAGCAGAGCAGGACGCACGTAACTTTTATTATGCCAGTCGCCGGCGCTGCTTCCGCTTTTCTGGTCATGAGTATGAGGTAACGCAGCTCTGTTTATCATATTAGATACATTTGAGTGTGTTGAAAATGATGTTATAACGTTACTCTGTGCGTTCGCTCGGTTGAGACACTGTTACACACTGCAGTAAGCTAGATTGATTTTAGAATATCATATTAAATGCTGGTTGGCTTGTGTTGATAAATTGCATGCAATTAATTTTAAAACGCATTGTATGATGGAGAAAATGCTGTATTACTGTTACTAAAAATAAAGCTGCATCAGATTATGCTATGTTAGCTACTTCACAAAATAGTGTTTTTCTCTGAGGCATGGTAAAGCTCTCGCAAAAAATCAAGAAAATTTGATTTAAACAAGACTAAACGTGTTGATCTATATAACAACAATTAGTTTTCTGTCTATAAATATATCAAAACAGTTGTTCCCTTGTCTATTAAAACATGTAAATATTAAAGCTTCTTTGGTGTCTCCATGGTTTCTACAAAATAAAACCGGAAACCGAGGGGTAACGCTGGTATGTATGAAGCCATTGACAGGCGACTCCTCACACGTCCCGGAGCCTTGGTTAAAATTGCAATTTTTTCACGATTTACAAATAGAAACAAACATTGAAACAAATGCAAACATTTGGGATATTGTAAGTACTCAAGTGAACAAAATCTATAACTGGCCTAGTGGTTTTTGGATATTTTACTGCAAAATTCTTACATATTGCACCTTTAATGTTATGAAGCGACAAGAATACTTTTTGTAACCTTGATTGACCTTGAATGACTGTAATTACATATGGGGGATTAAAAAAACCTCTTGGATTTCATCAAAAATATCTTAATATGTGTTCCGAAGATGAATGAAGGTCTTATGGGTTTAGAACACCTTGAGGGGTGAGTACTTCATGGCAGAAATTTCATTTTTGGGTGAACTAACCCTTTAAGCATTAAGTAATGAATATTAAGACCATGGCTGCGTCCTAATTCAGAGGCTGCATCCTTCAAAGGCCGCATTCGAAGGCCGATTGCGTCACAGCGGTGCGACGAAGGCTGTCCCAATTCGAAGGAACAATTCTCCGACTCCTTCAAATGGGGCTTCCAAATGAGTCCTTCGTTTCCTTAAAATGAAGGATACAACAGATGGATCCTTCGCGGCCTTGCCTACCCCAGAATTCATTGCGCACGGGTGATGACAGGATTTTTTGAGAGAAATAGCCGAATTGCACGTTTTTAAGTATAGGGTTTTAACTTACTCAAATATGATACAAATGTAAAAATGGAATAAAAAAACATTTAAATTGGTTCAAATGTTGACTAATACCACGATGCAATTATTATATATAGTTTATACTCTTTATTATATGCAACAATGGATCATTTAGACTGTCTGAAAACAAAACGGTTCACAACCTTACTTAGATGCATGTATGAATATCTATACTTCAACAGATGATTTTGCTAAACTAACACAATACAAGACAAAGGTATCTGCTAAACTAATGTTAGAAGTTACAGGGTTAGTTCACCCAAAAATGAAAATTCTGTCATTTATTACTCACCCTCATGCCGTTCCACACCCGTAAGACCTTCGTTCATCTTCGGAACACAAATTAAGATATTTAAGTTGAAATCCGATGGCTCCGTGAGGCCTGCATAGGGAGCAATGACATTTCCTCTCTCAAGATCCATAAAGGTACTAAAAACATATTTAAATCAGTTCATGTGAGTACAGTGGATCAATATTAATATTATAAAGCGACGATAATATTTTTGGTGCGCCAAAAAAAAACTAAATAACGACTTTTTTAGTGATGTCCGATTTCAAAACACTGCTTCAGGAAGCTTCGGAGCACAATGAATCAATGTATCGAATCATGATTCGGATCGCGTGTCAAAAAGCCAAACTGCTGAAATCACGTGACTTGATTTCGAACAGCTGATTCGACACGCTGATTCATTGCTCCGATGCTTCCTGAAGCAGTGTTTTGAAATCGTCCATCACTATATAAGTCGTTATTTTATTTTTTTTGGCGCTCCAAAAATATTCTCGTCGCTTTATAATATTAATATTGAACCACTACATCGGATTTCAACTAAAATGTCTTAATTTGTGTTCCGAAGATGAACGAAGGTCTTACGGGCGTGGAACGGCATGAGGGTGAGTAATAAATGACAAAAAATTTCATTTTTGGGTGAACTAACCCTTTTAAGACATTAGAAAGGGCCTATACCTGTAGGCCTAAAATTTAATATATACATTTAAAAAAAACACAAACCAAAACATTCTCAACTGTGAAAAGTTATATAATTTCTTCGGAAATTTAAATCTCGACCATTTTACAACCAGAAGCTGCTCATAATTGATCCTCTGTGAGTGACAACAAAGTCCCTTTTCTGACCGTTCCAAGATGGCGGGCGCGCTGACGCGTCTGGAGCAGTTGGATGTGCATTTACGTACACATATCCATGTTAGCAACGGCACAGCACTGCACTAAAAAAAATAAATAAATACTCGACACCCTAGCAACTGCAATGCACTAAAAAACACTTAGCAAGCAACAACCGCTAGCGATGGCCTGGGCACCACACGACACACGAGCAAGCTCGCTCACTCATAGACAATATAGTTGACATGAAACTACGTACGATTGTCATACATGCAGCTGTTTACTTGAACAAACTGGTCAGATTCGATTTACGCTTAGAAGCCTGAACCTCTGCATCGTTTTACAGTTTGATACGTCTTTCTTTTCGCTATGCAATGTAGGGAGATTAAAATGGGATGTGGTCAGGAACATTACTGTTATGAAAATCTTTTGTGTGTATGATGTGTAAAACTGAATTGATTTTAGGTAGATGGTTATCAGCAGATGTATTTGAAAATGAAGCAATGGGACACGTGTCAACGTTTTCGCACATTTTCACAATAGCATAACTTGTGACAAACAGCATGCCTGAGACGGTTTCAACCCGCAGAAGTGATGGGCCTGCATCTTTCTAAGCAGGAAGGGTGTGAGCTCTTGGTGGTTTCCTCTTGAGTAGTATCTGATGAGTGAAACCAGTAGTGGGTGCTTTGGGTGTGTTCTCTTGGTAGGTTTTGTGGTCTACTGAAATAAAGTGAAATGTTTGTGCATCTTATAGTTTACATGTGCATTTGCACATCACGCGCCATATTTATCACTTCAGTAACCTTTCCTTATGTTTTTTATGTTAGCACCATTAAATATATATTTCACGCCCCCCCCTCTTGCTCCATTAGTCTACTGAAACTGAAAAACTTTTACTGTTGTGGGATGTGGTCGATTTTTACACATATATATTTAACGTGCATATTTCTGACCCTGCAGTGTGTGTGTGTGTGTGTGTGTGTGTTTCTGTGTGAAATTAAGATCTTGGCTGTTTTCATGTGACTGCGTTTCCGTTGCTTGCTTGCTTCCGCAATTACTAAAGACACTGCAGAGATGCAGATGTCAAGCACTTTGCATCTCCGAAGAGACCAAGCCAACAGAACCTCCCCGCAAACCGATGTAATGGTCTTCTGTGAACTTCACACAGGAGCGGAGGGCGCGATCCTGGCCGCTGGGGTAAGTGTGCACATTATACCCACGTGAGAGTGTGTGTAAATTTAAAACTGCCAGACTAAATGTTTAATAGCGATTTGGTCACCGCTTTGATTCAGTATGACTTTCAGTATACTCTCATTACAGGGATAATCACCCGAAGTGACCTGTCGTATCTTTCAAACGCGCAATATTAACAGTTTTTGTGGTAGTTGAACTTTTTGCAGGATATTGTGTCTTAACGTTAATGCATACAGTTGCTCCAAAAGTATTTGGACGCATATATCACACATAAAAGGTCAAGTAGATAATAAAATATCAAACCAACTGGCATTTACAAACAAATGACTTTTTAGATATCTCAAATGATGACCTTTTAGAGGTCTCAAAAGGAACTTATTTCTTTTAGCCAAATGATTCCAAGGTCATTTTAGTGCATGTATAAAGTCAATAGTAACATCCACACAAGTGTCCTTCAAAGTAAGAACAGTTGATGACATTAGGCTAACTACTACGGTGTCAAAGTGTCAAAATAATTTTTGAATAGCATATATGGTTTATATATATATATATATTATTATATATGACCCTGAACCCTTGTAGCAATAGCCAACAATGCATTGTATGAGTCAAAATGATACATTTTTCTTTTATGCCAAAAATCATTAGGATATTAAGTAAAGATCATGTTCCATGATCCATATTTTGTAAATTTCCTATCGTAAATATATCAAACATACATTTTTGTGAGTTGATATGCAATGCTAAGGACTTAATTTGGACAACTTTAAAGGCGATTTTCTCAATATTTAGATTTTTTTTGTTGTTGCACCCTCAGATTCCACATTTTCAAATAGTTGTATCTCGGCCAAATATTGACCTATCCTAACAAACCATACATCAAAGCTCAGTTTAAAAAAAAATTGACCCTTATGACTGGTTTTGTGGTCCAGGGTCACATATAAACTTTGAAAAATAAATACTTAACCGAAGTGATTTCTAACCTACAGTCAAACCAAACATTATTCAGATATTTTTTATGTATTTTTACTAGTGGGTGCAGGACACTATAGTTCATTTATGTAAGTGAGGATAGCAAAATAAAGTAAACTGTGACATATTATACCCAAAAAATTTTCATACAGTGGACGACCAGTAAAACTGAAAAATTTGGAACCAAAAATGATTCAGACACTTTGACCTGACCATGTTTTGCTTAAGTGTTATCTGACATAATTAAGATTAATATTTTCTGACACAGTTTAACTCTGAGATTTTGTCATATTTTATTACCATTTTTTTTTAACTATAGTGAATAAACTGTATTAATGAATGAAATGTTCAAGGTGCCTGAATAAATTTTGGTTTGACTGTATATCACATTTGGCAGTAGATTTATTTCAACTGTAGCCACGAATTTCTGTTGTCCACACGTAGACCACTCGGTGTAAAAGTACTTTTTGTTTTGAAATATAATTTAAAAAGTGGAGTGTCCGAAGAAACACTTTTAGTGTTTAAAAGATTTGAGATTAACATTATAGTATCTGTGTTCTGTTATTTAAATTCATTAGCATTGTGAATGTATAATTTCAAGCAGATGGACATAATAAGTGTTTTGTGAACATGTTCATTAGACATAATAACTTTTATTTATGTAAATACACTGTTACATGAACAATGTAAAGTGTGATCAGAAAGTGTCTAGCCATTAAGACTCTTCCGATGCATCTTGACGTTGGACAACGTTTTTCCATGTGAAAGCTTATGCATTTGACTACTGTCTTATATCTTAATTTTTCTTTTTTTATAATAATATATTTTACCTGTTTATGTATGTGTGTGTGATCAAAAGTGACAGTAAAGACATTTATAATGTCACGAAAGGTTTCTATGTCAAATAAATGCTGTTCTTCCAAACTTTCTGTTCATCAAAGAATCCTGGGGGGAAAATATCAGTTTCAACAAAAATATTAAGCAGCACAACTGTTTTCAATTAATAATAATGTTTCTTGAGCAGCAAATCAGCATTTTAAAATGATTTCCGAAGGATCTTGTGACACTGAAGACTGGAGTAATGATGCTGAAAATTCAGCTTTGCCATCACATGACTAAATTACATTTTAAAATATATTAAAATAGAAACAATTATTTTGAATTGTAATAGTAATTCACAATATTACTGTTTTACTGTATTGTTGATCAAATAAATGCAGCCTTGGTAAGCATAAGAGATTTCTTTCAAAGACTAATATATATATATATATATATATGCACCTGGCCGATAACCGATATATTGGCCGATAAATGTAAATAACAATTTTTATATAATTTTTGAGAGCCTGAACATATANTTATGACCCTACAAGTTTGATTAAACCATCAAAATATGAGTAAAATATTATATTTATTTAATATTTTAAATATGAGGGAGAACAAAACACAACACTATTTGGCAAAAAAAAGCACAAATTCTGCTACAGGTTTTATTTTACTATGAAAAAAAGCATAGAAAAACAAAAATCTCACAATAAAAGCCATACATTGAAAATAATCAGTTATTAATATTTCATTGATTCTCTTATGTTTTTGCATGTTGATAATTTATTTTTATGACAGCATGGCCAAAAAATGTAATTGCGTTATCACAAATTAAACAACTGACTTGAAGCATAACTATGCAATATGCTTAAAAAACCTTTAATACATCTTTTATAATTGAATAAAGTGTGAAGATGTCAATTTTCCTAGGGCGGACATCACTGCATATATCCAGTTAAACCAAAATTTATTCAGACATTTCATTCATTAATACAGTTTATTCACTATAGTTAAAAAAAAATGGTAATAAAATATGATAAGATCTCAGAGTTAAAGTGTGTCAGAAAAAAATTATCTTAATTATGTCAGAAAACACTTAACCAAAACATGGTCAGGTCAAAGTGTCTGAATAATTTTTGGATCCAAATTTTTATCAGTTGTACTGGTCGTCCACTGTATGAAGAATTTTTGGTATAAAATGTCACAGTTTACTTTATTTTGCTATCCTCACTTACATAAATGAACTATAGTGTCCTGCACCCACTAGTTAAAATATATCAAAAATGTCTGAATAATTTTTGGTTTGACTGTGTGTGTATTTGTGTGAGTTTATCTTTTAGATAAATATTTACAGTTGTGGAATTTAGTCTTGTAGTCATGATGCTTTAACAGTCTATTCCACCTTCATCACAGTGATCATGTTAAGATGCCGGTGTTCGATTGCTTGTCCATCGTGGTGTGTCACGCCGTGGTGCCACTGCTGCTGGTCCTGCTTTCAGCCTCAGGACATCCGCAGACTTTCCCCTGCAGACTGGTACGTGAGAAAAAGGAAGACTGTAAAAATACTCGTAGATGAACACTGATGCACATGTTGATTCACTGGAAAGGAAATGGCCATATTGCTTAAACATATTACATAGTGGTTACAAAACAGAAAATATGACCCTTAAAAATAATTTGTAACCTGATGTATTCAGGTTGATTTAGACATTTTAATTATTTTTGACTTGAATTTAGATGTTACCACATAAAGGACATTTTTAGGTTACATTTTACTATTATGAAGTCTATACAGCAAACCACAAGTTTGCTAAATTTTCATCTATTTTTGATGTTCCCCATGTGCTTAGCAAGTGAAAAGATTTAAATAAGCCAAATTAACTGTAGTGGAAATATTAAGTCACATCATCATGCTACTATTTAAATTTTTTCCATTGTTTAATAAGAATCTAAATCAGTCTTTCCTTCTCTTTTGTTTCTCTCCACATTTCCAGATCCAAAGCACGGCTCTGTGCAACAGCTGTCACCTCTCCACCATACCAGATCATTTACCACATCAAATTGAGGAGATCTTCTTAGATAAGAACCTTATGTTAAATCTTCAAGATGGCTGTCTCTCTAGGTATCCTTTTTTACGGATGTTGAGCTGTGCCAACAATCAGCTAATGACGGTGGAAGAGAGTGTGTTCTCTGAATCGCCTCTATTAGAAAACCTCAATTTAGCCGACAATGAGCTTCATTATGGACACAAGCAGGTGGCCAAGTCCTTCAGCTCTCTGTCCAAACTAAAGACACTTGATCTTTCAGGTAATGGTCTCTCGGCGGACATGGTGTCTGTGCTGGTACAGAATCTGTCCTCGCTTGAGACTCTATACTTGTCCCGGAATTCCTTACTGAGGCTGGATGAGTCAACATTCAGAAGCCTTCATCAGCTTAAGGAGCTGAACGTCGAGAGAAATTTGTTGTTTGAGATCAGTGGAGCATTTGATCACATGAAAAAACTCCAGAGGTTGAACCTGGCCTTCAACTGCTTGCCATGTTTGATCAACTTTGAAATGACTCAACTACTGGTCCTAAACGCCAGCCACAATTCAATCGAATGGTTCATAACCAATCAGTCTCTTAATGAGACTTTTCAACTGGAGACATTGGATCTATCCGACAACCATTTGCTGTTCTTTCCATTCCTTCCAACATACAACCGAATAAGAACTTTGCTGTTGTCCAGTAATCGAGTTGGTTTTTACCAACACTTTGAAAATAACACATCTTCAAACTGGACCACTAGGGTTGAGTACTACAACTTGGGGCAAAATGTGAGCAACATCACAATGGAGATCTGGAATGAGAGCCTTCACGGTGATCTTTCCTCGGTGGAGCTCCTGGACCTGAGTGAAAACAAGGTAAACTACTTCCCCCATGGATTCATTCAACAGATGCCGCATCTTTACTGGCTGAGGCTGAGAAGTAACTGTTTGCAGTCCATTAGTTTGACGCCTGAAGATCTGCCAGTCACCCTCTACGAACTGGACGTGAGCCGAAACAGGTTAACCGAGCTAAAAGCAAGCCAACGCTCTATTAGTGAGCTAAATAATCTCACACATCTGAATCTGAGTACAAATGACCTTCAGAACCTTCCATCTAGGATATTTACTAGTCTACCAAATCTTAGCACACTAGATCTCAGTCACAATGCAGTGGACGTGTGTTACTTGCCAAACTACACAAGTTTCTCAGGATGTGTTGTGTTGTCCAACATGGTTTCCCTAAAACAGCTTTATCTCGCCGGCTGTAGCATTCAAAACATACCATCTTCAGTGTTCAAGGGCACTCCACTAACACACCTTGAACTTTCCAGCAATCCAGACTTACACCTCAAACAGGAATCTCTGGAAGGTCTCGCAAACACTTTACAGCACTTGGGACTTGGCAATACCGGTATTCAAGACTTCGACTTTTCTCCGTACAGCCATTTGAAGTCTTTAAACATCTGTAGAAACTCACTACTAGAGCTTCCCGAATCTCTAATGGCATTAAACCTGAAACTTCTGGACTTGAGGGATAACATGTTGACAACCATTCAGTCCCAACATGCTAGCATGTTAGCACAAAGACTTCAGACAGTTTATATGAATGGAAATGCATTTAACTGTTGCCATTTAGACTGGTATAGGACCTTCGGGAAGAATAAAGACATTAATGTTGTAGATCTCTCAGAGATTACTTGTTTGGACATGAACCACAGGCATCACAAGATCGTCCTTTTGGACATCGTCCACTGTGGTGGTATGGGTAATGAGGAGTCTGCTGTGTGGTACATCCTTCTCTTTTTAACAGTCAGTATTTCCATCATGGGTATTTCTGTCATTTACATGCTCACCTTTAAGCCAAAAATGTTGCCTCGCGCTATTAAAAAGAGATGCTGGCGGCCGACTCCTTATTGAGAAACATTGTAAAACTAATGAATGTCTCTGCAAAATAAGGGGCTAACATGCAAATATGCTCAGACAACTGGACATAAAGTAACAGAAACGTGATATTAAAGTGAAAAATTTAGGCCATATTGGTCTTTAAGAATGTGAATGTATTTCATTTTATCGTCAATAAAATGCGTGAAAATATCTGGCTGCTGTATGGTTTGCAAATGTGAAAGATGTTCCTTTTTTAAACAAAACTTACTGTGTAACTTTTTTGTGTTCAAAATTTATATAATGAGCAAGTACATCATGAATCCATTTTCCAAACAGCTTTTTTGTCTTATTCTGAATCACTACGGTACACATATAATAAGTGTTTATATTCGGACTATTTCAGACCGGTCGGGTCGGCACCGCTGCGGAGTAGCACAGTACCGGCGTAACTCGTCATAGACATAAACAGAGAGAAGTAGCTCCGGCTACAATGCGCAAGATGCATGCAGTTCTGTTTATCAACCGCTAGAGTGCCAAAAGTTTCATGGTGTTACTTAAACTGTCAGTCATTGTTTTATATTTGCATTTATTCATTTGGTAAAAGATTGATCCAAATTAACTTCTAGCACTTGACAGCTTGTGCCAAAGCTTTTTATATTGAATATATTATTTGATAAAACAAGTTCCCCAATCAAATATTGATGTGTAAGGGTTAAATTTCAAATCAGGTCTGTAAACACGACAGACATTGTACAATATGGGTTTTTCAGTGCCAAATTATCAAATGTTTACATATGGTTACCCTGGATATTGAATATTTCTTACGTCCTTGTTTCAAATACATAAACCTTTTACAAAACATGCCTCAAAAAGGACCATACACGACTACTGCTATGAATTTAACATGTTATATATGGTTATATTTCAAGTCACAGCTTGTATAAAGCCATTTGAATGTTTTGTTCTCATTATTTTGATAGTGTACTCCAGTGTTTCTCAACTGGTGGGTTGCAAGAGCGTTTTGATGGGACCTTCCTGTCCTGTCAGAAGGTACTCTTCAAAAGAACGCGCATATGCGAAGGTGCACGCTGTATAGGCCTATCACTTTGTTATAAACAAACGGCATATTAGTTTATTAGTTTTTTTCTTAACTTTAAATTAAATCAACATTATGTTAGCTATTATAACTATTGTAAAATAATCCTCAATTTCTTACACTATGCTTACAAAATACAGCCAACAGCCTGCTTGAAATTTACTTAATTTTTTGATTGATATACAGTAAGTCCAAGAGAGATTTGCAAGAGTGCATGTATGTAGATTCGCAGAAGTTGCACGTTAAGTACAGTTGCTAAAAGTAGCAAAGGAAACATGAAATTTCCTGTTTTGCTAAGACCTGTAGCAACTGCCCAGCTCTCGGTATCATAGAGGGGGGTGGCGGTGGTGTGGTTTTGCTCCATGCTGAGTTCTCAGAGGCAGTTTCAGCAGGAAAGGATTGTTATCGTATTCATCTGAAATATTACCCAAGCAGTTCACCTTCATTTATGCAAATAGATTCCTTTATAATGTGTATAGTATATGTAAAAATATACAAATATTAATAATATATATATTTTTAATTTGATGTAATGTATTATTTAAAAATATTAGTAATTATATATATATAAATATATATATGATTACAAAATGCACTACATACAATATTGTATAACACGTGCTTCTAAAGTGCTAACAAAAGGTGATCATTTGGCCACAGTGAGTCTCCACATTGACCATTGCAAGGATTTATTGGCAGACTACTCATTGCAGGGATCATCAGGGTTAGACCACTAAACCTAAACCACGCTGACTAGCACATCAGCCTACGTGGGATTTCTCATGATTTTGTGGCACAAACTGTGTGACAAGAAGACAAGAAGACAAAAGGAAAGCTAAAATGTCAGTGAGGCATGGGAACCTGGCAGTGTGTGTGAGTGAGTGAGCGTAAGTGTGTGTGTTGTATAACGCTGAGCGCCATGTGCATGTTAAACCAGAGTGTAACCAGAATACCGCTGTGGTGTTTCTCTAGGTCATGGTGGTTTGAACAGAGAAAGAGAGAGAAAAAGAGAAACTAGGGGGAATAGTTACAGGCATGGGCTCAAAGGCACATCTGCCATAGTTTGGATCCAATTCAGTCTTGAAAACTTAGCATTTAAAACGGGTTGGGGGAAGTAGGAGTCTTGTGGGTAAGACTTCATTCTTTTAAAGTGAGGATAAAAGTTGAATTGTTGTCAAAATATTCACCAAAGAGGAATTGCTCTTTTAGAAACACTTCAAACAGGATTATGTTTAACCAAAATCTTAGTTTTTGACAGGGAAAAAANGGGTTGGGGGAAGTAGGAGTCTTGTGGGTAAGACTTCATTCTTTTAAAGTGAGGATAAAAGTTGAATTGTTGTCAAAATATTCACCAAAGAGGAATTGCTCTTTTAGAAACACTTCAAATAGGATTATTTTTAACCAAAATCTTAGTTTTTGACAGGGAAAAAACAAAAAAAACAATGGTTTTCCTCTAAGAGAATCTGAAACTATCAAAGTTTGGTATAAGAAAGCAAATGGTAATATGTAAAAGGATGTTCCTGCTTCATTTTACATTGTCAGCATGTGGTGGCAATGCTCTTGTATTTCATTTTCATTATGAATCATTTTATTTGTACCATAGTGAAATCTCGTGATTTGGTTGAATGTGGTGTGGTGATGTATCCATTAAAACCAACACTCAATGAACCTAGAGTGATTTGATATATGAATGAGGAACTAGATTGATTAAAATATACAAGATTTTTTTTTCACTTTCAAGTCCACTTTCAGATACCAGTGTTTTTGTCACCATGGCGAGCAATAATAAAATAAAATAAAATAAAAATGATAAAGGGTTAATTGGGATGTTTCATTATCAAAAAATTATCTCTCTGTATGGCTTTTTTTGGGCATAAACCATGATATTATTTAAACTATGTTGGAGTAACATCTAAAAATGTATATGGTAATTATTTATTTAGTTTATATCATAGTATATATACCCTGGTAAAGGTGCAATCATTTTTGTAAAAGTTTTGAGCCTAAAGATCAAGAATTTTTAACTTGTAAAGACTAAGGGACTCCAAAAAATAAAAATCTAAAAATAGCAAATACATTAACAGAGGTTGCAACATACACTATATTGCCAAAAGTATTGGGACACCCCTCCAAATCATTGAATTCAGGTGTTCCAATCACTTCCATGGCCACAGGTGTATAAAATCAAGCACCTAGGCATGCAGACTGCTTCTATAAACATTTGTGAAAGAATGGGTCACTCTCAGGAGCTCAGTGAATTCAAGCGTGGTACCGTGATAGGTTGCCACCTGTGCACTAAGTCCATTCTTGAAATTTCCTTACTACTAAATATTCCACGGAAGTGCAATGCAAAGCGTCAGATGCAGTGGTGTAAAGCACTCCACCACTGGACTCTAGAGCAGTGGAGACGTGTTCTCTGGAGTGATGAATCACGCTACTCTGTCTGGCAGTCCGATGACAAGTCTGGGTTTTCCGGTTGCCAGGCATTGTGCCAAGTGTAAAGTTTGGTGGAGGGGGGATTATGGTGTGGGGTTGTTTTTCAGGGTTTGGGCTTGGTCCCTTAGTTCCAGTGAAAGGAACTCTTAATACCTCAGCATACCAAGACATTTTGGACAATTTCATGCTCCCAACTTTGTGAGAACAGTTTGGGGATGGCTCCTTCCTGTTCGAACATGACTGCGCACCAATGCACAAAACAAGGTCCATAAAGACATGGATGAGTGAGTTTGGTGTGGAGGAACTTGACCGGCCTGCACAGAGTCCTGACCTCAACCCGATAGAACACCTTTGGGATGAATTAGAGCGGAGACTGCGAGCCAGGCCTTCTCGCCAACATCAGTGCCTGACCTCACAAATGCACTTCTAGAAGAATGGTCAAAAATTCCCATAAACACGCTACTAAACCTTGTGAACAAACCTTCCCAGAAGAGTTGAGGCTGTTATAGCTGCAAAGGGTGGGCCAACTCCATATTAAACCCTACAGATTAAGAATGGGATGTCATTAAAGTTCATGTGCATGTAAAGGCAGGCGTACCAAAACTTTTGGCAATATCTAAGTGAAACGGCTTCTAGAACAAGAAAAAATGTTGGGCGGGATTTAAAGGATTAGTTCACTTTTAAATAAAGATTACCTCAAGCTTTACTCACCCTCAAGCCATCCTAGGTGTATATGACTTTCTTCTTTCTGATGAACACAATCGGAGTTATATTAATAAATATCCTGATGCATCCAAGCTTTATAATGGCAGTGAACGGGACCAACGAGTATGAAGCTCAAGAAAGTGCATCCATCTATCATATACATACTCCACACGGCTCTGGGGCCGTATTCAACTTAGGAAAAAGTGCAACTGACACTTTCAGTTACACTTTTTGCGTAAGTTGTATACAGGTGCTGGTCATATAATTAGAATATCATCAAAAAGTTGATTTATTTCACTAATTCCATTCAAAAAGTGAAACTTGTATATTATATTCATTCATTACACACAGACTGATATATTTCAAATGTAATTTTTTTTTTTATTTTGATGATTATAACTGACAACTAAGGAAAATCCCAAATTCAGTATCTCAGAAAATTAGAATATTACTTAAGACCAATACAAAGAAAGGATTTTTAGAAATCTTGGCCAACTGAAAAGTATGAACATGAAAAGTATGAGCATGTACAGCACTCAATACTTAGTTGGGGCTCCTTTTGCCTGAATTACTGCAGCAATGCGGCGTGGCATGGAGTCGATCAGTCTGTGGCACTGCTCAGGTGTTATGAGAGCCCAGATTGCTCTGATAGTGGCCTTCAGCTCTTCTGCATTGTTGGGTCTGGCATATCGCATCTTCCTCTTCACAATACCCCATAGATTTTCTATGGGGTTAAGGTCAGGCGAGTTTGGGATACCATGGTCCTTAAACCAGGTACTGGTAGCTTTGGCACTGTGTGCAGGTGCCAAGTCCTGTTGGAAAATGAAATCTGCATCTCCATAAAGTTGGTCACCAGCAGGAAGCATGAAGTGCTCTTAAACTTCCTGGTATATGGCTGCATTGACCTTGGACCTCAGAAAACACAGTGGACCAACACCAGCAGATGACATGGCACCCCAAACCATCACTGACTGTGGAAACTTTACACTGGACCTCAAGCTACTTGGATTGTGTGCCTCTCCTCTCTTCCTCCAGACTCTGGGACCCTGATTTAAAAGAAAATGCAAAATTTACTTTAATCAGAGAACATAACTTTGGACCACTCAGCAGCAGTCCAGTCCTTTTTGTCTTTAGCCCAGGCGAGACGCTTCTGACGCTGTCTGTTGTTCAAGAGTGGCTTGACACAAGGAATGCGACAGCTGAAACCCATGTCTTGCATACGTCTGTGCGTAGTGGTTCTTGAAGCACTGACTCCAGCTGCAGTCCACTCTTTGTGAATCTCCCCCACATTTTTGAATGGGTTTTGTTTCACAATCCTCTCCAGGGTGCGGTTATCCCTATTGCTTGTACACTTTTTTCTACCACATCTTTTCCTTCCCTTCGCCTCTCTATTAATGTGCTTGGACACAGAGCTCTGTGAACAGCCAGCCTCTTTTGCAATGACCTTTTGTGTCTTGCCCTCCTTGTGCAAGGTGTCAATGGTCGTCTTTTGGACAACTGTCAAGTCAGCAGTCTTCCCCATGATTGTGTAGCCTACAGAACTAGACTGAGAGACCATTTAAAGGCCTTTGCAGGTGTTTTGAGTTAATTAGCTGATTAGAGTGTGGCACCAGGTGTCTTCAATATTGAACCTTTTCACAATATTCTAATTTTCTGAGATACTGAATTTGGGATTTTCCTTAGTTGTCAGTTATAATCATCAAAATGAAAAGAAATAAACATTTGTTGTTAGGTGTTAGACCTTCAGATGAGACGTTAAACCAAGGTCCTGACTCTCTGTGGTCGTCCAAAATCCCAAATTTGCCCATTGGCCTCTGTCCATCATGGCCTCCTAATCATCCCCATATAGGCCCTGTCCCAAATGGCGCACTTCATGTGGACTTTCGGTCTCGTGGACTTAAATTGCGTGTGCTCGCCGAGTCTACGAGTCCGTAGGCCGTCCCATTCAGCATTTTAACGCTCTGAAGTGTGCTCAGCAGCGCCCCCTTTGTACCCTTGAAGCGGTCTTCCGCGAAGCCCGCATAGATGCAGGCTCCGCGCGCTTTAGCTACCCAGGAATCCTTGCGAAATGCCAATCAGACAACGGATGGGAGGAGATTTCTCTCAAGAGCACTTGATGAAATGGCTGAGAAGAAAATATTTAAGTGTAGGTATCATTACGGTTTTTATGACCTAGGTGTACATTTTACCAGTTGTTACCTACAGTTTATACAAACATTATGGTCATCGACCAGTGGTTGATATCTCAAACATAATAATAGCGGGTTGAATAATACGATCGCATTATGATTCATTAAATAAATAGAACCGAATGTCAGGGCTTTAATGAGTCATATGTAAACCTAGTATTTATATTTAAACCTGTAAATTCATCTGAAACTCACGCACATGTTTATTATGTGTTAAAATTGTAATCTTAGTTCAAATGGAACATTATGCATTATTACAACTGTATACATTATTTAAATAAGCATGTATATATTGTCTAATGCCCAGGTGGCATAAGCAAAAGCAGGCTGTGTAGTTGACATGGAGATAATATTTTGCAAAAGAAAAGAAACCTGTTCTCGATGCTAAATATTATCCCCGAACCTGCAGCTCCTGTCAAAAAACAACCAGACCGTTATTTCCGGCGTGACGATCGAGTCTGTCCCAAAAATACCTCTCAATGCGCCCTCGTGGACTCGCGCCAAGGGCCCTATAGGTCTGCACTTTGAGTACCAAGAAAAGCATTATATATAAAAATGTAATGAATATATAATTTTTATTTTAAAGTGAAATAATCCTTTAATTTTGTCTATTGGGAATAGAGTGTTGCAGGGATGCCGTATTTTGTAGGCCAAATCCCGGAAACAATTTGGCATTTTAGGACTTCAGGTTCCATCTTCCCGAAATCAGTGGGTTTTTTGAATGGGATTTTGGTTAAAAGCCTGAAATAAGATCTGTGGTAAACACAAGCTCGATATATTTCCACGTTTTATTCTATGACATAAAACACACCAGTAATACCCCACTCGTGATTTTTTAAAAAGCTTTTACATGTCTTGAAAAAGGTGGTTGCTAACAAGTTGCTAAATGGGACTACAGATATTGTGGGGGGCATAAAACATCAGCACACCAAACCCACTAAACATTGGACGTCGGATAGACGTGCAGATCATGTCTATATTAGGTCCGTCGGTCCATGACCATTTCTATTCGACGTCCAAACTAGGTCCACTATTTGGACGTCCAACCATGACCCAACTTGGACGTCATCTTGACGTTCAACATTTGACTTTTGAACTGGGTAATTTTTTTGGACGTCATTTGGACGTCTATAACAGGTGCAGGAAATTTACATGATTAATATGTAATATTTGTTTTATAGGGCCTATCAACATGATTAATACATGAAGAGTTCAGATGCAAAAGCCTCTAAGTGCCATCTGAAATTTTCTTCTAGAATGATCTTTTTTTATCAAGCTTGTATATTTAAGTTCAATAATTTCACTTAAATGGCAATTCAAATTAGTTAGGATTTTTCCAGAGGCTTTTGAATTATCACAAAAAATAAGCTCTGTAATCAACAAAAATGTATGATAATGATAATAGTGTATGAATTTTGAAGCCTAAATACAATCACCAGAAATCAAAAGATAACCTATTAAAGAACTACACACGGTCACTCGACTTCAATGTTACCATCACCAAGCTTACTCTTTCAGTCTTTATTAAAAACACTGTGAGTTAGAATAGTGCAAGAGTGTGGTTATAAAAACAACGAGGCTGTGAAAGCAGATTACCACATAAATGACTTTGCCTGTTCTTACTGCGCAATGTGACGTCGGAGTGACGTCTTTTTCAACATCAAATTTAGACTTATTTTGGACGACGTTTTTATAACTTCTATAACTGTGGTCCGATGTTTCCAGAGGGTGGAGGACATGTTTTCTGTGCCAGTTAATTTTCCTGTAGCTTTGTTTGGCTCAACTTCTAGTTTCAACAGGAAATGCATTACACCTTCATATGCATCTCCAGTTATCACCTGCTGCTGAGACAATCAAATGGAGTTTTTGCAAAATGATCTAGTCCCATTTCAGAAGGTGGCATACTGTTCCAGATCATTTTGCAAAAACTCCATTTGATTGTCTCGGCAGCAGGTGATAACTGGAGATGCATACGAAGGTGTAATGCATTTCCTGTTGAAACTAGAAGTTGAGCCAAACAAAGCTACAGGAAAAATAACTAGCACAGAAAACATGTCCTCCATCCTCTTGAAATATGGGACCACAGTTATAGAAGTTATAAAAACGTCGTCCAAAATAAGTCTAAATTTGATGTTGAAAAAGACGTCACTCCGACGTCACATTGCGCAGTAAGAACAGGCAAAGTCATTTATGTGGTAATCTGCTTTCACAGCCTCGTTGTTTTTATAACCACACTCTTGCACTATTCTAACTCACAGTGTTTTTAATAAAGACTGAAAGAGTAAGCTTGGTGATGGTAACATTGAAGTCGAGTGACCGTGTGTAGTTCTTTAATAGGTTATCTTTTGATTTCTGGTGATTGTTTTTAGGCTTCAAAATTCATACACTATTATCATTATCATAAATTTTTGTTGATTCCAGAGCTTATTTTTTGTGATAATTCAAAGCCTCTGGAAAAACCCTATTGGGTTTTTGTTGAGGGAACCAGTGTGATGATAACTTCCTGGTTGGCCTACAAACATATGTCATCAATGCACCACTCTATTGATTGGATTGTTGGATCATTGTGGTTTGCTATTGGTCGATCTCATGTGAGTGACAGGTTGCCCCGCCCTCACGGCAGCAAACACGTCATCAGAGAAAAGAGATGTTTCTGCAAGAGGGAGGGGAAGTTATTTTATTTAAAGGCTTAGTTCACCCAAAAATGAAAATAATGTCATTTATTACTCGCCCTCATGTCGTTCCACACCCATAAGACCTTCGTTCATCTTCTGAACACAAATTAAGATATTTTTGTTGAAATCCGATGGCTCAGTGAGGCCTGCATAGCCAGCAATGACACTTCCTCTTTCAAGATCCATTAATGTACTAAAAACATATTTAAATCAGTTCATGTGAGTACAGTGGTTCAATATTAATATCATAAAGCGGCGAGAATATTTTTGTGTGCCTAAAAAAAACAAAATAATGACTTCTATAATGATGGCCGATTTCAAAACACTGCATCATGAAGCTTCGGAGCGTTATGAATCTTTTGTGTCGAATCAGCGGTTCGGAGCGCCAAAGTCACGTGATTTCAGCAGTTTGGCGGTTTGACACACGATCCGAATCATGAACACATGAACTGATTTAAATATGTTTTAGTACATTAATGAATCTTAAGAGAGGAAATGTCATTGCTGGCTATGCAAGCCTCACTGAGCCATCGGATTTCAACAAAAATATCTTAATTTGTGTTCCGAAGATGAACGAAGGTCTTACGGGTGTGGAACAACATGAGGGTGAGTAATAAATGACATTATTTTCATTTTTGGGTGAACTAACCCTTTAAAGATAACGAGAGCACATGAATTTAAAAATTATGTGCACAGATAAATCATTTACATACTGCAATATTCCATTAAAAAAAGAATAAGAACTGTCCATTTTGATTTCATGGTGACTTGAGTTTTATGCAGAAGCAGAAGGGAGCACTTCACAGGTCGGTTCTCACATTGCTGTTTTCGGGAAGGAACTGAGTATGCCCTCTCGGCATGTGAGGCTGAGTAACGGACAGCAAGAATAAACGCCTGCTGAGCCACAACAGCACAGGAAGTCAACAGCCTGTTTAGCACAACTTCCTCTTAACCCTCCCCTCGCTGACCATTCACGTACTGTTTACACAAGTGCAACACCAACACATCAGCTGCTCTGTCATCTTCATCAAGTCATAAACAACAGCAATGTTATATATAATGACGAGTGGTTTTATTGAACAATAATGAGGCAGTGACTCTTTTAATTCCTTTTACTCTGTTTAATGAAGAGAAGTACGTTAAAAAAAACACCTATACAGGCAAACAGGTACATTTGTGAATATCAATGTATGAATTAATGCAAATAACGACTTCATGTGTAACTTTAAGGTACTTTCCGATTCAAAAAGGTTAGGCTATTTTTGAAACCCAAAATGATTACCGAGTGAAAAGCCTGACCTCTACTGACATTTGAGAGAACAGCCATTCATATTTCAACAACGTTGTGTGCGAAATATCATAATACTTCATATGTTTTTCTTGAAAATAGTATGTGAAACAGTATTATGAAACGCTATTGTTTCGGAATTACCTCAGGTTTAAGTCAGAAAATGGCGTCCAGTTGTCATCTTTGAAATAAAAACTGCTATTTTGCGCATTAAATCCAATTTTATTGTGCGTTTTTTAATCGAATTTCTTAAACTTCACAGTCTGATCAAATGAGTCACGGAGGAGGTAAAAAATTAAAAATCACATCTGATATTACTTTTGTTTCACTTATACATGGTCGAGTAAAGTGCACTGCAATGTGGGATACTGCATATTTGCAGGTATTATACTGTAGAAATAAGACAAGACAATAATTCAGAATCAAAACAGAGAAGGGTAAAAAGTCTACACATTTTTTTTTATTATGTAATGAAAACATTGTTTATAAATCTATGGTAGTAAGCAGTTAGATAACCTGTGCTTTTGTAGTTATAAATGTAACAACAAAAAAATTGTGCTTTTATTAGACAGGGTGGCATAAATGTGTAAAATTAGCACTCATCTTTTTTTTTTTTGTTGCTTTAAACAATTTAAAAACATCAACCTCAAGATGAATGTAAGGCACATGGGTATAAAAAAGTACAGTTATCAGTAAAGAGATTTTGTTTTTATCATGAAATGAAAAGCTGGATCATAACTGGATGTATCCTTACCATGCGCTTTTTAAAAACGGCATGTATATAAAAAGGACACGGTTTCATAATACATAACAGGAAAGGCTGTTGCGTGCAAATAAAGCATTTTCTTTGTGTGCTCAAACTTTTAACGCAATAAAGAGAAATGTAAACCGCAGAAGATAATAGTTGAGGCACATGTCAGCTACGATGGGGCTGTATAACCCTGAAAATAAATTATGGCATATTCACATTCACTCCACCTCTACAGGAATTGCTTTGAAAAGTTCTAGAACCTAATATGAGTTCATGTACATAATGGAAGCCACTTTAAAATTCATAAAAATGACAATCAGTCTTAATACTTTCTTGTTGTAAACGCATGTAAATACTCACTTTTGCAGTTTTTGTATAACAAGGCATGTTGGCAGTAATCATGTCACATCAAAAGCATTTAAAAAAAAATATTCTGCATTAATTAATTTGTAAACAGTCTTCCGGTTAGAACCTCTTCCCATACTTGGACTGCAAGACGTCACATCCAATTAAATACTGTTGCATATGAGCAGCAAAAGACGTCAAGTTTGCATATACGGTACACAGCACAGCTGGATTACACTGTTTTGGTTCCAACAACACTTGTTTTCTTTTAATTTAGCAGCTCCAAGTAGGTAATAGGCACTTTTCCCTTCTGATTCCCACGTTCCCCCATCAGCCAATCAGAGTCCATGCCTGGGACGCTGCTCACCATGATCACCTGAAAGAAAAGGGGACATACTATGCTCCTAGGAATTCAAACCAAGAAAGTATTATTCAAAATCAGTGACACACAAATGGCCCGCCTACCTCATCGGCCAATAAGGAGAGCTCGTTGCTGCCCGCGGCGTCGTAATCGTACAGCACTCGCGCTTTACGGCTCCCGCTGAAGTTTTGCAGCTCGGTGAAACCTGAAGACGCATTGCCTGTGGTGGAAGGAAGAGGGGCTGATAGTGGCAGAATGGGTACGGAGACACTGGCCCCGCCGCTGGCCGTCGACTGGTTGTTGTTGGAAGAGAAAGCTGAAGGGAAGCTGGAGGGGGGAAAAAAAAGTTCAGATTAGTTCAATAATGATTAAAATGATTCTAAATATATACTGATTATGACTTACTTTCCCAGCTGCTTTTGGAGGTCGACCATGTACTGGTAACACTGGGCGTAATATGTCATCTGAGCCTCCACAAAGTCATTTAGACAGCGGAGATGATGGGCCTGGGAGAGAATGAAGGTTGGGAGAGAGATGATATGGTTTGTTACAGGTCAGAGGTTGAGTAAAACTGAAGGGTTGTGAGATGTGGATTGGCAGACGGCCCAGTGGGCGGCAGGTTTTCAGACGAAAGCTCACATGTGTACTGCTGATTCCTTCCAGAAGAAGCCTGGTGATTTCTGCCTGTCTGTCAAACTCACTCTGTGTCATCTTCAGATCCTGCTCGGCCTGAAAGAGAGAGAGAGAGAAATAGAAATAGGAGTGTTTCACTTATACAGCTTAAAGTTGGCCTGAAACAGAAGTTGTGATAGTCTTTTCTTCCCTATTGTGACACATATCCGAGTGAAACTGCTTCTCGAACAAGAAAAAAAATGTACTTGATTTTGTCCAATGGGAAATCTTGGATCATAGTGGTTTGCTATTGCTGTGATCTCATGTGAGTGACAGGTTGTACCTCCCTCACGCCAAAAAAAATATAAACAGAAAACAGAAGAGATGTCGCTGCAAGAGGGAGGGAGGTTATTTTTAAATTAAAGATTATGAGGGTACATGGATTTTAAAAAATAATGATGTGCACAGATAATCCATTTATAATAAATACTGCAATATTCCATAAAAAATAAGAATTGTCAAGTTTAATTTCAAGCTGACTTAAAGCAAATGTGGATGATATAAGATTCATCAGAATCACATTATTCAAAGGGAACAAAGCTGAAAATACAGCCAGTGTGTTTTCATATATAGATATTGTTGAAATGTTATATATATATATATATATAATTATGTATATATATATATATATACACACAAACACATAATAAATAAAA
>RJVU01051648.1:10224754-10250304 GCA_003731715.1 Anabarilius grahami
AAATATAAATATTAATTAAAAAAAACAAAAAAAAACATTTAAATGGAAATAGTAAATAAATAAACATCACAAAAGCACAAAATGATCTTAAAATTTAAACTTGAAATATACAAATAAAAGCTAATTCAAAATATTTATATACTGTTATATTATTTATTCATAATAGTACAAACAATATAGATAAACTAGTCAAGAGAAAGCAAGTTTCATCCAAAATCCTGTGTGTGGAATCTACTTTTTGTTTTCAGTTAGCAAGCTAACAGGTTAGCCTACTAGCTTAGCACATTGCTAACCTTTAAGAAAAGCTCTTTTGATTAGTCAGAACAGGATATTTTGATTTGTTTTTCATCAAGCATTGAGAAATCTTGCAATACGCATAAAATTATGTTGGAAATTACAGGCGCAGAAAAAGCTTTGTGAACACATGCTGTCTAACTGGTCAAAAATGTCCAGTTTTTCACTGAAGAGAGAAACTCATCATAACACAGATTGCAGTTCTCACATTAGCGCCAAGATTAACAGATTATCCAAAATGGCAGAACATTCTCCTTACCTTTGTCACTTCCTCTGCCCACATCTGCACAGCATTTGAAAACAGCGATAATATATTTAGAGATAAAACTGAGAATTAACACTTAAACATCAAATAGACTACAGCCACAACAGTAGCAGCTAGCATCACTGAGGAAAATGTAACATGGTAACCCAAGTTTCCACCAAAATACCATAGTTACTATAGTTATTGTGACTAAAACAAAATAAATAATGTGATTTATTTCAAACAGACAATTTCAGAGTCATTTTTATTTTTTTATTTTGATTAAAGTGATGCTAATACCAAGTTAAGTTTTATTGTAGTAACGATCATAATATGGTATTTTGTCAAAAACTATGGTTAGCATGATTAAGGATTCAACACAAATCACAGCTGTTGCAAGGGAACATGGACTATTTGCAGCAATTGAGTAAGAATTACTTCTTGCTCACTTCACTGTATCGATGCAAACTAAGCACTTCCCATTTTGGAAGAGGGCAGCTGTTTGTTTGGGTCCTAATGTGTGTATGTGGGTGTATATATATATATTTGTGTAGGTTGAGTGCTGGTCATGAGGAGACAATCTTGAAGCACTTCTTTACTTCTCTTGTGAAACTGAGGCCAAGGGCGAAGAGCAGTTTTGAAATGTCATCACACTGTTGAGCAAACGTGGATATCCTCTTTCCATCTCTATATACACAACAAAAAAGGAACCTGGAAACACACATGCTGCTAATATCCGGGACAAAAGAGCTTAATCAACAGCTTAAAGAGGAACTGGTATGTCTTAAAGGTGGCTCTTCTAAAGCAGAGTGGAACTCGGCACTGGAGTGAAACACGCAGACCAACCTTCAGCCACTTCACATGGAGAAAATTCACCATGAAGGAGACATTGGCAACATAGCCAGCGTCCCCTGGTGGAGGGGTAGATCTGAGAGGCTTCCGTGTGCCGACACAAAAACAAGAGACAGTAAAGAGCTCCATTTAGAAAAGATGGCAAGTGCCGTCTCTGATTACTAGTTTCTAGCCTGTAGCTTATATTTGTAAAGAGTTTCCAGTAGGAAATTACGTGAAATGACGTCATATTTGATGGAAATTCCATTTTAACTCATGTAGAAGCAATAATAACTTACCAAAGCTCTGGCATCAGCCATTTTGGCTTTCTTTAGCTTGGTCTTTGCAGCATCAAGGTCCAGTCTTTTGGTCTGAAGCAGTTTACGCTCTTTCTGTAAAGGAGCAGAAGAGTTTGTTTTGTTAAAGTCGGCATGAAACGGAAATTGGGATCGTCTTTTTTTCCCTTTTGTGACGTATATATCTGAGTGAAATGACTTCTCGAACAGGAGAAAATGATCATTACTCCAGTGTTCAGTGTCACATAATCATTCAGAAATCATTCTAATATGCAGATTTGGTGATTAATAAGCGTTTCTAATTATCATCACTGTTGAAAACAGCTTAATATTTTGGTGGAAACATTATACATGTTTTTTTCAGGATTTTTAAACTTTTGAATGGAGGTATATCTAGCAATGTTTCTAAATAATATCCACGTTATTTTTCAAGGCTGAAGTAAGATATTTTCTGTGAATGTGTGAAACTACCAATTCATTGGCTGCTATGGGGAAATAACAAGAAGAGTAACAAAGTGCAGTAAATGGCAAAAAAAAAAAAAGTGCTACACACCTGTGTGTTGATAATTATGACAATGCATTAAAGGAGAACTATTATCTATCTTTCCAGAAGAGGGCGGAGCTTTAAGAGCTTCCGCTTCGGTTGCTCAACAACAACAAAGCTGGAGAATCTCACGCAGCCAAAATGAGGATTGTCAGTAACTGTGTTCAGCCTTACATTGTTCAAACTGGAGTCGGACACTGATGGAGAGACTCGGGAAGAAGTTACAACTTTTAGGATGCATCTGGACGTTTCTGAATGGTTGGTGGATAAATTTATGTAGTTGCTGTGGAGTTGATTCAACTCATCGAGTAGCATGTGCCGTCATGTTAATCTTTTGTGCAAATCCAGTGTTGAATTGACCCTCGTTTGTGAAGCAGTCCGGCGTAAAATGATGGCATGGTAACAACACTCTACAACAACAACTCTTCCTCTTCTCTAAAGCAGCAAAACATGGCCTCACCCCCTTTGTTGCATGTTCTCGGGGGCAGGGTTTATGTAAATTTTGGGGTTTGTGATGACACCAACCCGGAAAGAAGCTCATTGTAGTCCCTACCAGACATTTGTTGTAGTCCTTAAAAAGCTATTTCTGTAAAAGAAAATATCTCCCTTTGCATTGAACTTTGAGCGTCGTAACTTTGCAGACGTTGTTTATGCTCAAACAGCAACACTAACTAAAGTTACAAAAGTGAAATCATAATCAAGGACCCATTTAAAATAATATGGTAAGAAATCCCAGTTTGCAATATTAATCAGCATAACAAGCTGTTTTGCACAGCTAAAAATAACCGGAAGCAGATTAAGACCGGAAGCCAGACACATTCAATTTACAAATGGCCACACCTGCTCTTATGTGAAAAATAAGGTGGAAATGTTTCAGAAATCCGTGTTTCAGTTGTTAGGGATGCCTGATCTTACCAATATAGTCTTGAAGTCTCCTTCTAGAAAGTTGCGGAAAGGCGTGAGGAAATTGATGGCAGAGCTCTGGATGAACTCTCGCTCCGCTCCTCCGATCTGGTTCTCCGTCTCGCCGCACTTTATCAAAGCGTTTCCTGTGGACAGAAACGGACCAAATCAACTATACATTTTTCTCATTGGATATCATCAAGATCAATTCAATTACAAGAGGAAATATTTTATCAATATTGTTAGATGTCTAGAGGCCATTCTCAACTAGCTTACAGTCTACTAGCATTTTAGTAGGCATTTACATTCAAGCTAGGGGAAATGGGGTACTGTCAATGGACTACAATTATTGAATGAGGTACTATGGGTAATTAGGGCACTATGCTGCCTTTGTGTTTGGTGATTACCGTAGGCTGTTCCAGGCCCGAATTCAGTCCCAGAGTCGATCATGGATTGACCCAGAAGCTCATGGTTGTTCATCCGTGTTGGGGCCTTCTTGTCTAGTTTTTCATAAAAGAATTCTTCTATTCTGACATCTGAAAATGCAGATCAATAACGTTACAATACAAAAACTTTTGTTACATATTAGCTCCATACTATGCATCAATGCCACATAAAATTCTATAATTCATTAATTTTGTTTATATATGAAGACTCGTTTAAATACTTACCACTGTAAAAAGTGGCAAACTGTTACCTTACGGGTCTATTACCTGATCAAACAGAAATTAAATTTTATGGGTGTAACCTAATGTATTTAGGTAGATTAAGTGGCGCTCAATAATATTTTGCCTTAATTTAGATGTTAACACATGAAGCTCATTTTTAGTTTTTTTGGTAACACTTTACAACAAAGGGTGGGGAACGCTGATCCTGGAGGGCCATTGTCCTGCAGAGTTTAGCTCCAGCCCTGAAAAAAAAAAAAACACTCACCTGCCTGTAACTTTAGTAATCCTGAAGACCATGATTAGCTTCAGGTGTGTTTAATTAGGGCTGGAGCTAAACCAGGATCAACGTTCCGCACCCCTGCTTTACAATGAGGTTCCATTTGTTAACATTATTTAACTACAGTACATTAGTTAACATCAGTGTTGCCAAGTCTGCGGTTTTCCCGTGGAATCGGGCTACATTAATAATATTGCTATAGGTTGTTTTTCATGTCCGCGGGTTGAAGCGACCCCAATGACGTGATATTTATTCCATGTAATGCTAATTTTACCATGGGAATCCTACCAAAAAATGTGGATTTTATTCCACGGGATGCAATTTTTTACTGAGGGACACCCCTGAAATGCGACTGTGCTAGTTTTGGGCTTGTTGTGAGTAGCAATTGGGCAGGTTTTGTTGTGAAAATCTGGCAACCCTGGTTAACATGACCTAACAATGAAAAATCCTTCTAAAGCATTTATTACCCTTAGGTAATGTTAATTTCAACATTATTAAAATCAAAAGTTTTACTAAAATCAAAACTATTTAATGGACCTGAGCTAACATGAACAATGAACAGTTGTATTTGTATTAACTAACATTAACAAAGATTAATAAATACTGTAACTAATGGGACCTTATTGTAATGTTTTACCAGTTTTTTCCCCTTTTTTTTCCAGGGTATGACATGACTAATAATAATAATTACATTTAAAAAGTAAAAATTAAAATCATTTCATAATTAAATACTATAGCATCATGGTTGCATCCTTGCAAAGCAATCTCTAAATACAAAAAAAGAAGTAAATGAATGTGGTTTTTTAGATGTGATTGAGTAGACAGGTGTGCATGCTAGATCTGTTTTGATCAGCTGTTTGTTCTTCCTGTTGCGCGAGTGTTTTTCTGTCTTGCTGATTTTTGAAAGTGGTGTGACACCATAGTGAGGCTCTAAACAGCTGTAGTTATAGTTAAACAGACTTTCTGACATTTCTGTGAGATTTGAACACTATGAGGAAAGAATAAAAATGGAGGGTTTCCAGAGAAGAGGAACCTTCTAAGATTGAGGATGATGTACAGAAGGATGCAAAGCTCAAAACACATACATATAACAAACACTAGCAGGTCCTCAATTTTTCTATGGGCTAAAATATTTAACAGCTAATTAGATGCAGATGTCAAAGCTAATGAATCATCTAATCACTGAACGGATTTTACTTGGGTTTGGTTGCAGTAACACTTCTGTCTGCTTCAAAATCTTCTCTGTCCAGTGTTTAGTGCATTCAGCTCTGGTGAGGAGATTCTCCAAATGTGCATCCAACTCGGTCTTCTCAGCCTGGCCAAATTTTTCTTCCGTGAACTGCATGAGAAGACAACATTTAAAAAAAGAAGAAGAAGAAAGAGAGAGAGAGAGAGAGAGAGAGAGGGAAAGAGAGAGAGAGAAAGAGAGAGAGAGGATCAAACGTTTGCCCATATCACTGCCACAAATATCTAAATCGAGGTAAATTCAAACAAATATAGGCCTGGTTTCACAGACAGGGCTTATTTTAAACCAGGATTAGACCTTAGATCAATTAGGACATTCAAGTAGATTTTATAAATGTTCACTAAGGAAAAAACATTACTGGTGTGCATCTTGAGACAAAACAATGGCACTGACATATTTTAAGATATGTCAGTACAAGTAGCTTTCAGTTAAAACAGCTCAAACATGCATTTTAGTATGAGACTAACTTAAGCCTGGTCTGTGAAACCGGGGGTTAAAGTGTTAACATGTGTAACACTTTTTAATGTTCAACATATAAAAATACATCAAGTGTGTGTGTGTGTGTATACAATTATATAATAAAATTATCTAAAAATACATCAAATATGAATGTGTGTGTGTGTATAAAAACAAAATGAAAGTATCTAGAAATACATAAAAGTATTCATGACAGATTTAAATGAAAGGAAATGTCCAAACGTTTATCTAATCTCAAAATTATACTCCTAATAACAGGCAGATAGTGTTTGACACTTGATAAACACACTTAGGTATTTGTTTATGCAGAGCGGATGTATTTCAGCGGCTAACTTAGTTTTATATTTGTAATTCGTTTGACATTCGCGAAAATGACCATTATATTCTCTGTTTCTAAGCTTATCCTCAAACGAATGTCAAATAAAAAACAAACTTTATCGCAGTTCTCACATCCTAGTAAGTAAGCCGACAAAGGCAGCGTTTTGGGACATCATTGATCCGCATTATCAGCATATATGACCGTCTCTATAATAATGGATAAAAATACTGTCTGTCTAGACAGCTCAGTAGATTTTAAGACACAGTCTTTGTGTGTAAATGCTGAGTTCTGCCGGATTAAACTCTACTTTAGCCCGTTAGCGTTAGCCTCACAAACTGAATCTGGACAAAATGTAAAATGTCAGTGTGTATTTTGGCCACATATTAAAGTATGCATATCTAATCGACAAAACAGAGCCTTTAATGTTTGCTTTTGCAGTTAAATCAAGAACTAAGACATTAACGACGACATTGTAGATTAACAAACCCGATTTACAGCACGAGAGAGAAAGAGAGGCCCAATAGGTGAGAAAGAGAAAGAAACAGAAATGCAGCGTGATAAACACTGGAAAGCACCTTAATGCCCAAAATGCACATGTTTAGGATTAAAGTGTTGAAATAAAACTTAAATAAAAACTTTTAGCATCTTTACAGTATATCTGAATCTTCACTTACTTGCACCGCCCGACTGAATAAAGTACCAGCGTCCGCTGCCAGTCTTTTCACGTTAAAATCCATCTTTAACTTTTCAATATAAAACTATTTATTAAAAGAGAGATGGTGTAAATAAACGTGTTGGCATCAATGTTAGTCTTTATTACAACGGCCGGATTTTTGTGAAAGTATGACTGAAGCAACAGCCGGAGAAGAGGAAGAACCACCCACAGATCTGATTACTGCGAGCACAGAACCGGACCTGGACCTCCAGATATAACCGGTATAACCGTATGGGTACATCACCTTCCTTATGCACTCCAAAACCCTTTATGGACTTTAACAGAAGCATTTTCAGTAATATAAATTGTTTCGCGTTGCTCAGAGATTGTGATATTTTTGTTTTAAGGCCAGCCTGTCATACTGGGCCAGTCTTTGTTGCTTCAGGTTTGGACCATGTTTGAGACTTTAGTGTTTTCACATGTGAATCTGTCATTGCTGTGCTCTTTACTCTTCTCTAGTTAAACTTTAATCAGGATGTGTGTATCTCTATGTATTAATGTGTGTATAGCGCCCTCTACGGGACAAAAAAAGTTGAATCCAAGAGGTTAGTATCTATCTAGTATTAAATCTATCTAGTTATCTGTCTATTTTTACTGTCTGTCTCTCTACCTGTCTATCTATCTATCTATCTATCTATCTATCTATCTATCTATCTATCTATCTATCTATCTATCTATCTATCTATCTATCGATCTATCTATCTATTAATTTATCTGGTTCTATCTATCTTTACTGTCTGTCTTTCTACCTGTCTATTTATCTCTACCTGTCTGTCTCTCTATCTATCAATCTATCTATCTAGTTCTCTGTCTATTTTTACTGTCTGTCTCTCTACCTGTCTATCTATCTATCTATCTATTAATTTATCTGGTTCTATCTATCTTTACTGTCTGTCTTTCTACCTGTCTATTTATCTCTACCTGTCTGTCTCTCTATCTATCTATCTATCTATCTATCTATCTATCTATCTATCTATCTATCTATCTATCTAGTTCTCGGTCTATTTTTACTGTCTGTCTCTCTACCTGTCTGTCTATCTATCTATCTATCTATCTATCTATCTATCTATCTATCTATCTATCTATCTATCTATCTATCTATCTATCTATCTATCTATCTAGTTCTCTGTCTATATTTACTGTCTATCTATCTATCTATCTATCTATCTATCTATCTATCTATCTATCTATCTATCAATCTGTCTCTCTATCTATTAATTTATCTGGTTCTATCTATCTTTACTGTCTGTCTTTCTACCTGTCTATTTATCTCTACCTGTCTGTCTCTCTATCTATCAATCTAGTTCTCTGTCTATATTTACTGTCTATCTATCTATCTATCTATCTATCTATCTATCTATCTATCTATCTATCTATCTATCTATCTATCTATCTATCTATCTATCTATCTATCTATCTATCTATCTGTCTGTCTGTCTGTCTGTCTAGACAGGTGTTAAATAGTAAAAATGAGAGGCTATATGTGCTAATACTTGGCCTTTAAATAACTTTAGTTCAGTGTGAATAGAAAAATTTCTTCTGGAGTAATTTTCTTTCATTGCATTTCTAGTTATCATCACTAGATGGCAGTGTAACATCAATAGTGTATTATGTATGAGTTCTGCTCACCTGCTTGTTATTTAGATAAGACTTTAATAGCAGAGGAGAGATGGATAGATCAAGGCGGTTTTTGACTTTTGGCATACTTCAAATAAAATAAATCACGTCTTATTAAATTTCAAATGTATTTATAGATGTTAATATTCAACCCAACGTTTGTTGTTTAAATAGGTTTTTCAGAACTTTTATTATATCTATATTGATAAATATAGAGATATGTTTTATGTGACTGGGGCTAGTTATCACACATGAAGGTACATTTTGACTTAAAGTTTTTGTTTTCAGGGTTCGGAGCATGAGAGTCACGTGATTTCAGTAAACGAGGCTTCCTTACATCATAAGTGTTTCGAAATTTCAATAGTTCACGTGACTTTGGCAGTTTGATACACGCTCCGAACCGCTGATTCGAAATTTGTAAAGCTTCGAAGCGAATAAAGTCGTTATTTTGTTTTGTTTTTGCACACAAAATGTATTCCTGTCGCTTCATAACATTAAGGTTGAACCACTGTAGACATGAACTGCTTTAAATATGTCTTTAGAAGCTTTCTGGGTGTCTGAAAGTGTAAATTATCTTGCTGTCAATGGAGGCATCACTGAGCCATCGGATTTTATCAAAAATATCTTAATTTGTGTTCCGAAGATGAACAAAGGTCTTACGGGTGTGGAACGACATGAGGGTGAGTAATTAATGACAGAAATTTCATTTTTGCATGAACTAATGTTAACCCTTTAATTGCAGATTCTATTATTAGCCTATAATTTACCTCATGTGACAGTGACACTATGTCTCGCCAGTCGCTATATATATTCTTCCTGCGAATATGTTCAGTCGCTGTTTTTTTAGTCTTGTTTCTCCCCACTAGGACTTCTCACAGCAGCATCCGCGCTTGTAACCGTAGTAACGAAATAAATATGCGTTGTAGCCCAGCCCCCTGTGCGCTACGTCATTTGACTGACAGGTAGATGCGGCGCGGTTTTCATCATGCTTGATACACACGCGCACTGATGCTTCCACACAGAGAACCGGGGAGCATCTTATCCTCTTCACCTTTTTAGATCTCTCGCGTGCAAGTTTTTTTTTTTTTTTTCAACGAAGGTGCAAGTGTTTGTTTTCAGAAACCGAAAGAAATGAGCCTAGTGTCGTTTCGTTCGAGATTCTGATAAAATCTTTAAAAAATGTAATATATTACTGATAATTATTATTATGTTGCTCTCATAAGGAGCGATGGATTTTATTCTTCTTGCCAGAGTTAAATAAGCCTTTGCCAAAGAACAAAAACATTATTTTGGGAAATGGGCAGCACCGCAATGGATTCTAAGAAAGATGAGAAGAAAAATTCTAGAAAAAGAAGATCGCTTCGGATACACATGCCTGTAAGTTCATATCCGACGATACTCATTTGCTTCTTCCACAGATTTAAAGCCAAAAGTTGTGGACACGGACTGCATCATGATACAAACACATATAAATTTAATTCATATTCTCTCTGCTCGCAGTGGTTTTGCAATGACATTGTGAAATGAGCTGCAAAATTTATTTGACTTTTCAAAAGGTTATTTCAAAAGTGTTTTTGTCTTGAATATATTCATATTTAAACAGGCTGTTTGTCTTTTCTGTTATATATGCCATATAGTATATCATTTTTATTTATTTTTGACATTTTTTGTCTGTTTTCATATTATTAATATTATTATTAATACTAAGACATATCTGAGATGGCTGAGAATTAACATCAGGCTATCTGTCCTAAACAGCACACTCATTATATTCAAATCAACCACATTCACATAAATAGCACTGAATATGTTTTGACAAGGTCGACCATATTTCAATTGACCACACCTGACTGAGTTAAACATGGAGTCGTCATTTCTAATGGCTTAAAGAACCACAGGTTGTGTTGTTTCTGAACAAATGTTCATGGAAATACACAGGCTTTTTATGAACTAATACTGATCAGTGTTGTTCCTGTATAAACAGATGACAGATGTGAAAGTTTACACTATGTCAGGGTTCCAGCTTATTATCTTGCAAATAAAATAATAGCATAGCATAAGAAGTAAGTGTAATTATTAGATTAAAAGTAATCCCTGCACAATAATCAGTGTTTTGGTTCAGTCGGCTCAAGCTGTGATGAAACCGTAAGTCTCTGTTTATTTCACTGCTGGAGCCACTAACAGCAATCACCTGCTAATTAGCTGTTTAGTGTCATTATCAGATCAGTGTCATAACTGAATAATCCCATGAATATATAAACAATATTTATCAGTAGGGAAGACAGGTTCTGTCATCGCTGCATAATTTGTTGCATCGTGGGAGTTTTGTCAGTTTCCTGACATTATAACAGGTATATGTGAAATATGTGCCATGGTTTCCTCTGCAGCCGTATTTTATTAAGTAAACAATCTTGAGCCGTGTGATGTAGAGACGTTAAATGCTGATAAACCTCTTCATAGTGACTTTTTTTAAGGTTTTAATCTTTTATGAATCTTGTATAAAGGTTTAATATGAAAATCTGGGCTGAGACTGTTCTTATTACTCATGAAATGTCCAATATCAACCCTGCAATATTGACATTTATAGTCATTCAAGTTTGAATTGGTGAACTATTAGGGTATATATAACCACATTTACTACTCTTAATAAATGTTGGTAAATAAATGACTGAACTAAAGGTCACAAAGCCAGCATTGTTACTACGTACATGCATACTTTTGGACGTAATCAACCCGGATGAACCCGCATGCACTTTTGTGTACATAAGGAATAGGTTCAGTGATTTCCCTACATTTTAAAATTAACACAAAAATAGACACATATGTCTTTCTGATTGCTGTTTATGTTTGCTTTTTCAGTGGCAGGTGCCTTAGCAATAGTGTAGTAAACTGAGATTCTTAAAATGTTGTAGTTTTCCTGTAGCTCAGTGGTTAGAGCATGGCACTAGCAATGCCAAGGTCATGGGTTCGATCCCAGGGATTGCACATACTCAGATACAAATGTAGAGTATAATGCAATGTAAGTCGCTTTGGATAAAAGCGTCTGCCAAATGCATAAATGTACTACTATGTGAAAAGAAGTGCACTTATTTGTGCACTTCAAATATAGAGTACTTCAAATCTTAAAAGTATTTTAATCATGACAACTCGGGAATAGACTCTTTTCACATTTCCGGGTTTCTCAGAAGCGGAAGTCGTCATAGTTGGGTAAAATTCTATAGCGGTGAATGAGAGAATACATTAAATATATAATTTTTGTGTTTCCATTTGTTCAAATAGCAAAAGAAAAACTCCACAATAGTGTTTTCACACCTTCAAAAAGAGGAAAAAAAAATAGAAAGCGATTAATAACGGCAGTCAGAAGAGAGAAAGATGTCATTTTTACTGTCACTCCCATAGCCGCTGTATTAGCTGTAAAACTCGTTTTTTGTAATTTGATGCAAATGTAATATAATACTAAGTATAGTGTTATAAATGTACATACGTTTAAAAAAAAAAGAAAATATAAAAAACTTTGTAGGATTTACGATATTGATGACCGTTAAAACGTGTCATCACAGACTGTGAAAAGGGTCTATAGTTTTAGCATGTTATTGAATTTAGCGATGTATTTGGTCTTGGCGGACTAGATCTGCTACGCTGCTGCTGCTGTTGATTATTGCTGCTGCAGAGCAAGTATGAACTTGCTACTGCTAATAGATCCACAGACACACTGCTGTGAGCATGTAAGATATGCTGCTGCTGCATAAATAGACATGCATAAATCCTGTAGCAGATCTAGGCAGGTGGAGGGGTTCAGAGGAACTCTAATAGCGTGCTGCAGGACTAGCTTACAGCAAACAATAGTTGCGTCCCAAATGACACACTATACGCTATGTACTTATGCACTATGTACTCATCCATGTAGTGCGTGAATTGTATAAGGTTATTTTGTCATTTAACATCGGAGTCTGACAGCCCCTTCCCCTCCACTATGTAATTAAAGCTGCGACAGTTGAGTGTCCAACATTCCACACTTCGTTTTTTCCGTTAATTTAGTGCATCATCTGGGTTTTTAAAGTGTACTTTTTCTTTTTGGAATTTTCAGTGTGAACGCACTACTTCCACTTTTTGTACTTAAAAACGTCATAGAATAGTGCATAAGTACACGAATTTGGTCACTTTATATTTCAAAGACAATAGAAGTAATTATGAAATTACTTATAAAGACATAGTCCTACTTAAGTGGGTCAAAAAACACTCTTAATCTCTAATTGCATTTAATATAAATTTAAACTATAATACATTTTCATTTAATTGTAAATAACATGCAATTAAGAGTCCGAAAACATTACATTCAGTTCAAACTTAAAGGGTTAGTTCATCCAAAAATAATAATTCTGTCATTAATTACTTACCCTCATGTTGTTCAAAACCGTAAGACTTTCGTTCATCTTCGGAACACAAATGAAGATCTTTTTGATGAAATCTGAGAGCTTTCTGTCCCTCCATAAACAGCTACTGAAACTTTGATGCTTCAAAAAGTTCATAAAAGAGATTGTAAAACTAATCCATATGAATTGAGTGGTTTAGTCCAAATTTATTGAAGAGACACGATCGCTTTATAATGAAGAAAATATTTAATTTAGGCTTTTATCCACATATAAACATTGATCAGCAAACATTAACAGAAGCTCAACCGAACCTGATTGATGCGCGAGAACAAACATACAAGAGAATGAACCTCATTGGTTCTCGCATGTCAAACAAACATGCTTGAGCTTCCGTTTACCACAACTGATGTGTGCGTTGATGAACATTTATATGTGAATAAAAGCCTAAATTCAATCTGTTCATCATATAAAGCGATCATGTCTCTTCCGAAAATTTGGACTAAACTACTCAATTCATATGGATTAGTTTTACGATCTCTTTATGAACTTTATGAAGCGTCAAAATTTCAGTTTCAGTGGGTGTCTATGGAGGGACTGAAAACTCTCAGATTTCGTCAAAAAGATCTTTATTTGTGTTCCGAAGATGAACAAAAGTCTTACGGGTTTGAAATGACATAATTTTCATTTTTGGCTGAACTAACCCTTTATATATATTATAAGTAAGTATATTATTTCCATAATAAGTGCTCTTTTTGAAGGTGTACTTCTTTTTCATAAGGGTTCGCATGTTTTTGATGTCTTCTGAGACCATTTGTGTCCTGTGGTTGAGTTATGATTTTTTGCTATGCCTTTTGACATTTGCAGGGCCCCAGATCTAAAAAACAAACAAACAAACAAAACCCCCCCCACAAAATTAAAATGAGTGTTTTTCGGAAGAGACGGAAGTTTCAAATATTGTTCTTTAAACACTAACAAAAGAGGCATCACAAGCGCTTGTATTTTGTATCTATGATCATTTCTAGATTCACATATGGTGTTAAATTTTTGTCATTTTTGACTCATGGCAGCAGTGAGATGCAGCCTTGGACTTGCCTGATACAATTTTTATGATTTGTCATGTTTTAAAATGGTTTGCTGCAGCTCTCCCTTAGTCATTACCTGCGCTGTATTTTTCTCTGTTTATCCGTACACAAACAGACTGAGTTGCAAGCTAGCCTTGTTACCTTCCTGTATTTAAGTATATTTAGGTATAAACACACACACATCCCCAGACCTGTCCCACTGACCTCCATGTAACTGAGGGGAGGTGCTGTATCATATCAGTGAGTTATGACTGTCCTTGCTCCTTGGAGTAATCCTGCATTCGCCTAATGGGATTTTGCATCTCGATACAAGACCGCTACAGCTGTAACTCTGTGAATCTGAGGGGGTGTTATTTATTTGATCACTTTCCAGTGCTTGTTTGCAGAGGTAATATTTTGTCCTGATCTTTAGCCTGCAAATATGGGCTTGTAATCGGGTCTTGGGCTCCAAGGATATGTAGGCGGGGTGCCTTGAGCTCCCCGTCTACAGGACAGATGGCTTTTCTACTTTGGCTGTGGTCCTTCTTTTCTAGAAGGAAACTGACTCGGATCTATCTGTAAGAAGGATGATGTGTTTTTATTGTTGATTGGTTTGCACATTGGGAGATAAGGTAAATGACAGGTGGCAATTAACAATACATCTGGCCAACTTCATCAGAACATACTGTTGAAATCAAACCATTTAAGTAATTGTTGATTGTTGCTTTTAATCAGCAAACAAGTCTTGTGAAACATTTTCAAGGACGTTCATTTGAATTCTAACTCATGGGTTGGATTTTTTTTCTTGGCTTTCACTCACATTTCTATCAGCTGGGAGTGGAAATGCTGTCTCAGGCTTTGAAAGTCAATCTTGTTACCATGGATATGACTGACCCGTTGTGAGACAAGAGAAGATTTGCATGTTGAGGAGAAACATGAGTCAAGCCGTAATGGATGGTTTTAATGAGGGAGACGGGGGAAGGATTAGCCGGTTTTAACATTTAAAAATTTTGAGAAAAATTTAACAAATACATAAAAAATTTGATTAAAAGTAGAATTTGTACTGAGAAACATGAAAGGTTCAAGGTGTCGTTGGCTGAGGTTGACCTAAATGCTACATGTGAATTTATGCATCGTAACATTATAATGTTGATTATATTTAAAGGGTTAGTTCACCCAAAAATTAAAATTCGGTCATTATTTACTCACCCTCAAGTTGTTCCAAACCTGTATGAATTTCTTTCTTCTGCTGAACACAAGAGAAGTTATTTTGAAGAATGTCGGTAATCAAACAGTTGATGGGCTCCATTGACTTCCATAGTATTTTTTCCAGTACTATGGAAGTTAATGAGGCCCATCAACTGTTTGGTTACCCATATTCTTCAAAATTTGTTTTGTGTTCAGCAGAAGAAAGAAATTCATACAGGTTTGGAAAAACTTGAGGGTGAGTAAATGATGACAGAATTTTCATTTTTGGTTGAACTAACCCTTGATGGCAAAAAGGTAATCTAAAGGTCATTAATTGACCTTTTATTTGCCTTCTTTTTAAGTAATTAACCATAGAAAACACCATATCAGTCAACCACTAATGTTTTATAACAGTATTGATTTCTGTAAGTAAACGCTAACTTAAAAAAAAAAAAGTGTGATCTGTTACAGTAATTCTGTGTGTAACAAGTCAGGCTAGTGAAGGGATTTAAAACTGCATGGTACCTCAAATATACTGAGTGACTGCCAAACAATTGCGTCTTCTGTGTGGCTACAGTACAATAGCGGCTTGTGTAATGAGGATGAAGGTAATGCACTTCAGTGACTCTGTGGTTTGTGTAAGGCATCTGCTGTTGTTTGAAATGTCACTGCGTTGCATTTACAGAAAATTCTGAGAATTTAATAAGCTTTAGGTTACTGCCAAAGTGAGTTTAGGTACTAGGTGCAAGATTCTACAGCTGCGAAATGGACAAAGAACTGAAGAACCCGTATGTAAGTTTGCAAGCTGCTGTGCTCAATTTCTTCGTTTAGCTGTGCAAATGTTGTTCTAGAATTATTCTGGTTGTAGAACATTAACAAACTGACAACATTTATCTTATTTTAACCCTTTGTTTTTATTGCTGGCCTGGTAAAACTACTTGTTTCATAGAACGAACGCTTTTTGATCCCATTGGAGTTTCTTAGAAAACACTGTCCGATCTCTAGGGTTAAGTGATACCTGATTTAATCTGTGCATTACAGGTTACACATACTGTACATTCACACAGACCGGGAAAAAATTGCAGGGCGGTCACATGAGATCATGTTACTTTAAAAACCGGTTTAAATGACAGAGGCTGTGTAGATGTTTTCCACCACTGCTGTCATTACATAGCGGTGATGTCCGGAGAAGTACGCACAATGCTACATTGATTGATGTTGATTATAAAAGTCGGTGGATTTTTGAGAAGGAGGACAGTGGAGACGTTTTGGATTTGCTGTGAGTTCTTCTTCCAAACTGTTCTTGTATTTCTGGGTGGGCATGTGGGGTTTTGTACAGGTTAGACGGATCACCCACCGAGTGTCCATCTGTCATATGTGATGTGCTTCTGTTAAACTGTCTAAACCGTTTATTCTCTTTCCTCTCGGCCTGTTATTTGTATAATTCCTTGTGATTTTTGGGTACTGCAGAGCTTAACCTTTGATCTAGTTAGTAGAAAGCAACAGTAGATTAGTGATTTGTTCATTATGTCTATTTTTATAGAGTGAATGAGAGGTGCCACAGTCATGAAAGCAATTTTTAAAGAGCTCAATCATTATGTTTGTTTGTGCTCCACAGGACTTGAGCTCCTTCGCTATGCCGTTCCTGGAAGGAGATGCGGAACATGTGAACAAGGACGGCGTGCGCAAGGTAACGCAACCAAAACACGCACAAGGCTGAGCCAACAGTAAACACAGTTTTGTTCAGTTTTGAAATCAATCACTGTTGTGAAAAACGTTTTTTAATGTGTGTGTGTGTGTGTGTATGTGTGTTTATTGGTATTATAGCTAAATTATTGGTTTCGGCAGAGTTGGGGAAATTTTCTTTTAAAAGTAATGCGTTACAATATTGCGTTACTCCCTAAAAAAGTAACTAATTACGTTACTTAGTTACTTTGTTAACACTTTATTTTAAGGTGACGTAGTTATGCGTTACTACATGTACTTACTAGTAATAACAGTAAATTATGCATAATTACAAGTAACTAACCCCTAAACCAAACCCTAACCGTAACTCAATAGTAAGTACATGTAGTTAATTAATATTACTTATTTGTGTAAGTTCAATGCAACAACGTCACCTTAAAATAAAGTGTAACCTTTATGTTTTATGGAAAGTAATGTGCTACATTAATTTTGCATTACTTTTTCTCACCTAGCTGAGGCTCACTCTCTTCCAGGCCTTGTGTTTTTTACTGAGATGTTCTTTTTTTCTAGTGTTTATCAAAGTTATGCCATCACCAACATCACCAACCTTTTAATGTTACAGGTTATATTACCTGCTGTACAATTAAAAGTTGAAAGTAATGTTTTGTTACATTTTGTTACTTTTTGTCTTGTTCCGCGCATACATGAGTGTGCATGTCTAAGTCACTATACGTTATTGACAAGAGAGAGTTTTACTTTAGAAGTTTAATAAACGTTTAAGCAAAGTAATTAAACTGAAAAGTAGCGTGCATTAGTGTTAGTCTTCGGTACCAAGTTGGTACTGAAATTTTAAAAATGTGATGTTTTACCGTAATTGGTAATAAATTATTATTTACAGTATTTTGAAATGCCCACGATAATAATATTGTGCATATTCATTATCGCAGTATATCGCATTACCAAATATCGGCACAAGTTTACTGTTGAGCGGATACGTAAACACCTCTGATTGCCGATTGTGTTCACACGCTCATCAGATATGTCTGTGATTGGCTACAATGATCAACGCACGGGAGCGTTTGAAAGCACACAAAAGTGTTTGAAAGCTGGAGCTGCTTTCAAACGCGCCCGTGTGTATCTGTGTAGGCATTTTAACAGCTATTTGCAACCTGATGTCACCTGTTGGAGTTTGGGTTCCTTGCCGCTGTCGCCTTTGGCTTGCTTAGTTGGGGACACTTGACATTTGACTTGACATTTGATAATCAACAGTGCTTTGATCTGCCTGCATTGACTCTATTCTTTAAGAGCTGCTGTGCAGCCAAAATAATGTACCAGTTATCACTGTAAAGCTGCTTTGACACAATCTACATTGTAAAAAGCGCTATATAAATAAAGGTGACTTGACTTGACTTGAAGATTGATGTCCATTTACAACATGTTTTTAAAGCGTTGATCATTGTAGCCAATCACAGATATATCTGAGGAGCATGTGAACACAATGGCCAATCAGAGGTGTTTACGAATACACTCAACAGTGCTAAAAACATCAAATTTTTTAAATTTAAGTACCGACTTGGTACTTAAGTACTTTTGCAACACTAACGTGCATTACTTATAAAGTAACTCAAATACTAATGTGTACATTTATAAAGTAATACGTTATTTTACTCGTGACATCAAAAAAGTAATCGTGCATGCATTGCACATTACTTGTAATGTGTTATCCCATATTGTGTTATGATGATTTAAATGAGCAAGAAATTATTCCAAAGTCATTTAAAAGACTGTCGACAATTGCACACACATGTGTATAGCACATTTGATTTGTTTGTTTTAATTATGCAATTTCCTTAGTCATCACTGACATCACTGATGCCCTGTGTATTCTGCCCCTCAAAGGCAAAATGCTACACATTTTTAAAATTTAGTTATGACTGAAATCGGGTCTCTTAGACTATAATCTTTCCTATAACAGGGAACTTTGGCTCAACTGCTTCAATTCAGAGAAAGTGTAGTGTGAAAACTGATATCAAATCAAAGTTTTCATCTTTTGCCTTTGTAGATCAGTATTGTAGTGAGCTGTGATGTGTATCTGGTAATTCAAAGTGGAAAGGTTGTTGAAATGCGACGCGATTAAAAATGATGATTCATTCCATTTGTGTTGGCTGTCTGAAAGCCGCTGTATCCTCAGTGTCCTCAATCTCTGTTGTCACTCTGATGGGATATGAGTCTGCTCTGATAACCTGATTTGTAATTATGTCTACCATGGTACTTTTGCCTGTACTGACCTCTCATTGAATTCACAATCCAGCAATGTACATAGAGCATTTACTGGATGCTTGCTATGAATAAATAAGCAACCACAATGTAAGTTTACAGGCCCCAGAAAGTATTTAAACACCTCAATATCAAACCAAGTGACATTTATTTTAAAGACAGTACAATCATTTTTGTAAAGTAAAAATACTTGTTAAGTTGGTAAGATTTTTTAAATACTTTTGAAAGAAGTCCCTTATGCTCACCAAGGCTTATACAGTAAAAAACTGTAATATTATGAATATTATTACAAATTAAAAGAACTGTTTACTATTTTATTATATTTTAAAAAGCAATTTATTCCTGTGATGCAAAGCTGAATTTTCAGCATCATTACTCCAGTCTCCAGTGTCACATGATCTTTCACACATCATTACTATTCTGATATGTACTGCTTAATATTTTTGTGGAAACCTTGATATTTTGGAATTTCCTTGATAAAATTTCAAAAGAACAGCATTTATTTGAAATAGAAATATTTTGCAACATTGTAAATGTCTTTCCTGACACTTTTGATCTATTTAATGCATCCTTGCTGAATAAAAGTATTAATTTCTTTGAAAACAAAATCACCCCAAACCCTAGCATAATTATTTGCAGATGCTATATGAATGGATATTTTGTTATATCATACAAAGACATTCAGAAATTAAGACTAGCTTACTGTCTGTAGTTTATGTGTGTAGTTTATAATCCAAATACTTTTTGGTAATTGTAGTCATTAAGCTTAACTCATTTTGGTGAGTAACTCCGGATCTGCTCTTCAGCTGTTACCTTTGTAAACATTCCCAAGAAATTCTGGGAAATCATCATATCTGACAGTCAATCACCCATAGAGGCCAGCGAGGCTAGAGAGGAGATAAATCACCTGACAGGTCTCAGGGTGGTGTTTTTTGTTCAGTCTCTCCTCTCTGTTGTTGAAGGTGAGTTGGAGTCACTGAATCTGAAGGTCTCTTTTGAAGCTTTAGGAGGGTTTGAAGTACACATTTTGTAATCAGATATAATCTGCTCCACTTCACTGCTTCAACAATGTTTTTTTGTTGTAAGCACTCAGGATATAAGCTAATGTTTCTCCTTGTTGAACAGATGTTTGCTTAACCCTCGGCAAGGTCAATGCAGAATCAGCGGTGTGGACGAACATTTGTGTGCAAATGAAATGCATAGTGTTGTTTAAACATTTGTCACAAGAATGCGTAAGATTCTGAATCAGAGCCAAAATAAGAGTAGTGTCAATTGAAAGGTAGTAAATTGCTGCGTCAGTATGTTTCACTTATCTCATGATCAAAGGTTCAGGACCATGAAAACTCAATGTCAGTGAAGACTTTTTTCCATCGGCAGTCAAATGTTTCCATGACAACCGAGGGTCTCAGAATAATAATAAAAAAAAATGTCATCACTCCTTTTGTTAAGTGTACAAAGCAAAGTTTTTCTTTCATTTTAGTCTTTCATGGTCTTCAGTAACAGACTTTTAAAGGGATAGTTCAAATAAAAATGAAAAGTCTTTTGTTTACTCACCTTCATATCATTCCAAACTGATGTGTGTGGAACGCAAAACAAGACATTTTAAATAATGAACTATATGTTTTGAATTGTGTTCTATATTAAGTTGTTATTCACTGATAATCATTCCTTCAATGAATCATTGAGTCAGTGAGTTGAACTCAAGAACCAGATCAGTCTGATGTGAGTTGAGAACTGACTAAACGATTCATTGAAAAGATCTGACTCAAAAGAATGATTCATTCACATTGCTACTTTTTCTCATGAACGACTAGTGCGGATCTTAAGGTTTTCAGTGAAAAACAACTTCAGTTTAAATTTTTTTTTCTTTCAAAAAGATATTGTATGATTTCAGAAGACTTGCGCTTTGTCCAAAATCGAATACTTCCCTACTATATAGTATGCGAAAAACGCCAAAAGAGTGGTATGTAAGAATACATACAGTAGTATTTGAAATAAAGAAGGCGAAAAGTCCCCGGATGACCTACTACTTCCGGCGAGATTCTGAAGTGTGCATTCGATGGACACTTTACTATCCCATGAGGCCACAGGAGAGGATTTATGAATGGCAGTGAAGCGACGCAACTGACGCTGGTTGGTCACGTGACAGTAACAAAATGGCGGATGTAGTACGTCCGAATTTCATTCATACTTCCCATATTCATACTATTTAGAGTGTTCTTTTTTTAACGGTTGCGAAGTAAATTCAAATTCGACTGTAGTACCTACTCAGTACACGATTTTGGTTGCAGCGTTGGAATATAGCACAAGATGATACTTTTATGATACTTAAATTGTGTTTTTTTTGCTGGAAAACACCAGTCCTCATTTGCTTTCATTATACTGACAACAGGGTGTACATCAGAAATTCTCCTTTTGTGTTTCACAGAAGAAATAAAGTCATACAGGTTTGGAAAAACATAAAATTCTAGTTATATTTTTAGTAATTTTGTGGTGGTGTTTTGCCATTTTTAATAGGGTTTTTTTTTTAAGCATATTGCTAAATCATTTTATTATTTTTGTTTTACTTTTATTTCAGTTTAAATTTTAGTACTTCAACTTAAACGTATTTCAGTTAGCTGCCAAGTTTTTCATCTAATATTTATATTTTATTTCAGTTTTATTTAATAGTTTTCAGTAATGATAACAACACTGCGTGAGTGCGAGTAAATGGTGACAGAATGTTCATTTTGAGTGGACTGTCCCTTTAACTTTGCAGACGTCTATTACAAATCCCACTTTGTAGTATTCTGAGAGTGAGTGTGTGGGGGGGGGTGTAGTTATGTAGTGTGTTTAGGTGACCATACACTACAGTGAGGTATTTATGCCACTGTGTGAGCCTCTCTGATTTAACAAAAGCCTCTTGACAAAACAAGGCCATCTGTTCTTTTGGCTGTGTAAACAGTTTTCACTGGCTTTGTCTGGCTGTTTTGCTATGTGAAATTCCCATGTGAATGATCGGTGGAAACATCAAGGACTCACAATGTATCTGAATGTTATGACGTCTCTTCATTAAGTATCTCAATGTCTGTCCTTCAGACGTGTTGTCCATCGTCAGTGTAACGTCACAGTATTATGACTTTAAACAGGAAATATGTTAAGTCTGTAAGAGAATGCCATTAGTTGACGATTTTGTGTCTATCCCTGAATGCATAAAACTAATAATTGAACATTTATGTCATTGTTTTTTTTATGTAAAAACTCACAAGTCAATCTCAAGGTTTAAAAGTGTATTGTTTCATCATAAAATTGTGCATATGACATATTTTCCTCAGGAAATGTAAAAACCCAGCTAACCGGGAACACTCTGAGAATTTTAGATAACATTCTGGCAAGGTTCTCTCAAAATTATGAACAAACTTTATTCCAGTAAGGTTACTAAAACGTTCATTCAAAGTTATCTGGTCAAAATGTTAGCACAAAAACATTATTAATGGACTGCTTTTTTCCCCCAAAAGATTTTAGTTGGATGTTTGTCTATCATTTTAAATGTTACTACTATAGAACATTCAAAAGTAATGTTCCAATAATGTTTGCAAAACGATAAAATAGAATGTTTTCCAAGAAAAAACTGGATGGTTTGAACATTCAGTGAACATTTAGAAATCATAACTGAATGGGAACATTAGCAAAATGTTTTTAGAACTTTTTTTTTTTGTTAGCTGGGAATCTACGTTATCTGGATTATGCTGTCATAATGTGTGATTGTATTTTCATTTACTCTCCAGGGGGAGCCTAGCTGCCGTTCAGCCAGCCCGACCAAAACCTTCTTCAGTCGGGGTCCTTTTAGCCGGCCCTCTAGCCCCATGTCTGCACCACCCCGGTCCAGAAACAGCCCTGGATCTCCCAAAACCATCTTTCCCTACTCCTCCAACAACGACTCCTCGCCCAAGTGTTCACGTCGACGCAGCTTCACCGGAATCTTCCGTTCGTCCTCCAAAGAGTCCACAAATCCCTCTACATCTCCTGTCAGCATCAAACTCTTCTCCCGGGCCAGGAAAGGTAAGACACATGTATTGTCCATCTCTTAAAGGGTCAATGATGTGACGAGTCATTTTTTTGTCCAAAGGCCTTGATAATAATAAAAAACAAAGATATGACATCCAAAGTATGTAAGGTAGCACAACTAGATCTCTTTTATTGAATCCAAAAGGTTTTAAGTATATTTTACTACATATAAACATATTTTAAAAATTTTTAAGTGTCAAAAGGTCATTCGGTTTAACCGTCCAAAGGCCAATACAGCCATTTCATTTGTGATTAAAATATCTTAAGATGTAATAAATGTATATATTTTTTATTCTGGCATGATTTTATATCATCATATATCAACATAGTGCAAATGGTATTAAAATTATGTGTAGAAGTCGTTGTTTTGTTATAAGAAAGAATGAATTTCATAGATGTCATTCGGAGTTACCAATATAAAGGGACCATTTTGGATCAATACATGCGGTCAATGTCATGTGACAGGATGTGACATAATTCAGACACCTGCAAAGGACCACATGGTTGTGAAGCAAAGTAACTAACTCTCTTACCTATTTGAAAATTTCATGTTTTTACTTGCTCATATGCATGTCCCGAAACATCAGATCATTCGGTACAACCGCTATAAAACATGGAAAATGTTGTAATATTTTTTTTAAACTTGTACTAAATATAAAACATTTTATTGTCCTTTTGCATGCTAGCTAGATATCAGCCTGTTAACATTGTTTGAAAATATTGTCATCCAGTATTACCAAAACTATCATTCGGTAAAACTGAAATTTTTGACTTTTTTGGTGACAAATTTTGTCCATCTTGTAAAAAATGACAAAAGCAGAGTTAATTGATTATAAAAACCACATGATCTCATTGTTAACACTTAATAAAACTTCAAAATTAATTATATCTCCATTATGTTTTTTTTTACACTTTTAAAAACCTTATTCATCAATGACCCTAAAACAGCTGCCAGAATGCTTAAGATCTGAAAAAGCAGAAAAACTCAACATTTAAAACAGTCATATGATGACAAATCACATATCCCTTCCTCTATGTAAAAATGTACTTTTGTTGTAACATGTAAACAGTCTGACTTTTGTAGCTTAAAAATCCCTAGTCCACCAAGACCATTGAAATCACACTACCGTTCAAAAATATTCAGCAAATCAGCATATTAGAATGATTTCTGAAGGATCATGTGACACTGAAGACTGGAGTAATGATGCTGAAAATTCAGCTGTTAATTCTATGAGCTGACATGACTCACATTTAACCTCTAATTGGATTATGAATGTAACATTCATCCAAACAAAAAGATTGTTTAATGTGAATTATTATACCAGTATCCAGATACCAGCATCCATATCCACTAAAATATGTAATAAAAGATATAAATATTTATTGGCATTGGTGAAATGAGATGCTATGAATGCCATTATCACATCAGTGTGTGGTGTGAGTCAGCATTTAGTGAAACCTTTCACAGGTTGTCTGGGTCCAGCTCAGCCCAGGGTGTGCAATGATTCAGATAATTGCGCTGTGTGCTGATTTAATGGAGGCGTGGGTGTTTCTTAATGTATAAGACCCTGATAATGAATTCAGCTGTCACATATGTTATCCACGTGAGTCTGATTTAACGATCACAACCAAGAGGAGGGAGAGCTTAATACATAAATAGCTGTTTTTTAGTAGTTTAGTTTATACTATTTGAAGAGCTTACTCAGTCATACATATAAACTATTTAAAGTTCCCTAAGAATTATATCTTGAAATTTTTTGTAATTGTATTATGTTATATATGGTTATGATATAAAGTTAAGTTGCTGTCCGTGATATACTGTAGGTTTGTGGTCAAAGCTCTAGATTAAATTATGTGTTACTCAAATGCAGGAGTGTTATCCTTGGTGACTAATGACTGTGTTTTCTGGGCTCCTGACAATGTTTATATTGTTGGTTGTGGTTAAAATGGCATCAAGAGACGAATATGTTGAAGTGTAGTGAAGATCATTTAGAAAGCATGCAGTTATTTTACTGCAACTGTGCTTTAAACTATCCATGTGAGGTGACATTTCAAATGACTGTTATTTAAAAGCACACAAAAACATTGTTGGCACGTAGTATTTTGCTGTTGTCTTTGGGTAGTCTGTTTAACAAGGAAAAGATTAATCAACCGAAATTTACTTAGTTCCCACAAACTGAAAGTGTAATCAGTAATTATAAAATTAAAGCTTGTCTTGGAAGAAGTATGAGAATGGAGTGACCTATAATTAGATGATTAGGAGTGATTAAGTGATTGTCTGAGTTTAAATGTTAGGTAGAACTGGTCTGTAGTACTGCGGTAAAGTAGTGAAAGTAGGTTAGGTCATGCGTCTTATATTTACAAATAAAATTTATAATGTAATTTATTTATTTTAAATTTTTAAATTTTATTATATGTACTGTATTTTATATATTTTAGTTTAAATTATATGAATATATATATATATATAAATTTAAAATAATTATT
>RJVU01051648.1:10260283-10270283 GCA_003731715.1 Anabarilius grahami
CAAAAAGACTTCACCTTGCATTAAACAGGAATGTTCTCCCACGGTGCTGAATTAATTTCAGTTTGGCAAAGTATTCGGAAAGGTTAAATCCTATTTTATGGTCCCCTGACTTTTGTTTTCACCTTAATGTGATTTTATTAAAATCAGTCAGTCAGTGACCACATTAAAGTAAAAGCTTTCATTTTAAGAAACTTAAGTTGCCTCACTGGATGGTGAAATGTATTTCTATCGTATTTATTTTCTCATTTGCTTTGTTTTATTAAAAAAAAATCCATTAAACACAAAACAGTTCACTCATGCAGATCCACAACACTTAATATAAATGAAAGGAAATTGAATATTCATGAGTGGGTGTGGTTTACCGCTGTTTGGCCAATCACCAGCAATTCCTAACCAAGCATGGGTCGGTTTCATTTTACAGTCTCCTTGTTACACATGCTGTTTTGAAGGCATGCATTCACACACACACACACACACACATACACATGCTGGCATACACACAGCTGCACTTGACAATCTGCAGCCGCCCGACCACTGATTCAGAACTGTGAAACAGAAGCACGAGTCTGTCAGAGATAAAGGAGCAAGAAAAAGAAGTTGAAGAACTCTGAAGGAAGGACTTTGGATGAAGAGTATGGAATAATCCTTGATGAGCACCTGTCACTGGCACAAAGATTGGGTGATACTGATCCAAGGCCCGGAGGTAACTGAAGAGATCCAGCGCTGTCTATGAGTACGGCATGACCTATTGCACTGTCCACAGTCTCTCCACACTCCCTCACCATCCATGAAACGATTTAGCAGCCTGAGAGGGATCAAAAAGCGCAAGGACCAAGAGGGGCGGACAGGGAGACGGCAGTCAGAGCCCCACGGCCTTCTGGGAACCAGTAAGATGGCAGTTAAGACTTATTTTGCTGCATTGTTTTTTTATTATTTTAACATGCTTTTTTTTTCATGTGACTATTTTTTGTAAAAAAAAATATTAAAATGCAATATATACAAGACACAAAATAAGTTACATTTTCAGATTGTGAAATACAAGGTTGCAATTACCTTTTTATATAGGCGGAAATGGGCTTCCATAGACTTTTAATAATTTTATTCAGCAAGGATGCAATAAATTGATCAAAAGTGACCGTAAAGACATTTATAATGTTACAAAAGCTTTCTCTTTCAGATAAATGCTGTTCTTTTGAACTTTCTGTTGTACATAACAATAAAAATGATCAATGTTTTCAACATTGATAATAATAATAAATGTTTCTTGAAGAGCAAATCAGCATATGAATGATTTGTGAAGGATCATGTGACACTGAAGACTGGAGTAATGATGCTGAAAATTCAGCTTTCCATCACAGCAATAAATTACATTTTAAAATATATTCAAATAGAAAACACTTTTTAAGTGTTAAGAGCAGAAAAGGCATTAAAAAACATTTTAAAAATCTTACCAATCTAAAGCTTTTGATATATATATATATATATGTATTGCTGATACAATGATACAATGAACAGTGAACAAAACATTAAATTAGGTTTGACATTAAAATTCTTATTGTAAAACAAATAATGCTCGACAATGGAAGACAAAAAGTATTTGGATACGGTTGTCAAACATTAGTGGAACTAATTCATAGTTGATATGATGAACTAAACGTGAACTTGAGGAAAACTGACTTCATGTGTCCACTAAAAGTCACCAATAAGTTAAAAAATAATTAAAATGGATGAGAAAAGTTAATTTGTTTGCATAAGACACTTAGTTTGATATTTTATCTAATGCAACAAAATGTTTAGGTGTCTAAGGCCACTGCATTTCAAATCTTTCTTTTCAGAAAAGTCTGTGTATGAAATTACTCCATGTCTTCTGAAAAACCTTTCTTGAACTTTGAGTCTTATATTCACGCTCAACCATAAGTAGGCCAATTCAGATCTCAGAACTTGAAGAGTCTCATTTCCCTTGTGTGTCGATGGATTTGCACAATAAGCCTTTACCTGTGAATTTTATGACAAGAAGCCTCTAGACCTAATCTCTCAGTGCAATCTGTCAATTAAACCTCTTGCAAGATGATTACCAGAGCCCTAAATGCTAGACTTTCTTGTGTTAAAATATGTATTTTGTAATGTTTCCAAATAGGTGAATTTGTTCAGAATGTGCCAAGTTCCAAAAATTAAGCATGTCTGCAATGTGGATCAACAAAGCTATTAAAGCTGTTAAGATTTGTGTGACTTTTCTAAATCGGATGTTCTGTCTTCTTCAGGTTTAATGATTGTGAAGGGCTAATCCTGATATTAATAATGGGAGTTGTTATTTATAGTCTGCTGAGAGTGAGTTTCAGTGGGACTCATTAAAATATAAAAATGACATGGTGCTGAGAGGAAATAACAAGGGCTAACAGGGGTTTGCCGCTGCAAATTGGGTCTCACGCACACAAAACATACACATTAAATGACATTTTATTCTTTATTTGCGCTTTTACCTCAAACAGCCTGTCTAAGCGGTGTTTGCTAGAATGAACATATGCCGTGTGGTGTCGTGTTTTGTTCATATATACAGGTCCTTCTCAAAAAATTAGCATATTGTGATAAAGTTCATTGTTTTCCATAATGTAATGATAAAAATTTAACTTTCATATATTTTAGATTCATTGCACACCAACTGAAATATTTCAGGTCTTTTATTGTTTTAATACTGATGATTTTGGCATACAGCTCATGAAAACCCAAAATTCCTATCTCAAAAAATTAGCATATCATGAAAAGGTTCTCTAAACGAGCTATTAACCTAATCATCTGAATCAACTAATTAACTCTAAACACCTGCAAAAGATTCCTGAGGCTTTTAAAAACTCCCAGCCTGGTTCATTACTCAAAACCGCAATCATGGGTAAGACTGCCGACCTGACTGCTGTCCAGAAGGCCATCATTGACACCCTCAAGCGAGAGGGTAAGACACAGAAAGAAATTTCTGAACGAATAGGCTGTTCCCAGAGTGCTGTATCAAGGCACCTCAGTGGGAAGTCTGTGGGAAGGAAAAAGTGTGGCAAAAAACGCTGCACAACGAGAAGAGGTGACCGGACCCTGAGGAAGATTGTGGAGAAGGACCGATTCCAGACCTTGGGGGACCTGCGGAAGCAGTGGACTGAGTCTGGAGTAGAAACATCCAGAGCCACCGTGCACAGGCGTGTGCAGGAAATGGGCTACAGGTGCCGCATTCCCCAGGTCAAGCCACTTTTGAACCAGAAACAGCGGCAGAAGCGCCTGACCTGGGCTACAGAGAAGCAGCACTGGACTGTTGCTCAGTGGTCCAAAGTCATTCGGAAATCAAGGTGCCAGAGTCTGGAGGAAGACTGGGGAGAAGGAAATGCCAAAATGCCTGAAGTCCAGTGTCAAGTTCCCACAGTCAGTGATGGTCTGGGGTGCCATGTCAGCTGCTGGTGTTGGTCCACTGTGTTTTATCAAGGGCAGGGTCAATGCAGCTAGCTATCAGGAGATTTTGGAGCACTTCATGCTTCCATCTGCTGAAAAGCTTTATGGAGATGAAGATTTCGTTTTTCAGCACGACCTGGCACCTGCTCACAGTGCCAAAACCACTGGTAAATGGTTTACTGACCATGGTATTACTGTGCTCAATTGGCCTGCCAACTCTCCTGACCTGAACCCCATAGAGAATCTGTGGGATATTGTGAAGAGAAAGTTGAGAGACGCAAGACCCAACACTCTGGATGAGCTTAAGGCCGCTATCGAAGCATCCTGGGCCTCCATAACACCTCAGCAGTGCCACAGGCTGATTGCCTCCATGCCACGCCGCATTGAAGCAGTCATTTCTGCAAAAGGATTCCCGACCAAGTATTGAGTGCATAACTGAACATAATTATTTGAAGGTTGACTTTTTTTGTATTAAAAACACTTTTCTTTTATTGGTCGGATGAAATATGCTAATTTTTTGAGATAGGAATTTTGGGTTTTCATGAGCTGTAAGCCAAAATCATTAGTATTAAAACAATAAAAGACCTGAAATATTTCAGTTGGTGTGCAATGAATCTAAAATATATGAAAGTTTAATTTTTATCATTACATTATGGAAAATAATGAACTTTATCACAATATGCTAATTTTTTTTAGAAGGACCTGTATATACAGTGTTTGGGAATGTCAGTGTATGTCACAGACCAGTTTATATGGAAGCCTATTTCATCCTCTGAGAAAAAAGATAATTATGAGGTTAAAAGAGTTAAAAGAGTTTAAAATAAGAAACAGTAAGTCAAATTGTGGGATATAAAGTCACACAGGGAGATATTGTGACATATAATGTTGAAATTACATTTGTGTATAGGCGGAAATTGGCTTCCTTTAGTCTTTCCATCATATTCACTATAATATGTGTGTGACCTTGTTTACTTCCTGTATTTTAGGCTTTAAAATACATCTTTTTAGGCATCTCTGCTTTAGAGGAAATAATTAAGGGATGTCAAAATGACAAAATGTTGGGCCACCCACATTTAATTATACCTAATTATAGAGACTTAATGAAATTGTGTTGTTACCTGTTAGTGAGGAAGGCTGGTGTTGGTGGGTGGTATGACCACATTCTTATATAACAGTATATTTTATACAAATATAACTACTATTGTATGAATCGGTTCATGCATTTATATTGTCTCACATTATACACTACAATTTCAAGTTTGAAGAAAGATTTTTGAAAGAAAGTATACTTTTATTTAGCAAGGATGCATTAAACTGATGAAAAGTGACAGTAAAGACATTTATAATTATAATTAAGCAGCACAACTGTTTTCAAAATTGATAATAATAAGAAATGTTTCTTGAGCACCAAATCAGCATGATTTTAGAAGGATCATGTGACTAAAGACTGGAGTAATGATACTGAAAAAATAATCAGATTTGCCATTATAAGAATAAACAATTTACAAATATATGAAAATAGAAAACAGTTATTTTAAATTGTAATAATATTTCACAATATTACTATTTTTACTATCTTTTTGATCAAATAAATGCAGCCTTGGTGAGTGTATGGAAGCTTGTTTCTGCCGCTGAATAAAAAATAAAAAAGGTAATTGCAACTTTTTGTTTCACAATTCTGACTTTTTTTCTCACAATTGCGAGTTTACATCTCGCAATTCTGACTTTATAACACAGTTGCGACTTTATATCATGCAATTCGGACTCAGAATTGTCCGAAAAGTGAGATATACGCGCAATTCTGAAAAAAAGCATTTTTTTTCCTCAGAATTGGACTTTATAACATGCAATTGCGAGTTTATATCTCACAATTCTGAGAAAAGAAGTCAGAATTGCGAGAAAAAAAAGCCAGAGTTGTAAGTTTATATCTTACAATTCTGACTTTATTTCTCGCAATTGCAAGTTTACATCTTGCAATTCTCGGAAAAAAGTCATAATTGCAAGATGTAAACTCACAATCGTGAGAAAAAAAGTCGCAATTATCTTTTAAATTGTTTTATTCCATTGTGGAAACAAGCTTCTATACATAAGAGACCTTTTTCAAAAACATCTTTAACCCCAAATGTTTGAATGGCAGTGTATAGCATAGAAATGCAGCCTTTTTGCTTCTTAGTGAGACGGATGCTGCTGTATCCGAGTGTTTCCACTACAACCAGCCACTTATCTACATTAACCAACAGATCACGTTTCGCTCTGTATCTAACAGTCAGCGGATGGAAAAACGATTGACAGAAAGGAAAGGGAGAGAGCAAAAGAAGGGGAAGAGTGGATCATACTTGCCCTCTGTGAACAGGGCTTGATGTTGGAGTGATATTGAAAAGCTGACAGACTGATGGATGATAGAGAGACACAAATTAGCAGTTAGCGGCTGAAAATGTCAGGATGTAGTGCAAATGCCAATTAGAGGATGTCCCTCACTGATCTGAGACCTGTTACACACTCATTCATTCTTTTTTTCCCCCTTTTAATGTCCATAATAAAATAAAAATGTTAAAAAAGGGTGAGAAAAACAATACACTCACACATCACTTGACAGACAGTTACAGCACAACAAGATGGTGCAAATTTAAAGACTCCCTGTGGTGAAAATCAAGTTTTTAATGTTGTTTGTATGCCTATGTGGTGTTTTTAATATGCTTTAAGACAAACCATGTGCAAATGCATATGTTTACACCATTGCTGAGTATTTTCTCCTTAAAACTGCAGTGAAAAAAGGACAGTCTCAAACCACCGGTTTGAAATCGCTGGTGTCTGTGAAGTCACAAACTACCTTGTAACCAATCTCGTCAACGTGCCGGCGGGCTTTAGCATATCATTAACATTAACATTAGCCAGGTTATCTCGGTGTATTTTTCTGTTGATATGAAAAATCGTGTAGATTTAGCAATATGGCGGGTGTATGATGTATGTTACGATGTTATGATAAACTATATGCCTTTCTCCACTGACGTTCTGAGTAGTTAACGCATTTGTAAGGATACTGATTGTTAAAAGGCAGCTGTCTGACTCTGAAATGGCGAAAGGGAACATGGTTTGTGTAACATTAGCAACACATTATTAGCTGTTTGATAACGTAGTCAAGCAAAAGGCTAATATTAATTACTGTTATGTGTCTGATGTTGTAAAGAGCGATACCATTGTGCAGCGTTTACCTCAAAGTAAGTTGACCGAGTGGATATCTGAGCTGGCGTGAGCAAGTGGAGGTGGGGCTAATTTGCATATTAATTAATCCGCGTATATTTAATGAGGCAAGGGTGTAGAGTTACATTAAAGCTATTTTAAGGCATGAAGAAATTTTTTTTTACAGTAAAATTTTTTAAATATGTCATTTTGGTATTTTAAGGGATAAAATTAATGACTACAGGGGGACTTTAAGACAAGTATTACACTAACGTTCAAAAATTTGGGGCTCAGTATTTTTTTTTAAAGAAATTAATACTTTTATTCAGCAAGGATGCATTAAATGGATCAAAAGTGACTGTAAAGACATTTATAATGTTGCAAAAAATTTCTATTTCAAATAAATTATTTCTATTCATAAAATATGTATCGCAGTCACAACAAAAATGTTAGGCCACTCAACTGTTTTCAACATTGATAATAATAATAAATGTTTCTTAAGCAGCAAATCAGCATATTAGATTGATATCTGAAGGATCATGTGACCCTGAAGACTGGAGTAATGATGCTGAAAATTCAACTTTGTCATCTCATGAATAATGGCATCACATCATCATTCCATTTGTTTGGGTTAAACAGCACAGCAACGCCCTAGTAATGACATAGCAACCACACAGCAACATGGCAAATACAATCAAAACACCTGTAACACCCTGGCAATCATATTTTATTTAGAAAAAGTCTAGTTTCTTTCATTTATTTTTCTTTTAACTTACATGGTATTGCTATAAAAAAACTGTCCCTTTGCGAGTGTGATGAAGGATCTGTGAATCACCTCTGCACCCTTTAAACTGCAGCTTCTGGACTAGAATCCAAATATAAAGACTAGGCTCTAAAAATAAAGCTCGGATCAGATCCGAGTTTTGCTTCTTTAAAAGCGGCCGTGTGCTGAAAATGAGAACAGCAAGCGCCGACTCTCACGTGTTGTGAATGTCACACACCGCATGAGAAATTGCAATCCTATTGGTCAGTTTAATGGATTTTGACAGGCGTCACTATGACATGTAGATGGTGCCTGCTGGGAGAACAGCCAGACTTTGTGACACATGGATGAATGTCATCAGGCCGAGAGACAATCCCAGCAGCTTTCGGCTGCATCCTCATCTTCGTATTTTAACTCTGAACACGCACTTTGATTCACAGGACACACTGGCTATGTTCGGAAGGAAATACTAGAGTACTGCATATNGCAGTAAATATGGATTCTGTTTATATATATATATATATATAAATGTTTAATCTTTGATATGTTTTTATACAGTTTCAAACTAGTAATAAAAGAAGGAGTTTGGTATAACTAATCTCATTCTTATTTATTTCATTCTAATTAAAATTTTAATTTAAATAATAATTACATTTTACCTTTTTTATTTTTTATGTAAAATGCATTCTAATGAAATAATCACATGTGATATTGATACTGGAAAGAGAACATCAAAATATGCATTGAATAATGAGGTACAATTTTCCATGCAATATTCTGAGAAATGGCCAGATGTCTAGAAAAATAGTAATACAGCTCTAAAGGCTGAAAAAAAAAAGCTTGATGGCTTGCTAAAAGGGTTAGAAAACAGACTGCTGTTATATTCATATCTAGCCATTCAGCTGTCCCAGTTTTTACCATGTGCAGTTCTGCATAAATAGCTTTAGGGGGCGCTGCTCAGCTTACTGAGTCCTTATTGATCCAGAACTGCCCTTGGAAATTTGATAAGATCCACATCTTTGTCTGTATTGTGTCTTCAGGACATCTTTGCTATCGTTTCTGCACAGAACTGTTTTTATCTTTAGAGAATGTGCTTGTTCTCATGCATGTCTGATGATATCTTACAATCTTTACCCACATGTAAACTCAACAATGGAAAATGCTTAGCATGACATAGCTATGAAACCTTTCATCTAGTTGACATTAGAAGCACATCAGTTCCAAAAAGCACACAATGCACATGTGTTTACTCAGCTGATTTATGTAAAATACTTTGGTTCTAGTTCACTCCAAGCAAGAGAAAGACAGTCAGGCAGAAAAGGCAAATGAAGAGGTCAGTGCTGGTTGATTTGACTGTGGTCAGGCCTTGGTGAGTGTGTAGAGTGTGTTGTATTACTTGTATCACCTTTTAAAAACCAATGCTGTGTAAATTAACAAATATTATTAAAGGAACACTCCACTTTTTTTGAAAATAGGCTCATTTTCCAACTCTCCTAGAGTTAAACAGTTGAGTTTTACCGCTTTTGAATCCGTTCAGCCGATCTCCGGGTCTGGCGGTACCACTTTTAGCATAGCTTAGCGTAGTTCATTGAATCTGATTAGACCGTTAGCATCTTGCTCAAAAATGACAAAAGAATTATTTAAAACTTGACTCTTCTGTAGTTACATTGTGTACTAAGATCGACGGAAAATGAATAGTTGCGATTTTCTAGGCCGATATGGCTTGGAACTATACTCTCATTCCGGCGTAATAATCAAGGAAATTTGCTGCCGTACCATGGGTGCAGCAGGGGCAATGATATTACGCAGCGCCTCTCACAAATGTCTCCCTGTGCAAGCAGGGGGTCACAGCCTCTGCGTAATATCATTGCGCCTGCTGCACCCATGGTACGGCAGCAAATTTCCTTGATTATTACGCCGGAATGAGAGCGAGATGCTAACGGTCTAATCAGATTCAATGAACTATGCTAAGCTATGCTAAAAGTGGTACCGCCAGACCCAGAGATCGGCTGGAAAATGAGCCTATTTTCAAAAAAAGTGGAGTGTTCCTTTAATATATAGCATGTTTTAAATATTATGTACTATATAATACTTGTCTGAAGCTTATTATATGACAAAATCTAAACACAGGTACATTATGCTGAAAAATAAAAAGCGTCAAGTGCAGTTTAATAATTGTGTTGGGAATATTGATTTACTTGTCATGGCTCACTGAGTAAGTGTTCTGCCCGTGAGCGGGGTTATAAGTATGCAATGCTGGGTTAATTTATGTGACACTGGGTCAAGGGTCATCGGTCACAGAGGGTGAATGTTGTTACCCTCTGTCTGCAGGGTAAACATCAAAGAGGAAGGGCAGATAGCAGTGTGTGTGCAGGATTGTGCCATCTTTACAGAGTGAAGTTCACATCCTATAATCAAAACAAAATCAAAATGGACAGTTTACTTTTTTAATAGACATTCTTAGTCTAATCATTCATCAGTGCACATTATTCCAAATGCAAAGAAGAAAAAAGGCCATTTTATGTGGGGAAAGACCTCTGGTGTCTCTGTGTCTAAAAGTTTCTCTCAACATCTGCATGCAATTGTACCTTTTTCTTCATCTTTTTATCTGTGGACTCATAGTTAAAT
>RJVU01051648.1:10275283-10278244 GCA_003731715.1 Anabarilius grahami
GGTGAATCGTCTTCTATGCACTGATTCATATCACGAACAAATAGCTTTTTAGAGCGGGCTGTGGCGGAGCATTTCATTGGTTGAACATACTGAATGAATACAGCTTCTTTACTGAACAAATCAGTGTTTTGAGACCTTTGGCATAACCTTTAAATGAACCTGCAGAAAGACTCGCTGTATTAATCAGTGAATGAATCTTTTTGGTGAACAGATTCAAAAGATTCAATTCACTGGGATAAATCAAAATCCTCACCCACCTGCCAGCTTGTACAGCCATTAAATTTATTAAAAAAATTGTCAAATACCAAATACCTTGACTAAAAATTATATAAACTCTATATAGTCAACGTTTATAAATCTACAAGATTCCTTATAGCAGCTGCACAATACTTTCACAACTCGCCAGTTCCTGTCGATGGATCTAATCTGATTTTTACGACTCAACCCACTGACCATTTATCACGTTCACAAGCCAAAATCAATACAGCAGTCACCATCTGCAATGCTGTTGTCCTTGCCTCCTGCCCGCTAATCTACGCAGAGGTCCAAGGCTGCACTCCGCAGATGTGTAATCAACTGTATCTTTGAATGTGCGTTGCCTTTACTCCTCTCACACTTTGGGTCACATTCACTTACTGTACATACATGTGTATCTGTGTGTAAAAACACTGTTTTCATGGAGATATAATGATTTGAGCAAAATTTACATTGAAAGGAGGCTTGTTTGAGCTGAAAAATGGATTATAGTAAATAATAATGACTTAATTTAATGGCGCAACAGTTTTGTGAATTAGCCCCCTAAAAATCTTACATTGCAGTGCATTAATGTCTGTTTATCTTTTAACAACCCATGAAAATCCACTCTCAGCGATTCTCATATTGTGTACCATTGATCCATTGCCATGTGATGAGTGTGGGTCTCATATGGGTCAATACGGATGAACAGAATCAGTGCTGGTCAGACACCTTCAGTGTTCACTGCTGTCTGTTAAATAAACGTCTCACACTCTCTGTCAAGGTCTAACACTTTGAGCTACTTTTTTTGTATTTTTTTTTTTACAATCCCATTACTTGTAATTCCCCAGATTTGTGAACTAACATTTTTCTCGCGGCCGTTATGTGTTTGTTTACTTCTGTTGTGTATTCATGGGGAGGTTGTTTTTCTCACAAGGGCTTAAGTTCATTCAGACACACCCACTGATTCATCTGGCAGGAATTTGGGCACAGTTTAATTACCCTCCATGCCAGATGTCGCTCTAGAAAAGGCCAAAACCAGTTGTGCAAAATATCTAGTAATGGAGTAGGACCTCGTCAATCGGTTTATAGTATGTATGTTAAATTGGTTCCATTCTATCTATGTCCAAGGAGGGGCCGTTAAGGGAACAAAAAGATGCAAGAGGTAAAGAAAGAGTGTCACGGCCAGATGGGCACGACATAAGTAGTCCTGCACTATAAACACATTATTTGCATGGACAATCATTCTGTGCATTGCAGATAGTGCTCATTTAAATTTGGACACATAAACAAGATGTGCAAATACATGGAAGTTCCTTTTCATGCCCATTACAAGGGGAATTCCCTAAAATGATGTGTGGAAAGTGGTGGTGAGGAAAACTTAATATATTTTTTTAAAATGTTTCTTTAAAATAAATTATAATTTACTTACCTTCCTCATGAACATACTGTGTGTTTTTACAGATTAATTGAATCTTTTGATTCAAATGAAAATTCTGTCATTAATTACTCACCCTCATGTCATTCCACACCCATAAGACCTTTGTTCATCTTCGGAACACAAATTAAGATATTTTTGATGGTATCTGAATAGACAGCAATTTAACCACTACTTTCAAGGTCCGCGTATGAGAATGACACAGAAGTGAAGATATTGTTGCATAAAGTTGTTATTTTTGTTTTGTTTTTGCGCACAAAAAGTATTCTCGTCGCTTCAACATCAAGGTTGAACCACTGTAGTCATGTCGACTATTTTAACGATGACTTTAGTACCTGTTTCTGGACTCTGAAAGTGGTGGTTAAATTGCTGTCAATGAATGAAGGAGTCAGATACCTCTCGGATTTCATCAAAAATATCTTAATTTGTGTTCCGAAGATGAACGAAGGTCTTACATGTGTGGAACGACATGATGGTGAGTAATTAATGACAGAAATTTCATTTTTGGGTGAACTAACCCTTTTAAACAACTAGTGTTTCGTTTATGAACAAATCAATGCTGTTAAACGAATCTTTTAGTTCGGTGAATCGTCTTCTATGCACTGATTCATATCACGAACAAATAGCTTTTAAGAGCGGGCTGTGGCGGAGCATTTCATTGGTTGAACATACTGAACAAATACACATCCTTTCCTGAATAAATCAGTGTTTTGAGACCTTTGGCGTAACCTTTAAAGGTGCCCTAGAATTTTTTTTAAAAGATTTAATATAAGTCTAAGGTGTCCCCTGAATGTGTCTGTGAAGTTTCAGCTCAAAATACCCCTTAGATTTTTTTTAATTCATTTTTTTTACTGCCTATTTTGGGGCATCATTAGAAACGAGCCGATTCAGGGTGTGTGGCCCTTTAAATCTCGTGCTCCACGCCCCAAGAGCTCGCGCTTGCCTTAAACAACATAAAAAAAGTTCACACAGCTAATATAACCCTCAAAATGGATCTTTACAAAGTGTGTGTCATGCAGCATGTCTAATCGCGTAAGTACAGTATTTATTTGGATGTTTACATTGATTCTGCATGAGTTTGAGGCTGTGCTCCGTGGCTAACGGCTAATGCTACACTGTTGGAGAGATTTATAAAGAATGAAGTTGTGTTTATGCATTATACAGACTGCAAGTGTTTAAAAATGAAAATAGTGATGGCTCTCTTGTCTCCGTGAATACAGTATACAAAGAAACGATGGTAACTTCAACCACATTTAACAGTACATTAGCAACATGCTAACGACACATTT
>RJVU01051648.1:10301361-10317431 GCA_003731715.1 Anabarilius grahami
ATTTTTTAATTGATACATTTATGAATTTTTTATACTATGATACATTTATGATTTTATTATACTATGACAATTTCATTATAATGTGAATGTAATTTGAGTAATGGTCTCTTGTTTTGGTTCAGGTACAAATCTATGAGCTTGAGGAGCATAAAATTGAGACGTGGAGAGGTAAGACATTTTCACAGAGGTTTTTGTTTGTTTGTTTGTTTTCTAAATGTTTTATTAATATATATATATTTTTTTTACAACAGAGCTTTATCTACAAGAAACATTTAAGCCTTTAGTGAACATATCTCCAGATGCAAGGTAAGAGCAGTTCATTTCTGTGTTAACATGCACGTTATTCTTTGCCTTACAATAGGAAGTCTGTAGTGTTATCTTATATATATTAAAGAGGATTTGTAACTTTCCCCTGCAGCTTTTGACAGTACATTAGTGTAGTGAACCGCTAGAGTTCCTTTAGTAAACCACAAACCCTTTTCCTCTCATATATTGCCCTTTCCTGTAAGTATTGTGCTGTTTGCTCATATTTTCAGTGTAATAAATTATTCAGTGCACGTCGTCTTGGAAGAACAAAATTCTGAATTTCATCAGGGTCCTCTGAAGTCGCCCTTCTGTTCCTCAGGTCACTGCAGTGAAATTGACTTTCTCTGTCTCTATATCATGTGTGTTTCAGCATATTTGATGCTGTGTATTCACTGATCAAAAACAAGATCCACCGGTTGCCCGTCATTGATCCCGTCAGTGGAAATGCACTTTACATTTTGACGCACAAAAGGATCCTGAAATTCCTTCAGCTGTTTGTAAGTTCATCAATATCTTTGTATATATTTTGTGCATTTAGTAATATTTCTGTTGGCTGTTTTTTTCTGGTGGGGTTTGGGGCGTAACCGATGCAGTAATAAAGTGCCCAGTCATTTCCTAGAGTGAATGAGGAAGGAACTGAATGAATAGGATGAAAAAGAGCAGAGGAAGGGAGGGGTTGAACAGATGAAGAGAAGAGAGAACAGTCTCTACATTTTTGTAATCTATCTAATCACAATTCCATGGCTCAACAGTATAAACTGCTTCCATTCTCAGGAAAATGTCACATAAAGCCTTTGAAAGAAAAACTGTGATGTCTGAGCAATACAGCTTTTATGTTGCACTGCAAGGAAAAATAAAATGCACTTTATATACTAAGAATTTTTAGTAAGTGTTTTTTGATTGACAAAGACTGTGCAGACAGCCAATATAATTACTATGTTTTCATGTAAGTGTGAATTATGAAATATTCAAAAACAGACACAGTAGCTTTTATTTGTTTGTCTCAGGTATGTGAGATGCCAAAGCCCGCCTTTATGAAGCAGACACTGGAGGAGCTGAGCATCGGGACCTACAGCAACATCGCCTTCATTCACCCCGACACGCCAATCATCAAAGCACTCAGCATCTTTGTGGAGAGGAGAGTGTCAGCACTGCCTGTGGTGGATGAGTCAGGTATAATTCAAAAGAAAAATGCCAGATATTGTGTATTTGAATAGAGTGCAACAGTAAAAGCATTGGTTCTGGAAGTATCTTTTCCATTCATTTCTCCCATAGAGATTTTAAAAAAGTCTGTCAAAGTGTTATAAGCCATGAATCATAAGTCATAACATTACAAACTTGGATTTGAAGCAAAAAAGTATTTGAAAATCAACAAAAATGTGAAGGTACAAGAATGTGTACTTAACGGCTTTAGTGAGGAAAAGAACTACAATCCCATGAAGCATTGCGAACAGCATAATCAAATAAAAAAAATTGTTTTTAAAATGTTGGTTTTATATATATAAAAACAATATATTTTAAGTTTATTGCAAAATCTGCATACATATACAATTATTTACGTATTTTAAGAGCATAGGGAGACTGCATAATTAGATTAATTGTTTTATGGAAGTAGGCAGAGCTAAAGAGCTCTTTTGGTGCGTTTTGCTAGTTTTGACTCTCTGGTGGAATTTTCGGTCCCACCTTATATTAGGTGTCTTTAACTACAATGTAACTTTCTGTACATCATCATGGGTAATGTAGATTTTCACCACAAATTCCACCGTTAAACATGATTATTTTTAATTGTTTATAAGTTTCAATATATATAATATATAAATCAATTTCCCTATGGAGAAAATGAATGAAGTTTTTACTTCAGGAACCCGACTGTTGCACTCTATACTCTTACACTCATGAAACTGACTCATTTAAAACTTAATGACTTTTTTCTTTGTATTTTTGACTTTCAGGAAAAGTTGTAGATATTTATTCCAAATTTGATGTCATTGTAAGTATATAATGTATTTATTTTGTTAATTGCGCAAAAACGTTTGACCTATACACCAGACATTCATTATCTTTGTGTGTTTGTAGAATCTTGCTGCTGAAAAGACATACAACAACTTGGACATTAGTGTGACACAGGCTCTGATGCACAGGTCACAGTACTTTGAAGGGGTCATGAAATGCAACAGATTAGAGACACTGGAAACTATAGTAGACCGGATAGTCAAGGCTGAGGTGAGCTTTCCTACTGTCTTCCTTTGTGTCTTCATATATCTGCAACATTGATATTATGACCAAAAAATCTGCTTAGTTTTAGGTATTCTAGATCTGCTCTAGTTAGTTCTAAAGTCGCTCTTGGTTACAAGACATTACATAGCTATTACATAGCTTCTCTTGCAAACAGAAATTCAACAGTTGACCTTGCTCCTGGTAATGTTTTCTAGAGCAGATCTTGGTAATAGATATGCGGTTGCTCTAGTTATTGCAGATTTTCTAAATTTCCTTGCTCTTTATAGGCAAGGCAAGTTTATTGTTCATTTATAAGTTTATTTTAGAGCTACTCTAGGTTACTACAGATGGGATATTCTAGATCTTTTCAGTGTCCTAGATACTCTAGGGCTGATCTAGATGCTCATGTCTCTCTGTTCTCAATCAGGTGCACAGGCTGGTGGTGGTGGATGAGAATGGCAGCATCGTGGGCATCGTCTCTCTGTCGGACATCCTCCAGGCGCTCGTTCTTAACCCCGCAGGTATAAATGCTCAGCATTCCTAAAGCTCATTTCCACCAGGACCTTCCTCCTCCCAACCTCTCTCGCCCGAGCCACAGGTACTACACATACAGGTTGCCTGACACACCCCCATTGCTGCCGCTGCTGGGGTCACGGAGACGATGCATGACCACCGCCTGGCTCGTGATGTGTGCGAGGATGGCATGTGCTAACTTATACTTTCTGTTTTCACCACAGAACATGATTGGCTTTGATTCCAGAGGGCAGTTGGCAAAAGATGTGTGTGTGTGTGTGCACGCCCACATTTCACCGCATATGATTTTGATTAATGACACATGCAGAGCCTCTCTCACTGCAGGGCTCCCATCTGCTGATGGATAGTATCCTGCAGTATTTCAACCACACACTCTGTCCTTTCAACACATGCACACACATAATGTCGTAGGTCATTCCAGTACAATCACTATATAGTTCTGCTTTAAAGTTTACATAACCCTTGCAGAATGTGCAACATGTTAAAGGGATAATTCACCCTTGTTGTTCTAATGTAGTATAACCTTCTTTCTTTTATAGGCCACAAAAGGAGAATAATTTTTTATTTTTTTTTAAAGTCCCGCTCGTTCTGTTCTCGTTCGTGGCAGTGACTAGCGACCAGCATTAACCTTTTTAAAAAAGATGCAAAAGTATCACAGAATGATATATTCCAAGTGTTCTGGGGGTATACAGTAGGATTTGGTAAAAAACTAACTGAAATTTAATGTATTATTTAACAAAATTCTTGACCTTGGCCGTTGGTCTTCTCTGCATGACTGCACGACATATAGTTCACCCAAAAATGAAAATTCTGTCATCATTTACTCACCCTCATGTTGTTCCAAACCCATAAGACTTTCGTTAATTATTGGAAAACAAATGAAGATATTTTTAATGAGAGATTTTGAGAGAGAGGTTTCTTTCCCTCCACTGAAAGTCTATTCACCCAAAACTCTGGTGCTTCAAAATGTTCACAAAAAGATTGTAAAAGAAATCCACATGAATCGAACAGTTTAATCCAAGTCTTATGAAGATACACAATCGCTTTATATGATGAACAGATTTCATTTAGGCTTTTATTCGCATATCAAAATTGATCAGTGAACATGCATAGAGCACTCAAATACGGTAAATGGAAGCTCAACTGTACTTGCTTGATGTGTGAGAACAAACCTCATTGGTTCTTGAGGAAGCTCAAACGTGCTGGTGTAACGCGAAAATGAACCTCATTAGGGATGGGACAATATATCGATGCATCGCGATTACGTGGATCGATTCTGATATTTTCCGAATGCATCGCAGTTCTCTAATCGATTCTGAGCTTATTTTTAAACATCAGATGGCACTCTAGGCTAGTTTTTAACTGCATGCTCAGTCTGAGAATGTACTTGCACCTCAGAATGCTTTTATGATGCAAGATTAATGTAAACAGCCCACTGTACATTCGCTGATCAGTGTTTAAAGTTAACCATTTTTATGATCCCTATTATTTTATAATTTGCAAGGGGTAGGTAAACTTATGAGCAGAACTGTATAACCAATGGAATTTGAGTCTAGGTATGACAGACTTCTAAATCAAAATCAGATGGTGGGATATAATACACTTCTTTCTATTTTGACAGAAAGCTCCAACTTTCTGAATTTCCTTCTGAGAGGTCACTTTGTGCTGGGTGCCTGCCTTGTTGGCTGTGAATTTATAACACTGAATATTAATTGCTGCTGTGAAGTGTTATGAATCCTAAGTAGCAGATGTGATGCTGCTAATATTGCAAATAGTATGCATGGATCAAAAGTGGTACAGTCCTGTTCCTGGAGATGGACCTTCCTGCAAATGAGGGTTTTAAATTAACAGAAGCTTGAGGCAAAAATGCCCCCCAAATTCAAGATAAGGGGGCAAAAAATGCCCCCAAACAATTAAACTAAAATTATTATGACTATCGTGAATAAACTGAGACATAAAGCACTCAATTTTGGTAAACGGAAGTTCATACGTGCTTGCTTGATGCATGAGAACCAATGAGGTTCATTCTCATAATATGTTTATTGTATAAAGAGATCACGTCTCTTCAGAGGACTTGGGTTAAACCGCTCAATTCATATTGATTTCTTTTCCCGTCGGTTTTGGGTGAATAGACATTCAGTTGAGGGACAAAAAAATCTTCATTTGTGTTTCTAAGATGAACCAAAGTCCTGTAGGTTTGGAACGGGAACGACATGAGAGTGAGTAATTAATGAAAGAATTTTCATTTTTGTGTGAACTATCCCTTTAATGGAAAAATTAATTAATTAATTAATTAATTAAACTTATATAAAACACTCTGAAGCTGCAAATCAAGGACGTTGGAAGTAAATTTGGCAGGAAGGCAGATCTCAGAGCAGCCCTGGTTGAAGATGCATGTTCATGAGCTGCCTACTAGTGGTTATAAACAGTACTGCAACGAAAAAGAGACTTTATGTTTACATATTATCTGCTCTCTTACCTTTGCAGGTATGACCAGGAAGGACAGCGAAGCAGAGACGGAGTGATGCGTGCTGATATTGCTGGGTCATGTGACATTGCTGGCACAGACTGGAGCGGAGACCACAATTTGGGCCACATCTCAGAATGAAAGAGTGAAACCAAGGAACTTGACGTAGATGTGAGCTGTTGGAGGGCAAAAGAATGGGTTTAGAGTACACAGACTGGTTAATTGGTCTATTATTTAAATATGGATGAACGTGGTGGCCGCATGGGGCGATTAATGTGGATCATCTCTTATTCAGAAGGATACTGTGAACTCTGCCTATTATATCACACTAAGCTTCTGCACGCACACTATGATAACTATACTTTTAGCTAGACCTAAATCTACGCCATCTGGTGTCTGAACAGTGGTCTGCGCACAGACTATGGACTGTACCATAATCGCCTCTTTTAGGAGGGGGGTGTCTGTGCTTTTGCAGGGCATTCAGTAATAATCTCAGTATTCAGTGCATGTTAGGACTGTTTGCTCCTTGTGTATATATGATTTTCAGCTTGTGCCGTATGAGCCCAGCTCACATATTTCTACTTTTGAGTACACCTCTTGAATTTAGGAACTGCTGTTTATTTCATTTAGTCTCCAGCTCCCTTTCTCCACCACAATCCCTTTGTAAATGCAGACAGAAATGGTTTCCTCTCTATCTGTCTATGGTGCCTTCTGTCCAGCAGTTATCACCCACTACTGGTTGCCAACAGAACAAGATTAATTGAATGTTTAAATATATCAAAGCGAATGTCGCAGTTGTTACAAAACCCAAAAGCCCCTTTTTTGCGGTTTTAGTGTGTCATCAAATGTATTTACTGCAGAGCTCTACATTTCCTCACTTTGGGTGTTCATTATTTTCTTGATGTTTTTGAAATGATGCTGTAAATGATAATTGAAATGTTTATTTATTTATATTTAACACTTTTGTAATTTTGAAAGTGATATCTAAGTGTGAGATGGAAAGAACTATTAAGCCCCTATGCAGTAAAACTTGATGTTGAAAAGCAATTCAACTTTAAAATCCCACTTTTTTTTTTCTGTCCATGAGGTGACTGATTCTTGTTTGTATCAATTGTACTGTACACGCACACTGAGTTTGTCTGAAGGATCTACAAGTGCCAGAGAACGGTATATTTTTCTGTGTATTCAATGTTGTTTGTAATACTTCACATTATCATTTTAAGTTCTCATTATTTGTTTTGCAGATATGTTAGTGCTGTTGTCATGAGAGAGTAATGTCCAGACATCACTGGCATGATAATGCTAATGGTTAATCTTACTTTAGATTCATTTTTTATTTTACAGTTAAATAATAAAAAAAAAGTATTTGAAACTTTTCTTGTATTAAGATGATTAGTAAAAAAAAAAAAACACTTGGAGATGCTGTTTGTTGTAGACCTATACTTTTGAAATAATAACAAAAAGAAACAAAAATTATTTGGCCTATTCTTGAAAAATTGTAAACACTTATTCAGTAATTTGACTATTAAAGGGTTAGTTCACCCAAAAATGAAAATTCTGTCATTTATTACTTACCCTCATCCACACCCGTAAGACCTTCGTTACTTCGGAACACAAATTAAGATATTTTTGTTGAAATCCGATGGCTCCGTGAGGCCTGCATAGCAAGCAATGACACTTCCTCTCTCAAGATCCATAAAGGTACTAAAAACATATTTAAATCAGTTCATGTGTGTACAGTGGTTCAATATTAATATTATAAAGCGACGAGAATATTTTTGATGCGCCAAAAAAAACAAAATAACGACTTATATAGTGATGGCTGATTTCAAAACACTGCTTCAGGAAGCTTCGGAGCATTATGAAGCTTTTGTGTCTAATCAGCGGTTCGGAGCGCCAAAGTCACGTGATTTCAGCAGTTTGGCGGTTTGATACGCGATCCAAATCATGATTTGACACAGAAGAATAATGCTCCGAAGCTTAATGAAGCAGTGTTTTGAAATCGGCCATCACTATATAAGTCGTTATTTTGTTTTTTTTGGCGCATCAAAAATATTCTCGTCGCTTTATAATATTAATATTGAACCACTGTACTCACATGAACTGATTTAAATATGGTTTTAGTACCTTTATGGATCTTGAGAGAGGAAGTGTCATTGCTTGCTATGTAGGCCTCACTGAGTCATCGGATTTCAACAAAAATATCTTAATTTGTGTTCCGAAGATTAACGAAGGTCTTACGGGTGTGGAACGGCATGTGGGTGAACTAACCCTTTAATCTTAATGCCGGGTTTTCCCATATAAACCTCCTTCCTGACTGATTTTTCTGACTTACCTCAAATGGTAGCGGCAGTAAATGTCAGAGTTTATTCGAAAGTATTGTTTGTTTATAAATATAAATAAAGAAAATGTTAATAAAGTATTAAAATTCGAATAATTGAAAGTTAAAATGCGAATCATTTAAACTGAAATGCAGCAGTGGCGGGTAAATCTTGCCAGGATTCAACAGCTGCTGCCAGTTGGAGGCAGGGGTGGCAGGTCACGTGACCTACCAGTTGCGCCCGACACGAGGAAATATTTCCTGACTAAACATTGCTGTTCTTTGGTGCTAAAAAGTAAAAGTTGCCAACGTAACATAGCATTTATTATTTGTCTTAATACCTTTTGGCTTCTGGATGAGGTTCAGTCAGTAGTTTTTTTTTATTGAACTTTTAGACGAAAATATTTTAAAATAAAATAAAAAGTTAGGAAATGTGGTTTGTTTTGTATCATATTTGACACCATGCTTATGGCTCATATAGTATGATATGAATTTGGAGCTCACTAACACTCGAGGAGGAAAAAAAAAAACTTTTATAGCTACAAAGGCCCAAACTGAGCAAAAAATATGCTGTTATTTATCTGGCCAAAAGGTAAGATGAAATTCTGATACCTTGTAATGTAAATCAAGATCTTTATAACAATATAGCAGACTACTTAATACATAAAATGCACGTGTCACGACCTGTGTACCACGAATTATACAAAAAAAACCTTACTTGTTAATAAGTGGATTATAGATTTTGTAGGCTACAGCAGATTTTTCTGCTAAGTTTTGATCATGTCGATCATTTGGCCTTAGAAAAACGTTTCAAATATGATACTGTCGGCTTTAGGGTTAAATCACAGCCTATTTCTTTCCCTGTTAGTAACGCAACATTTAGGTTAAACAGAAGTCAAAAGCATAGGCTATGTGAAGACTACCGAAATCTGTTGGACAAAATGATGTGCCACATTCATATGATACTAGAAGAAATACAAGTTTCTCCTTAAAAACAAATCGTGCCAGTCAGAATCAACCTGTAACTTATACTGCCTTACGAGTTTCCTAGGTAAAAAAAAATTGCACATGAACGCCCTCCAATTTTGAAAGATGAATGCAATGAGCTCGTAATCACGACTTCAGAAGTGGGAATTATCGAATTTCCGATAGCACGTGAAGGCAGCATTAGTTTTAAACGCCCTCCTCCAAGCGTTTTGTGCGCGCGTTCTGTGCGCCTCTGGCGAGCCTGTTCCTGCCTCGCGCTCATTGGTTCATTTGGCTGATAGCAATAGGCACCTGACTCACAATCCAACCGCTTCTAACTGATCCATTAAACTATATCGACAGAGCACGTAGGCAACTTCTTGTCGACAAGCTCAAACCTTCATATCTCAAGGTAAATTCATATGCATTTGCTAAATAAGGTAATATCAATACTCAGTGCTATTTTGAAAATTCTTTATTCCAGATGTGCATGTGAGATTAACTACACACTTAGAGTTTAAAAAGTTCCTCTCGAATGAGGGTAAAACATGCAAATCGTTTCCTTAACTGGAACGACACAATTAGGCCTACTATGTTTACTTTTATTATTATTATTTTTATATTCTACTGCTAAATGTTACTAATCTTCGCTTTCGGATAATGTGCAATCTTTCTCAAATAGGTCTATTTACAGGATTTTGAACTTGAAATAACCTTTTTTTTTTTTTTTTGCGTGGACGAATAGGCTAATTAATGTCATCAAATTTAATACTTTATAATATTTCAGAGCATGCTTGCATGAGCAGTAGATCACTACAACAATATTTGTCGTTTGCAAATATCGAAAGAATGCGCGCGTGATGATTTTATATTTATATTTGTGTTGTTTCACTTTGCTCGATTTTGATGTCACGCCCCCCGTGAAGTACTTTTAGCGGTTGCAGAATATTCCACAACACTACGTGACAGACAGCACACAGTCCAAATCTCCGACTCTAGCTGGATACCTGCTCGTTTATATTTCAAACAAGCATATGTGGCATGTGCATGAATATGAAATGAGATCTTTTTCAATCATAAGCATGTCGCTGCGCCTTTTAATCTTTGTGTCGGACACCAATATCATGAGGCATTTCACATTTTCCGTTTGCATTTATTAACATTGCAGACGCGCTCTCGCAAAAGCTATACAAGGTCATTGGCTGTGTCTCCAGTGAACTGGCTACCCTTACTGCATATCTGGGCATCACAAGCGAAGGTTGTTCAGTCAGTCACATAGTGGTCATTTAGAATGCTCTTTAGGCATCCTTTGGTAACATTCACCAACGGTAACCATAGTAACTCCAGTAATACTGTGGTATTCTGTGAACAGGGTTCCCACTCTCTTGAAAAATTAGGGAATTTTAAAACTGAGATTTTGGTACATGCAATAGAAGATATTTTAAAGAATGTCAGTAACCAAACAGTTGATGGACCCCATTGACTTCCATAGTGTTGAGAAAAAAATACTGTGGAAGTCAATGGGGTCCATTAGCTGTTTGGTTACCGACATTCTTCAAAATATCTTCTTTTGTGGTCAGCAGAATTAAGAAACTCACACAGGTTTGGAACAACTTGAGGGTGAGTAAATGATGACAGAATTTTTTATTTTGGGGTGAACTATCCCTTTAAGATCCTTCTAAATTAGTATACAATGACATTTTTATAATCAGTAGCACCAATACATTTGATCTTGGTGGAAACTGTGGTAAAAGAGCTCCCTATAGGTTTTGAGACACAGCCCTTGTAATTCTGACCCCTGTGCGACTTTCCTGAAAGCTTTATGAGTTGTCCATGAGTCCGGCCAATTCATGTTACCATTGTTTTTAGATGCTGGCTTCTCGTGCACTGGTGCGGGGACTGCAGTCTGGATTCTGGAGGAGGGTGTCAACTTCATCTGCTGCCTGGGCTGCACATACTCACGGTGACAGCTCACCCTCCAGAGGATTAGAGACCACTCAACTGTCATTCACACTATCTATCTATCTATCTATCTATCTATCTATCTATCTATCTATCTATCTATCTATCTATCTATCTATCTATCTATCTATCTATCTATCTATCTGTCTGTCTATCTGTCTGTCTGTCTGTCTTACCTATCTGTCTGTCTGTCTTACCTATCTATCTATCTATCTATCTATCTATCTATCTATCTATCTATCTATCTATCTATCTATCTATCTATCTATCTATCTATCATTCTTTGACTGTTCTTGTTCTTGTATCCTCAGATGTTGATGTGATTGATTGCTCCGTCCCTCAGTACAACAACCGTCTGGACACTCCATTGCCAGATATTCCATTTGTCAGAAATCTGAGTGCCGAACAGAAGAAACTCAAAGAGAAAGAGAAGGGACCATGGACCCAGCTCACCAAGGAGGAGAAACTAGCCAGTAAATCTGCATAACTTTTAGCTTTTTTATATATATATATACTGCTTAAAGGAACACTCCACTTTTTTTGAAAATAGGCTCATTTTCCAACTCCCCTAGAGTTGAGTTTGACCGTTTTCAGATCCATTCAGCCGATCTCTGGGTCTGGCGGTACCACTTTTAGCATAGCTTAGCATAGTTCATTGAATCTAATTAGACCGTTAGCATCTCGCTCAAAAATGACCAAAGAGTTTCAATTTTTTCCTATTTAAAACTTGACTCTTCTGTAGTTACATCGTGTACTAAGACCGACAGAAAATGGAAAGTTGCGATTTTCTAGGCCGATATGGCTAGGAACTATACTCTCTTTCCGGCGTAATAAATTAGGAACTTTGCTGCCGTACCATGGGTGCAGCAGGCGCAATGATATTACGCAGAGGCTGTGACCCCCTGCTTGCACAGGGAGCGTGCCTTGCAACCATGGAGACATTTGTGAGAGGCGCTGCATAATATCATTGCGCCTGCTGCACCCATGGTACGGCAGCAAAGTTCCTTGATTATTACGCCGGAATGAGAGTATAGTTCCAAGCCATTTCGGCGTAGAAAATCGCAACTTTTAATTTTCCGTCGGTCTTAGTACACGATGTAACTACAGAAGAGTCAAGTTTTAAATAGGAAAAATATCGAAACTCTTTGGTCATTTTTGAGCGAGATGCTAACGGTCTAATCAGATTCAATGAACTATGCTAAGCTAGGCTAAAAGTGGTACCGCCAGACCCAGAGATCGGCTGAACGGATTCAAAAACGGTAAAATTCAACTGTTTAACTCTAGGGGAGTCGGAAAATGAGACTATTTTCAAAAAAAGTGGAGTGTTCCTTTAAGACAAACTTTTTTGTTTCAAGTGGAGGTTAGACTTTGAACCTGGGTGTGGAGGAAACTGTTACTCACTCCTGAATCATCTACATTTGTCTTTACAGTATCTGTATAAACATGCTCATATGTCGTCTTTAGCATTTTTCTAGTAGAAGTAGGTACTGTATGGAAAATATGATATAAAGTACCATTCAAATGTTTGGGGTCAATATATATATATATATATATAATAATGGTTGCACTTTATTTTACAGTATGTGTACTTACAGTGTACTTACCTAAGAAAGTACTGGGTAATATAAGGTAACTACAGGGGTAAGGTTGGTTTACAGGTAGGTTCATGGTTAGTACCTAGTTATTACCCAGTTATTGTTATTACTATAAATAAGTACATAGTGTGTACTGTACATGGGGAACAGGACTGTAAAATACTGAAATAATACTTTTATTCCACATGGACACATTAAATCAATCGAAAACAACGTAGTCAAGTCACCTTTATTTAAATAGCACTTTATACATTACAGATTGTTTTAAAGCAGCTTTACAGTGAAAACAGGAAAATGATTCAGTGATGCAAAACAGTTCATTTCGGCAGTACAGCAGCTCTAAAAGAAAATAGTGTCATTGTTCAGCTGAAGTCAGTTCAGTGTTGATTCAGTTTCGTTATAAAGATCATCAATTATTAAATTAGTTAATTTCATCTATAAAGCAGTTCTGCAGAAAAACAGCGTCGTCGTTAAGCTCAGTTCAGTTCTCATCCAACAGTATCAGTGCAGTCAAATCAATAAGATTGTTGAATATCAAGTGTCCCTAACTAAGCAAGCCAAAACAACGAGGCGACAGTGGCAAGGAACCCAAACTCCATCAAGTGACAGAAATGGAGAAAAAAACCTTGTGAGAAACCAGGCTAAGTCAGGGGGCCAGTTCTCCTCTGGTCGACGAACGAATGTGGACAGTAATTGTGGACAGTAAAGTGGACAGTGTCATGTGACACTGAAGACTGGAGTAATGATGCTGAAAATTCAGCTTTGCCATCACAGGAATAAATTACATTTTAAAATATATTAAAATAATGGTGTTTTTACTGTATTTTTAATCAGCTAAATGCAGTCTTGTTGAGCATAAGAGACTTCTTTCAAAAATATTTACAAAAAAAAAAATCTTACAGACCCCAAACTTTTGAACAATAGATTATATTATTGTTATTTGATATTTCATTAATATTATCATATTATCACATTGTATTATCTATTTTAAAAGTATTATATCATATTTTATCATATATTATATTCTCTTCTATTACGTTTTGTATTACACAAACACACACTGGGGATATGCTGTAGATAGCCAGTGTTCTTAGTTGGACAGTTAAGAAAAACAGCACTTTGGACCACATTGCTCACTTTAGCTACCAATTGAAATGATTGAGATCTTTGGGTCTTAATGGGTTTGAATGCTGATTGAACACTTGGCAGAAATTGATCAATTTTCTTGAGTAGGTATTAGAGTTATTTGCTTTTAATGTTGGGAGGAGTCAGGATTTTTCCAGATGGAGCAACAAGCCACCCATATCAGTCTGTCTGGCATAAATATAATGATTAATTTTTAAATATTCTTAACGTTTTTTTTTTAATATATATATATTTTATATATTTCACTTTTTATATTAAATCTATATAAGAGACATCTATTTAATTCATATAATTTTTATTTGCAGTTTTATATTCCTTTGTAATGTATAATAGATCCTTTTTACCTGGGTAAGATCCCTCACGGCTGAATTATTAATATAGTAAATGGGTCATGGGTCTTGGGAATTATAATGGTAATGCCGGATATGCTAATGACACTCATTTAGCCTCAGGTAAAAAAAAGTTATTTACCACCAGATGGCAGCGTTGTCCAACTGTTTGAGTTGAATGGTAGCAAACCACCTTGCCTTCCAAGTGTGCATGCAACCAGGGCAAACTACCAAATCTAACTATTAAGATTTAGTCAGTGGTGTCTCTTTCTTTGCAGTATACAGAATCACACATGAGCTGACTTTCCCAGAGATGAAGAAAGGCTCCAAAGAGTGGATGACTGTCCTTGGGGGCATCTTCTTCTTCCTTGGCTTCACAGGGCTGCTGGTCTGGTGGCAGCGTGTCTTTGGTGGGTTTATTGGAATATATTTATGTATACATCCTCTAAATGATAAAGTCACCATGAAATCAAATGTACTTTTTTCTTTTTAGTTTTTTTTTTTTTTAACGGACTATTGTGGTATTTATCCATGCACTGCTTTTGTGCCCTCATAATCGTTTCTCAGAATAACTTCCCCTACCTCTCGCAACAACATCTCTTCTCTGATGATGCGTTTATTGGCATGAGGGCGGGGCAACCTGTCACTCACATGAGATCACAGCATTAGCAAACCACAACGAACCAACGATCCAATCAATTCCCAATGGACAAAATCAAGTCCCGCCCTACATTTTTTCTTGTTTGAGAAGCGGTTTCACTCAGTATACGTCACAAGAGGCAAAAAAAGACTATTGCAACTTCAGTTTCATGGTAGTGATGGAAGAAACAAAGCTTTTTGAAGCTTCAAATCAATTGAACCAATTGCTTCGCCAAATGATTCACTGTTTCGAAGCATTCGAAACACCACACGCTGATGACGCCTGCTGGTCAAAACTAAATGCAACAAAAACTCAGCTACATTGTCTGGCTCATGTTGTGACTTAAACATTCATAAGAGTAATTTAAAGTGTTTTATTGAAAGTATAATCTATAAAATACAATTAACTAATCATCTAATATCATTAAATATTAAGTGTCTGTGTAATATTTTATCAATTTTCAGGGCTTGTTTTGTTTGTTCTATGGATGGCTCAGCTAAACAGCGCAATAAGAGACTATTAACTACTATTGTTTCTTTAAATTATACAAATGTCTGATTAAAATGTCTACAAGTGCATAAAACTGATCAGAGATCAGGTAAAAACCATAAACACTTGTTCAAGGGTTCACCGCTGGGCAATCTCAGTGAATCTTTCGAAATTTCAAAACAGTTATGACGTAACGAAGCCTCGTTTACTGAAATCATGTGACTTTGGCAGTTCGAACACACTTCGAACCAATGATTCGAAACAAAAGGTTCGTAAAGGTTTCAAAGCTTCATGAAGCAGTGTTTCGGAAGCACCCATTACTACCAACTGGTATTTGATTACCAGATTATGGCGGGAAAGCTTTAAATGCTTGAATTTCAGGCATTTCATCATTCCTGATATGCTCTGTTGCTTTGATGTGAGAACCGGGTGGATTTAATTGTGTTGATGATTTATTTATTCATCCAATCCGAAATCCGAGACAGTCGTCGAATCCAAAATCAACAAAACATAAATTAAGGCTCAAAACCTTGCTTTGAGTTCTCTGCCAGTGATTTCCACTTGGCTTTTGTACTTTGTGCCTTTTCATTTTTATCCTTTTCCTCTAATGTGACCATCCGATAGATCTCAGTGTACAGATCGCTCTGATTTCACATGTCAGATGGTGGAATCAGCTCTGCCTTTTTACCTGCAGCACACACTCCCGCCGCATTCCCTCGGCTGAAATAATTGGACTGGGTTGTGTTTTGCAGTCAGCGGTTTAAAGGAGCGGAAAAGAGGGGAAAGATTTACGTTGTTTGAGCCCCGGCTTCAGTTCAGGAATCCCTTTAGACCCAGCTGAACTTCTTCACAAATGATAAGAAGATTTCCAAGGCTGTTCGTCTAAGACTGATGGAAAACAGTTGACATGTTTAAAACAGAATGAGTGTGCGTTTTGTGGTCGCGTGTGTGTGTGTGTTTGTATAAGTGTGTGAGTGAGTTCTTGTCGGAAGCAGACGAGTCTCCTCCATCTCGGTCTCAGAAGACCCAGTTCTTTGAGGAAGGAAGTCAATGCTACATCACCTCAGGAGAGATACAGTGGAGGAAGGTAATGCAAGGA
>RJVU01051648.1:10323753-10346885 GCA_003731715.1 Anabarilius grahami
CGTCATTTTATTTTTATAAAAAAAATATTTTATACTTTATATTAAAAGTATATGTATGTATAAATATATAAAATGTAAAACAGCACAGAAGACAAAAAGTTTACGGTTTATATCCATTTTTCTTCAAGATGGAAGTCGCCCTATTGGCTTGCCATTTTTATTCCAATAATCATTCCTGGTTGGAGACTTTGAAAAAATAATTTGTTTATGGGTCATTGTCGATGCATAAGGTTTTTAAAAGTGTAAAAAAACATAATGTAGTTTTATTAAGTGTTAACAATAAGATTATGTGGTTTGTGTAATCAATTAACACTGCTTTTGTCATTTTTTAAAAGATGGACAAAATTTGTCACCAAAAAATTCGGTTTAACCAAAATCTTGGTTTTACCGAATGACACTTTAGGTTATACTGAATGATGATATTTTCAAACAATGCAAACAGGCTGAGTACAAGTTTTTAAAATATTACAACATTTTCCATGTTTTATAGCAGTTGTACCGAATGACCTGATGTTTCGTTCCGTTTATGAGCAAGTGAAAACATGAATTTTCAAAAAGTTAAGAGAGAGTTAGTTAGTTTGCTTCACGATTATGTGGTCCTGTGCAGGTATCTGAATGATGTCACATCCTGTCAAATGATATTGAACGCATGACTTCATCCAAAATGGTCTCTATATTGGTTACTCCGAATGACATAAATGAAATTCATTTTTCAGACATTCTTTCTTATAACAAAGCAACGACTTCTACACATAATTTTAATACCATTGCACTGTTTTAAAATATGATGTTATAAAATCATGTCAGAATAAAAAATATATACATTTATTAGATTTTTTGATATTTTAATCACAAATAAAACAGCTGTATTGGCCTTTGGACGGTTAAACCGAATGACCTTTTGACACTTAAAAATCTTTAAAATACCCTTATATGTAGCAAAATATAATTAAAACCTTTTGGATTCAATAAAAGAGATCTAATTGTATTACCTTACATACTTTGATGTCATATCTTTGTTTTTATTATTATTAAGGCCTTTAGACAAAAAAAAAAAAAAAAAGACCCGTCATGTCATTGACACTTATATGTGAATTCACAATTAATTCAAGTTTAATGGTGCAACACTGAGATAGTTTATAGTGCATGTTTCTTTAACGCTACCACTGCACTAAAGGGGCAGTCACACTGCACTTTTCATTCCATTGACTTCCATTCAAACGCATGCAAATGTGTCAGACCGGAAATGCAAGCTTGTGTGAAAAGTTTCACATTTCACTGCGTTCAAAGTTCAAGTTTGGTGAACTCTAACCTGCGAATTCGCACCACGTGAAGATGACGTGCGACCAGTAGAACGATTCGTCATGGCATGACCTCTTGGCTGAATTTAACAATGATATTTTTGCAGTAAAGTCGAGTAGGTTGTATATTTTTACATTTTGAATGTATTACTAAAAAACGCTGTTGATGACACATCACGACCGTTGCAGCATCCGATGAAATTTCGCACGTTCAATGTCTAGTGTGACAGTGGCTTAAGTTGTAACTTACGCATGGCTGCATTGGCTGGCGCAGTGGCTCAACTGGCCCCTGGTGGGTTGTCTCTGAAAAGAAATGAAATCTGGCACGTGTATAAACAAAGTACATCCATGAACGTTCAACTCCCCAGTCAAAACAAGTAAACATTTTTACTCCTTCTTTTTTGGTTTAACACTATCCTTCACTCTGACTGCAGTGCTTCTCTGCTGAATTATTTACAGAATAAATTGATGCAGCCCATCATGGTTGATCCTGTATGGTTGGACTGACTCCACCCTATTCATACAAGCGCAGCATCTCAGAGCCCCAGTCTAAGACGAGGACTGGAGAGCATCTGTGTCCTCCAAATCATGAACTGAACTACATTATGCGTGTGTAAATAGGGGTGTGACGAGACACGAGAACGTGACGAGACAAGATTTTTGCACAATATTTTTAGGATATCCTCAGTGGTGAAATGCATGACTAGAAAAATAGTGTGCTAGTGCATTTGAAATGTTTTAATTAATCATCATGTATAGAATGTCATTTCAGTTCTACTTTCTGAGTATGAATTATCGTATGCAGTAAAATACAAGCACTGTAAAAGGTTTTGCCACAAACTCAGACTGGCTTCTCTCCTGTATGATTTCATATGGAACTGTACAGACCTTGGAACTGTACATTCAATTTCCAATTAAATTCACATTTATTTGTATAGCGCCTTTCACAATACTTATCGTTTCAAAGCAGCTTTACAGAAAATGCTTGTCAACATTACAATTTAGAGTACTCTGTTATCAGAGGTGACTGTGTCCATGATTTATGAGCTTCTAAAACTTCTGACCTCCTAAGTGAACACCTTTTTACAAATTGATTATAGAAATAAAAACAGTATTAATAAAAATGAATAACACAGTTTTCTCTTAGTCTTATTAAGTGCAAACAATAAGTACAAGTGTGCAAACATAATCAAAGTACTCTCTTGATATTCAAAGTGCAAAAAGAGACCAAATTTTTCTTCAAGCACGATACAGAGCTGAGAGATGGTTACAACTACACAGCCCAGCCTAAGATAGCTTTCATATTGGGAGATATTTACATGCACCACAGAGCCGCTTTCAAAATGCGGACTTGAATGCTCGCGTTTTACTTTCGCTTTTGATTTTGCGATTGCGCGCACTCTATGAATTGGGAGCGGCGGTGCTGACTCACATATTCTACAAGAAAAGACATTTAATAGAAGCTTAGGCTCTGTTGTGCAACGAATCCTCCGCCATGGTCTCGTCAGTCATCTTGTCACTTACTCTCGTCACGTGATCAGTGAACTCTGATTCCTGCTGCACTATGTACGACTCTGCAGCTCATTTTGGATGTGAGACAGCAGTTGACCATTTTGCATGGCGCGAGACCATTTTTTATCTCGCGTCACACCTCTAGTGTGTAATGTTAGATAAAAAAATGGTGAAATGGTGTTAAATTGCATCTCTAAATTGAATCTTTTCTCTTTTCCTTCAAATAATCAACCATGTGAGTGTGGTATTATGAGAGAAGGTACAGTCTTCTTCAGACTGCAGACTAGAGGTTAGCCTAGTTTCTCCGCTGTCTGGTACAGCTGTGCAGGTGGCCCAGCGGAGCCATTATTCCTGTCTGGACGAAAGGTGTGCTGGGGCTGAATTAATGATGGTCATTACTCACCACATCTGCTGCAGGTTAGACTGACTCAAATGGCCTATGATAAAGTGAGGTATGGGGAGAGCTTTTCAGAGCGACCACTGTACACAAACAAGACGCAAACCTGCTTTCCTTATTTTATTCTCTCTGTTATTTTAAAGGTCAATTGTAATTAATAGATGGTTGACCATTTTATTATAACTACTTAGTGATTTATGACTGTATCATCGCTGTCATTCCTTTATGTGAAGAGATGCAGTGCAATTAGGACACAATTAGCGGAAAAGCATTTTAATAAGCCTTACATGTCCCTGCATTATTCACAAAGCTCAGCACTTCTGTCCAGAGGCGATAAATGATTTATTTATTTCATTTTGTCATGAAAAGCACATCTAGAGTTTGCATTAAGACTGTTATTGCTGAGAGAATTGGTTTGCTCGTGAGAGTTATATATTACACCAAGTCTGTCATTAACAGCTTCTTTAAACGAAGGAATTGTTTTGAAGTGCTGAGAGCATTTGACGTTGATATCCTCGCACAGGGGATGCTTCCCGCTTGATTTCCTCTGTAGTTAGTAATTTTAGGGGAATCTTTATTAAGTTACTGATAATGTCCCAATAGCTTACCATTGGAGCATTGGTGCTGTTTAGGCCTGTTCATTTGCCTACGCCTCATACCAAGAATGCATTTAAAACCTTGCTGTGTGGAGATTTATAAGGGCTTTTATCTCAAGAACAGAAGCATCAGTGGGATACAGCCAGTAAAAACACTACTATAAGCTTTACTTGAATGTAGTTGTGATCTGTTACTCTGTATAAAGTTCAAGAGACTCAGGTAATGAAAGAAGAACACTTCTGCCTTTGCTAAGCGTATCACAATTAAGAACGTCAAGTGTTGTGTGATATTCATTTCCCCCATTAGAAAGTCCTCCAGTGTGTTAGAAGGGCTTCCTATTTGCCCTAAATTGGTCAGATGGCTTCACGTCTCTGCCAGAAAGAAATGTTCTCTCCACCCATGGTTAATCCCAATTTATTATCCTCCTTTTGAATTAATGTGATTCATTAATCCTTGGATAAAGCCTGTCTGTGGAGAATATATGATTCAGCTGTACCACAGCGCTCTGTCTTATTACTATTTTTCCAGGCCCCCTGCAGGGATACCCCGTTTACCCGGCATGCCTTGGAGACCATTGTCTTAGCTACTGTCACAAGTTGAAACAGACTTTTAAATGCATGTTCTGTTCATGTAGATGATCTTTTGTTTACAATGATACAATTATAGACCGCTCTAGACATAATTAAATTGGTTCTGTCAGCCAGTTTAACGTAGCTCTTCTTAAAGGGTCATGAAACCCCCTGTTTCAGCAGCAGTCAGTTCTCACAACAGTTTTGAAAAATGCCTATCATAGAAATTCAATGCGTGCTGTAATGAATAATTAAGCAAGGCGTCTTCTCTTAGAATAAGGACACGCAGTCTAATGAATAATTATGAGACACTGATGAGTCATCACCGTACTATAGTACAAGAAAACTTTGACACAAAGACAAATTTAAACCTGGAAGTTGAAAATAGTGCAAAAAGGTTTAAAATTAAATAGTTTTCTCCTACATTCAAAACTAATGGATGGTAACATTGACTTCTATGATGTTCAGCACACATAACTCTAAAATCTCAGAAAATTTGGTTTAGGGTTTCATGACCTTTTAATGATGGAAGTTAAAGGGTTAGTTCACCCAAAAATGAAAATTATGTTCGTCTTCGGAACACAAATTAAGATATTTTTGATGAAATCCAGTGGCTCAGTGAGGGCTCTAAAAAAACCACGACTTTTCAACAATATCTAGTGATGGTCGATTTCAAAACACTGCTTTGAAGCTTTACGAATCTTTTGCTTCGAATCAGTGGTTCGGAGCACTAAAGTCACATGATTTCAGCAGTTTGACAGTTTGATACGCGATCCCAACAACTGATTTGAAACAAAAGATTCGTAAAGCTTCAAAACAGTGTTTTGAAATCGGCCATCACTAGATATTGTTGAAAAGTCATTATTTTGTTTCTCGTTGCTTTATAATATTAATTCTGTAATATTCATTCTGTATGTAAACACATTTACCAGAACTTTGGTAGCTTATTCAAAGTGCACACGTCTTTCAGATATCTATTTATGCTTTTATGTCAAAACCAGAGAAACAACAGGTCATTTCTTTCCTTTTTTTGTTGAGTTTTTTCAGCATTTTGTTGTGCATGTAAACACACAATTTTCATACTAGAATGATACTGCCCAGCAAGAGGAAAACTTAGTAACTGCGCCGCTAACTTCAGAGATTTTTGATTGAATTATAATGATTTTATTTTAATATTCACATTCTGTTTTCTCTGAATCTGAGCAGAGTTGTCCTAAACCTGTCTGTTATTACTACGATTTGCCTTTGCACAGCACTGTGCTCACTATTACATTGTAGAAAAATGCAAATATTTAAAATGCTCTGTTATGTCATCTTTTATTTTATGACAAAAAAGTATGTTATATCTCATGCATTTTAAAGAACTTTTAAAACGCTTTAATTGCTTCTTTAATGTGTTTAACAGAAGCTGTAGGAGTGTAGAGTAGGTCCGTTACCTCCTTCCAAAATTTAACAGCACTGCACATGGCAAAGTAGAGCAGATGCTCAGACATTTAGGACTTCTGGTTTGCAAAATGCTTAATGAGCTTTCTCATTACTGTGTAACCGCTTTGAGCTAGCTCATTTAGCATGCTCTTTTCCCCCCACTCTCAACAAATTGATGTTTACTGTTGTCTTAATTGCCATGTTACTGTTGAGGTGTAGGTAAAGATGGAGCTCTGTTGGTTTGGTTAACTGAGATCAAGTGCAATGCTTATGTGGGGCGTTTGCACAGTGTCCCAATGCACAACATTTGCTTAATAATCTCCTGCTTATTGTTGAGACTGAGATGAGCTATTATAATTAAGTCAATCAGCAGTTTATGTTAGGTTCCACTTAAACCTTCATATTGTACTATAGTTTTACTATCCTTGTGACTTCCGGAGGCAGTCTGGCACATGGCATGTATTGTTTAACTCCAGCCCCCATTCAGATAATGAAATCAGTCCGTGTGTAAGTTTGTTTAGACAGACTACAATTGCGCAGGTGCTCACCCACACACCACATACCTGCGGTTCATTACAGGTTTCTGGCTGTGTACAGTATACTGCTGATTCTGATACCTTAGAGGCATGTTTGACCCCACCTGGGTCTTTTGTTAGTGGGTGTTGCATTTTGGGGCGTTTTACAGTTTGAGTCAAAGAACTTCAAAAGCTCTAGCATCGCTCTGGTATTCATTTTTCCCTAACATGTGCCTCCTACAGCCCTTTCAAGTGACACTGTTTATGAAAGCGATATCGACACGAAAGACAGAACGTGGAAAAAAACAACCCAGTCAAAAATGGAGTGCAAAGAAAAGAATAGTCTGTCTCTTTTTTGACATTCATTGATAATGGCTTCAAACAAACCTGCTGTGTATTTTACCGTTGCAATGTACATCTGTGCCTGTGAAGGTGCCAAGAAATGTTGCAGAAGAAAAGAAATGTGAGATTAAAAAACGAGGAAATGGAGGAGGCAGATGAAGAGCAATAAAATAAATCAGGAAGGATGAATAACTGAATAGGTGACTGTGTAAAGAGTATGTTTTGTTATTGTACCTTCCTGCCCAGCTGCTATCAGGTGGGAAAGGTTGTGGCTCCTGCTCCTGGGGGGCAAGTTAGGGCTCCAAGGGTTTTTCTGATTGGCTGCCCGAGTGCTGCATGGAGCCTTTGACCTCAAGGCGAAACCCTCTGCTGGGTGTGTCTGGAAAAGAAGTCTGATGTTTGGTGGAGATGCAGGGTTTTATTTTAGGGATGGTAGTTGTGGGAAAATAAGGATTCCCTTGCAGGTGTGGTCTCCTTGGTTTGAGAAGCCAGATTCTATACACAAAGACTCACAAAAGTCGTTAAGTGAGACAAGGGTAATCGCTCAAATAATTAAAGAGAGTCTGCTGACAAAATTATTCATCATAAAACCACTTGGAAAAAGTGGGTTTTCTCTTTCCCCTCGCCTAAGCATCTTTCTGTCTTCTGAGGATTATAGACAACAGAAAAAAAAATGGATGTGAAAGGTGAGTTCAGCAGTGAAAGAACATAGGGGTAAGCACCGAGAGAATCTTCATGTTTAAGAAAGCCAAAACATATCTGTTGTCCTCATCGATTTCTCGCTATTATTCACTGAAACTCTCGGTGAGTCAGAAGAAAACCTGAAAAATGTCTCAACCACATTTATGTTTTTAGTTATTGGTTTCCCCAAGGAGGTGAGAGACTTGCAGAGAAAGTTAAAGGGACATTCCCTACATATACACAATGTACTTGTATTCATTTTTTTAATTTTTGCTTGATCTTCTGAAACGTCAGACTCTCTTTGGACTTATGTCGGACTTCTCCAATCATTTCATCAGCTTAAACCCGCCCCTCCACAAACATACATTTTTAAGTGCAATGCCCACATCTCAAAATCCAATCAACAACCCATCAGGGCTCGACAATAAGGACTACCGGGGCCAGCTTAAATGTCGCTCGGGGCAGTGAACACAACTGTCATTTGCCCAATCGGGCCAGTGCTGCATTATGAAAATTTTAATGTGTTTTTAAGCCATGCCAATTTAAATATTTAAGCTCAAGAAGGCGCGAAAGGGAACTCAGTTCAGTAGTGTAAGAAGTTTTGTGTACACACACATCCGAAGCATGCGCCCAGAAAGCCGCTTCTCAGACAACGTGCAAATGCCGAGTTGAGCTATCTTTTATGCCTTCTTGTGCTTGAATAGACATATTCACACAAAATTACATCAAAAAATGGCGGTCTTGGTGAGTATCCTAGTAAACATACCGGGCCAATAGAACAAATCCTTAGCGTTGAGCCCTACTGATGGATAGAACCAAGTCCCTGCCCAGTTTTCTTCTTCTTTTTTTTTTTTTCAAGTGAAGGGAAGAATAACAATTCTGCCTTTGCTAAGCATATCACAATTTAGAATTTCAAGTGTTTTGTGATATTCCCCCTCATTAGAAGGTCGTCCAATGTGTCAGAAGAGTTTCCTATTTGCCCTAAATTGGTCAGATGGCTTCACTTGCAAGAAAGAAATGTTCTGTCCAAAGATCTGTTGCTACTTTCGTTTCATTGCGACTTTAAAGACATTATGTTTAATGTATAGCACATACATTTAACTAGGCTACTATTAGGGCTAGATTATATAAATCAGAGATTATTGATTTCCATGTCTGTAACTGGCTTCCTTTCTTCCTAGTTTTGGATACACTCTGACGTTGACTGTTTGTGTTTGTGGACGCGTAGTTATTTGTTATTACAAGTTGACTTGTGATTGATCAAAGTGATGTGCTTGCTGATCAGACAGGCTTTTGTATTGGTTTTGAGTTTTGTCTGCCTTTGATGCTGCAATTTTGATTTTGACTTTCCTCACCCTTTTGATATGTGCCTTGGATTTCAGAATTTCTTTTCTTTCCACAGATCTTTTTACTTTGCACCTGGGCACTGTGGAATATAGAAACAAAGACAAAGGAGGAGGGCATCCTAATTCCTGGGTTAGGGCATCTGTCTAGTGGACTCAGTGGCCCCTCACCCCCAATACATTAGATGGCAGGATCATCATCTCCTCAGAGATCTGTATACCCCAAAATGGGGGAACACTGTAGGAGAGCTCACTTGCTAATGTACATCAACAAATACTCACTGTTTGGTGTGCGAGTTGCACTGATCAAGCTCATTGATTAGAGAAAATGTCATTGTGAGTTTACTTGCAGTACTGCAGTCAGGACCTGTGGTGCCTCCTCTGGCTATCAGATCGAGGGTAAAAATTGTCACTTGCTTGCTTACAAGAAGCTTTCTTCCTTCTGTAGATTTGGAATACTCTACCGGGCACACAAATCGGATTTATTTTTCAGAGGAAAACAACTCGTTCCCCTTTCGATCGCAGCTGATTCAACCTCCCACACAAAAGTTGTCAGCTTTGACAGTTGGCTCATAGAAGCCCTTTGCAGTAAATCCACATCTGTGTGTCTGCCCCCTGAAAGAAGCCATACACTCTCACAAACATGTGACATACGCTGTGCAATAAAACACAGACAAAGGATCAAGAATGATTAACAAAATGGACTGCTCGCAATGAGTTGTAGCTGCAAACACAGATTGGAATCTTAGTGATGAGACAGGTTTGTTTACTACAGAGCTTTTGCTGCTGGGGCCTTAAGAGTGTATGTATGCAGGTTAGAGTTTTGTTAATGGAATTATAACAAGCTCAGAGTATGTTAAGGGTTTCTTTCATTCATTCTGTTATGCCTCTGGTGATTTCAGTTTTCTGTAGTTTGTTTTTCGAGTTGACTTTAGAGGGTCTCCATAGTTAAACCAAAGCCTTTATTTATTTATCCATTTTGTTAGATTCACCCTCTCCTCAGGCTGCAGTTTTGAAGAATTCACCCTGATCTTCCTCACTGAACTGCAGGAGTTTTTTAGCTCAGGGACTTGATGTTGGACTAAAGACTTTGTTGGGGCACTCTTTTGTCTCTGTGCTTGTTTGGCATAAGCGTGGCTCAGCATGTCCAACAATGCACTGCTCTTGTCTCCTCTTTTGTCTGGAGGGAACAAAATTCTTGGTGGCTTTTAAGCTGTTCAGGGTTGAAGCCAAGTATTTCCCCCTCTTGGTACCTCGGGGTCAGCCCTGTCCGTCGCTTGCCATCTGCTTCTTGGTTTGCTCCAGGCATTGCAGGCCCTGTTGATCTCCTCCCTATCCCCGAAAAACCATTCCTACCATTCATCCAGCACGGGCCATCATAAGTTTCCAAAAACATGCTTTTCTTGTACAGTATGTGTCCTCACTTAACTGCTCTCCCAGGGCATTAGAATGAGAATGGCAGATCTCTCACCTATGTACTAGGGGTGGGACAAAAAATCGATTCATCTCGATTTGTAGATTGATTCCGATGAGATGAGATTTTCCGAATACATCGCGATTCTCTCTTGAATGGATTCTGAGCTTAGTTATTAACAGCAGATGGCGCTCTAGGCACTCTAGTTTTTAACCGCACACTCAAATGCTCACGAAGAAGATTGCACGTGTTTTCAGCAACGTACTTGCACCTCAGAATGTTTTTATGACGCAAGATTATTGTAAACAGCCCACTGCAAACACCCTTGTAATTCGCTTCAACCTTTTCGAACTTTATGAATGATTATTTTAAAGAAGGTTTAAGTGGTGCATGTAAGGAATTGGAAGCAAGCAGAGTACGGCTGTTTCTAAAAGCACGCAGTGCCATCTGCTGTTAAAAACTAAGCTCAGAGTCGATCCGAGAGAGAATCGCGATGCATTCGGAAAATCTCAGAATCGATCCAGAATCATTTCTCGATACGCGATGCAACGATTTATTGTCCCAGCCCTACTATACATGGTCCCTGTAAGTCTTACATTTGTTTTTCTCTCCTGACAATCAAAATGTCATAATTGGATCTTCCAGTGAAAAGTGAAAAGACTTCTCTCAGGTTACATATGCCAAACTTCTCAACGTCACAATGTGGAAGAAAGTATCTGCTGCTTCTTTAGTTTTATTGTGACTTTTTTCACACAAATGTCCTCTTATTTCTGGTTTAAAGAATTGGGAGACATTCGCACAATGCATTTCCAAGGAACCCCTGCTGAATGCTAATAAGATGTTATTTCAAGATAGCCCAAAGTTTGAGCAGTGCTGGTTCCAGATATGGCAGAATCAAAGCTAAGATAACTCAAACAGTAATTATGTATTTTAGGTTCATCTGACGCAGCTTGAATTATTCATGTAAATTGGGAAAGAGGCAGTCTTTGCCTGTTAACGTAATACACAGCCTGCCTTTAAGTTTTAGACTCTCATTAAGGCATGTTGATCTAGATCTAGCTTGTTAAATGCAGAGAATTCTTTGTCCAGTGAGACTTTATCCCCTGAGTTTGACTTTCTGTGGATCTGGTTTGAGAACCCCTTTCTTATTTCATTCAGCAGAATGGAAGTGAGGTCCACATATAGTGTTATTGCTTGAACGTGTGACTGTGAGCTGCTGCTCTGAAAGGCATTAGCGCTGTTGTCAGCATAGAATCTGTGTTCATTCATTTTTGATAGGGCGGGTAACCTCATCACTAAATGCTCTTCCCTCACAACACACCCTAACATAGATTCATTACGGTCCAATCAGATGTCAGGCAAGAGATGAGGCATCCTCTCTAGTCATGCAATGACAAAACAGGCTTGCTGGGAAAAAATATGCAGAAATTTACACATATAAAGACTTGTTTCCTAAGATTATTGTTCTGCTGGCCTTAAAATCAAACAAACAAATACCATTTTTCACAGCAAAAATGGAAATGCAATTTAAAGAGTTGTTGCACTGTTACTAGTAGTAAATCATTCTGAGGTCTGAAATCATGCTGATTTTGATGCTCAAGAAACATTTCATTAATAAAAAATTAATTTTTCAGGATTCTTTGATGAATACAGAATTCAAAAGAACATAATTTGAAGAACAGAAATGTAAATCTTTGTTATAAATGTCTTTAGTGTCACTTTTGATCAATTTAATGTGCCCTTGTTGAATAAAAGTATAAAAAATCTTATTGACCCCAAACTTTTAAACGGTACTTTTGACATCCCTACTATCAGCATAATTCTATTACAGTGGCGAAAATTACACTGAGAGTACTCAATGGTAATTTAATACACTGTAGTGAATAACAACACTGATACATCCTCTATGCTTTCATACTCTTTTTACTGTCCCATCTGTTTCATTGAGCCTGGTCATCCTGCTGCTGGGGGAATTCCCTTGCTGACAGAGTGATGTTTACTAGGATTAGGGATAGAACCGATACAAAAAGACATCAGTTTTTCACTTTGTCTTGTACACAACATCAGTCCAGCCATTCAAAAACTGTACTGTTAGTGGCAAAGATCAGAACAGGAAAGTGTGTGATACAACCCAATGGCTTGGATGAGGATGGGGTGTGTGTGGGTTAGTTATGAGGAAGCCAAAAGCACATTCCCAGCAGGCTGAACACAGCTGGGGAGCTGAATGCTTGAACAGCAGAGCTTCGAGAGCCAACCAGCCATCAGACGCATGTTGTAATTCCAGCCTTGTGATTTCCCTGCACGTTGACCACATGTGGCTACATTTCAATATGAGTTACATCACTGTAACGATTACTGGAATTGATTCCAATGTCTGCGTGTGTTTATTGTCAGCAACAGTGCAAAAATGAATCTACAAGTTTAAAATTATCCTTCTGTGGCCAAGGTGGGGAAGAAGACCCAAGAAGTCATTCTAAAACAAGTAGCAAGAACATCGAAATCTGACTCTTCTCAAACTATTCTCAGGTGGAAGTATCAGAAGGGCTTTCAAAGTGTGTTCAGGTCTTGCTGAATTAACGAAGCAAGCCTTATGGTGCATTCAAGTTATGTTGGAAAGATCGTATTTATGAGTTAATATTGTCACAAAGTCATGAGTGGGAAACTCAGGATTTTCTTTAAGCCCTGAGTTTCTGATGTAGGGTCTATATTAATAGTAGATTTGTTAAAATTAATGAAAATATATTTAGTTCTTCATTCACAATGAAACTATCTAAGTCAAAACACCATTGTGTTATACAATTACAATTTACAGCACCTTCATAAATGAAATAAAAACAAAAACCAATGCAAAAACCCCAGATGCTCATTCTTTATGCATCAATTTGTTGATGTAAATCTGGTTGAATTTTATGTAGAAAAGGTTGCTTCAACCAAAGTAATTTGAAAGCACCTGATAAAGTCATAATTATGACTTTAAATACAAACTTTTCAGGAAGATTTGAATGCACCAGTAGCTTAGTGTGGCCAGATAAGAATTTGTAATGTAATGTTAGAGGCAGAGAGTTTGGTTTTGGGGCGGAGGAAGATTCTAGCTTCTCTCATGGGTTGGCTCGGTCCTTTGATGATGGCAGATGGGGACTGAAGCACCTTTCTGATGGCGTAGATGAAAGCAAGGAGATCTGTCACTTTCCAGTGTAATGGGGTGTAGTGGGAAGTCATGTAGAAAACTCTCACACTCTCTATACAGACTCTCACGTGGCTCACATACTTTTATCACGTTTTGTCCAAATGGGAACATGTGCACATATGTATCTCAAACATACTGAGATTTATTGCACTGTGACTGTAGCATACATAACCTGTAACTTTACAACCATTCCACTAGGGTTGAATGCATTGGATCTACACAAGCCTTAGGGTTTAAGTATGCCAAATACATGTAGGTGAATGCTGCTGAGCTCAAATGTGCCAGATTTATTGGCACCAGTGTGTTTTGAAAGGGTGTTCGGCACACAGTCAATACTGAAGCAATTTTCCCCATTTTCTCACTGATGGGAGAAATTAGATGTCTAGACATGGTTCATGGCTGCAATAATCAACTTGCGCAAACAGTGCAGGAAATCCACCAAGCAGCTACATCTTGTCACCCTCTGCTGAAACTGAATGGTTCTCATGCTTGTGCAATTTCTGAAATTTTTAAGGGGTTTATTAAAATATGCTTTAAGAAGAAGAAGAAAAGACAAGCATGCTGTTGGTTGCTAGGTAACATAACAGCATTGACTACAACGTTTATGGTAGATTTATTTACAGCAGTTGAGTGGACTTCTTTGGTTCTTCCACTGTTAGCCCGAAGGCAGAACTCCAATTTATACTTCAGTGATTTTACTGGTTCAGTGGGGAGTCTAAACAGTGTTTTTGTTTTAAATACTGTGTGAAAAAGAAGAGGATGTGCGTCACAATATGGAAGAAATAATAATTAAATAACCATCAGATCGCAGATACTTGATAATTAAAGGGGGAGTCATGGACCAAAAGAAATAGACAAGCATCAATTAAGTTTTCGAGCACTATATTCAAAGTCATCTGCCATTCCATAGCTTAATGTGAGGGACAGAAGAATATTTACATCGTTAAATTTAAATTCACAGAAACTCATCTTCCCTCCCCTGCGGCTGTTAATCATTCTCCGTTCATCATTCAAACAGTGTGTCGCATTCGGTTACAACAGTCAGCACGGTAAAACTTTCTCCAATATGATATATTCCCATTATAATACTTGATCTATAGATAAAGAGCTGTGGATTTGCTTAAAATGTCTTCATCTTGCTGGAGATTATTGCTGTTTCTAAACGAGAATGTAGTCGCTACCAGGTGTCTGTCATGTCAATACATGTTTATTACATTATTAATACATGTCGCTTTATTTCAGAGCATTCACCACAGCAAAAATGGACTTGTGCAGAAACGATCGCTGCACTGCTGCATACGCACCGCTCCTGGAATGCATTGCCGGACCACATCCTTATGCAGTGTGAACACTCTAACCTGTTAACATGGGCATGGAAAACATGTCCCAAAGCTTGCCTGCTCTTCTACACACTCAAAAATATGTACTTTTTCTTCACAAAAACAGTACATACTTTTAGGGCATAGTATAAGTAGGCGAATTGGGACACAGCATGTGTGAACCTGCCGTTATAGCTCCAGTGGGTCAGTCCCCAACATTATTGCCTATGATTGGATTATTTGAAACATTCATATTCTATATCGATTTTTCGTCTTCTCTAAAACATTGTTAATGCTTTGTTAAAGACAACATAGTAAAGCATCATATCAAAGAGCCGTTTGGAAGACCACACAAATACACAGAGAAGTAAAGTAATTCACACACATACACAAACAGCTCTCCAATGGAAGAATGGGGGTTGGCACCAGGGACAGAGGTGGCAGATGGGTGATTTAGCATGCAGGCAGCCTGCAGGGGGACCCTCCATCTCCCCTTCTTCTGCATGCTGATCAGGAGGAGGAGCAGGAGGGCGAAGACTTGGGAACGCATAGCAACACACTCAAAGGCTCGACTGCCCCATATGACTGTTTGTCTACCAGCTCCTTTCTTCCTTCAGTCTTCTCGGAGGCTCGCGCTGTTGTTTGCTTTCTCACACAGCTGTTTGATATTTAGGGGTGAGACCCTGCGGGCCCGATCTGTCGCGGCGCTGTGTGGTTTTCTTACTCTTGGGTTTCTTTAGAGACAGTTACAAAGTGTTAACAGAGATAGCTAATTGATGACTGAAGTTCACTGTTTCTTGCCTTGTTTATATGCCTATGACTAATGATCTGGTGTCCTGTAAACAGTGATGTCCTGCAGGCTGACTAGACAAAAGAACGATGCTCGCTCATTAACTAGGGATCCATGACAAGACACGAGGCTTCTAAAGCTGGCACTTGTGTGATCCCGAAAGAGGAAACCACAGAGCGCAGACTCTGCCATGGAATTTTGACCTCTGTCATGTGGTTTCCATTTTCAGACAGGATTCACACACCCGCCTGACCGATGCTGTATTTCCTTCCATTCAACTCAATAGTGGGATCGTTGTCGCCGAATGCGGGACTTTTGCCAGCTGATTCAGTTTGGCAGTCACGTTCTGAAGCACAATGCCCTGGACATATCCGAGACCCACTCAGGTTCCTGTTCTGAATAGGTCTCGTATGATGTAATGCATGCAGCAGGGCTGATGTGTCAGTGGTGGGAAAGGAAGTCACTTGGGCTAATGTAATTATTAACGGTATGCTATTTTAAAGTGACACTTCGTTAAGGTTAACCTGAATGGAACGCTTGTCCTGTTTAAGGATGGAAAGCTTTTCCATTTTATCATTAACCACAACAAGTTGTTGTGATCAAAGTTTTACCCTTTTTCCGTTCGAAATCTTTGAGGTGCTCATCACTCATTATGAAAGCAAGAGCGAACTCCCACAGCGTCTGTTCGGCAATTTCAGTGTACATTTCTATGGTTTCAAAACTCGATTTTTAGCCAAATGAAAAAAGGACCAAAATACTGTTTTGACGCGAATGCAAATGAATGCAAAAGTACAAAATCCCCCTTTCTGCAGCGCTCTCTCTGTTCTGTTTACCTAGTAGCTGAACATTGAGAGATTGAAAGTCCCCTTTTGGTATTCCCCTGCAAAAGGAGAACAAAATCAGATATCCAAACTAACTGTCAGGGTCTCGGCGGGGCACATTTGAACACTAAAAACACCTCCATTCTACAGATTAACAGTAAATGAACGACTTCAGTCACGTTCAGTTAACCTGCTTTTGTGCTGGATGCTTTTATTTTTTAAATATCCACTGAATGATCATGTTTTGACTTATTCATGATAAAAGCAGTAACATGCAGGAAACAAAGTTACATTTTTTTAAATATTGGGTTTTAAATTATCTAATAAATGTTAAATTAACAACACAGCTTCACTAAAAACCAGACATTAAAGTGTGTTAAATTATGACTCTTAGATACGTGAGTAATGTTTTCTCAGATCTTAGGAGTGTGGAAAAATTGCCTGTATAAATACGTCTCCGCTTGTTAAGGAAAATAGTTTGTTCCGTACCTTTATCTTTGATGTGGTCACCAGGCTTTTTGTGTTGGCGTAAAAACATCTTTATCAAGGATTGTACTCATCATCTCTATCCGCACAACACCCAGAAACAGGGACTTTGTGTCAGAAAGTGTAAGTAAACACCACCTTGTTCGGTTTGGTCTGAGAACTTTCTTTGCTAATTAGCCTTTCTGGCACCTGCATATCTCCAGAGAGAATTGTATCAAAGTTAGGGTGACACAATTTTGTCAATGTTTTGACAATGTTTTGATTTTGATTGTTTTTTTTTTGGGCAAACTGAAGTTGACAGACTGGCTAGAGTATATGTTGTGCAGGCCACAAAATGGCCGCCTCTTAGCCACCTGTTTAGAGTAGCTTCTCATCTGCTGTTTTCTAGAGTAGTTTGAGTTAGCACTCATCACTTCAGTTCATATATGTATGTTTAGGTCGGCCCTAATCGGCCGCCTGACATTGTTTGCTTGTGAGCTTCACTTTCTTTCTCTTATCCATGAGATGTGGAGGTGAAACCCAGGCTTCACTTGGCTTGTGACCCTGTAAGAAGGCCCGTAGCTTAGCGGCCAGGCTAGAGCTAGGTTAGGTGTGTTATTTACATATAACCCTATGTATACTATCCCTTCAGGTTGTATAGTTCCTAGTTCTGGCCTCCTCCCGAGGGAGTTGTTAGGCCATATGCCCATTATCCCCTTGCTATGTAGGTGCAATTGTTGAGTTTAACAGCTAGGTTGTAGACTGTTTTTAGACTTCCTGATGCTGTTATCTCAGGTGGTAGGCCCTTATCTTTGCATAGAAAAGTTATGCAGTGTTGCTAGGCCCCACTTTCTAGAACTTTTATGCTATGTTAAATGTGTTCTTTCCTCTGAGCTACTTGTTTTCTTTAATCAAGTTTGAGTTGACGTTGCTAATGTTTAGCATCCGTCCTCTATGGCTCAGTACAGATTTGAGAATCTGTAGGGAGAAAATTATTTTCCTCTTTAAAAATAGCATATACATCAAAGCGTTGTGTAAAATTGCTTTGAAGTTCTAGACTTTTGCCCTACATTATATGTGAGCTTACTTATGCTGCCACAGGTTAGCACCTATTCTCATAATAGCAGGCTTTTGCATGTAGCTGCTTTTGGAGACATTGGTGAACTAATATTCCCCATTTGTAGGTTTATTGGTGTTACTGAGTGCATCACCTGTTGGATTGCATACTCAGGGTAGAACCACTTTTTGAGAAAAGCTGGTTTCTATTAGCTCCCTTTTTGTGATCTTTTTAACAGCTATATTGCATATAACTTTGATTGTAGGCTCTTATGGTTAATTTGCCTCCTTCTAGTTAGCGATTGTATTTCTAACAAGTGCTGTTAGCTGATCATAGTTTGCTCACATAGTTTACAGAATTACACGAGCTGAAGCCACGTGTCATTAGAATGGTAGGCCCCAACAGGCCTCCTTTCTAGTTTACATGTTGGCACAGTGTGTGTTATATGGACAAACGGGCTGAATGCCACTTGTCGCTGAGATTGTAGGCCCCACTAGGCCTCCTTTTTAGTTGATTTGTTGGCAGGATGCTTTAGGAAAAAAAACCCTGACCACCTTAAAAAGGCCACGCCCCACCTCGACGGATAGGCCCTAATCAGGCCTGTTCACGTTGGGTGGCAGCATTCTATGTATTTCTTCTGAGGAAGTTTCAATACTAAATACATGGCTTTTGGGTGGACTGGTTATGGCAGCCACTTGCTGATGCCATATGTTTACTAAGGTAGGCCTCTTCTCGGCCTCCGGTGTAGCATTTGGAGTTCAGCTGCGTACTCTACTCGCTGTGAGAATTTATGGTGCTTTTCCGAGTACTTTGAGTGGCTAGCCCCTCAGGGTGTATGCTGTGGTGAAACCTTACTGAGGTTTGGTTTGAACTGCATCCGTCTCCCTGAGCCTGATCTTACGCTAGTTGAGCTAATAGCCACCTAGATGTCTAAGGTGGATCTATTCAATGCTCCTAGAGATGGCCACTGGACTTATGCCATATGTCTAAAGGTTGCTAGGCCCTATGGGCCGCCTTTTTCAACACAGTGGTATATGTTGACGTGTATTTCTCTCTGAGAACCTTTATATACACTTCTGGTTGGCCAGGGGCCCAGATGATATTTAACCTCCTTTGTGTCGGTTATTTATCGTTCTTCGGTGCCTAAGAACACTGCCACGAGCTGATGCCACGTGTCTGTTGAGGTGATAGGCCCGCACGGGCCTTCCTCGACTATGTGTTGGCGTATGTTGTACTCCTCTTGCTTAAAGAGTAAAAAGGTGCTTTTACTGAGTACACTGCTCGTTGGATTGTGTTGGGTAGATTATCATGCGGGCGCTTTGCAGCCTCTTTTGCTGCCATTGAAGTTGCCTGTCTGCTGCCAGCAAGACAGGTGTTCAGGGTGGCCCCTCCAGGCCACTTTCTGAATATACTTCTGTATCATATTTAGTTACTTTCATGCTGTAGGCCCTCTTGGCCTCAATGAGTACATTTGCCTATTGCATGGTCTACCTGTTAGGTGAGCTTAGTACTTCCCTTTCGGGTTATGTACGTAATAGTGCTTAGCTCCCTAAGCTGATCATGGTGGTAGGCCTTAATTAGGCCTCCTCCTAAGATTCAGCCGTAGGCTGGTTTGTGCTCCCCTGAAGCATCCGGTGTTTAGCGCACAGCCTCCTCAGTGCATTAATTAAGTGCTGAGTAGATCCTAGGATGAGTGGATCATACTCCCCTCAATATAAGGGTTCATAGCACTCAGCTGAGTTCTGCTCTCCAGGATTCCCGTCTCTACGCGTGGGTTTGAGTTGCTCCTGCCCTTTTGCAGTCACTTTTACCCGCTCCCTTCTGTGAAGGATGCGTTTTTGAGATTCTGTGTTCAGACAGGGATTGGCCAAGACTAAGCTTGTCTTACGATAGACCAGGGGCCGGTTGCATAAACCACTTAGACTAGTCTTAAAAGTTAAGACACTAATGTTTTTCTTGAAGAGTGGTCCTAATTTTTTAAAGTCCGTTACATAAAAAGGTAGATTGGTGTAATTTGAATTGGAAAAATAACATTGATTACCCCTTGGTTAACTGCAAGTTGGTCAAACTAGTTCTTAAGACACAGTCTTAATATAATGACTAAGTTTATGCAACTGGCCCCAGGTTGGCCTCCCTGGTGGCATTGGGGGTGACTTTGTTCCCCTCTAGTGACTGGTCGGGGTTCCCTTCGGTTCCCTGGCCTCATTCCCTAGAAGAGACCACTTTGTCTGTGGAAAAGCTGGTCTCAGATGCTCTAGCGGCCTTATTAGGCCTTCTCTCTCTATAGAGGAAGGCCTTCTGTAGGCTCAGCTTGGGCTGTTGGCCATAGGGAATGCCGTCACTGACAGCCTGGTGTGACCCGAGGGTGAGTTGCTAAGCGTTTCCTTTGAAACTGCTCGACGTTTGTCAGCCATATTTTTTGGCATGCACTCTCCTCAAGCATGGCGGCGTGGGTATATCGTTCCCCATAGCGTTTTTGCAAACGCAGAGCGAGTTCCCTTTCGAAAGGGATCGTCTCAGGTTACGTATGTAACCATGGTTCCCTGAGAACAGGGAACGAGACTCTGCGTTTCCTTGCCATGCTTCGGGCTGCCTGCCTGCAGAACAGTCTCTCAAGACGATAGATGTCTTCTGTTTCTCCAGGCGCTCCTTTTATACGTCCGGGTCGTGCCATATTACGTCATAGGCTGTCGCTGGCCAATAGGGATTGAAGTTTTTGGATAGTTGCTTTCAGACACCTGGGTCACGTGACGTTCCCAACAGCGGTTTTGCAAACGCAGAGTCTCGTTCCCTGTTCTCAGGGAACCATGGTTACATACGTAACCTGATACATTTTACAAACTTTAATGTTACATCAGTCATTCACGTTAGTGCTCAGCTAATGTTAGCGCTGTTATTGATACTGTTAATAATACAGTTCCCACATGTGCACCACAATAAATTAGAAATATACACATCGGTTTGTTGATGGACATTCACTTGTTAATGCTGATGGTGAGGAATTACAGTTGCAACATCTCATAATGTACATCAAACTGAGTAGGGTATCACTGAGAAACGTCCTGCTCAAGTCATCCTTGCATTGGAGGTTTGGGTTGAATAATTAGTTCTTCCAATATTTCATCATCGGACTCGCGCTTGGATTGATATGGTAAAATCAACACCATCGTTTCTGTCTTTACAGTGTGTACAACCGCTGAGCTTTAGGAAGCCCCCGTAGCTGTTAGCGGTAGATTAATCAGAACAGACTAGGCCGTCTGGCCAATCAGAGCAGAGCAGGCTCGCGGAAAGGAGGGATTTAGAGAGACTAATTTATCTGACGAGTCGTCTGAGAATCAATGAAAAATGTGGTAATATATTTTATGAGAAAATAAAAGTGTTTTTTGACCTTTGATGCATAAACCTGTTGTAGGAGACCTCCTAAACAGAATTAGGAATCTTTCAAATAGCATAATAGGGGCACTTTAAAGTGACTTTAACTTGTTTTAAAGTTGTGCAGTCTTAACTTCTCATTCTGTTTCTAAGGAGGATTTTTAAGCTCCTCTGCCCCTAAAATGTTCCCCTACGTGATTCCCACAATAACAAAGCCAGATTGTCTTACACCCACATCAATGCATTCCTTTCATTCCTCTCTTGGAGGCCAGGCTAAGATCAGCTGATAGACAGAAAGTGAACGAGAGAAAAAGAGAGGTCGTTGAACCTTTCCAACAGAGGACTAGGGGAAAAAGGGGTGGGAGGCGTCCGCGTGGGTGGTAGATCTGTGTTGGAGGGGGTGTGGGTGTCGAGGGAAGCGGGTGGCAGAGGAAGAGAGAGCTGATTAGAGAGCAAGTGGGGTAGAAGAAAGGGGGAGACGGAAAAGCACTTCCAGAAGGCCTCCAGCCCATGAGCTAATGCTGTAAAAATCTTTCCTTTTTCTGCTGTTTGCAGGACTGAGGTTGGGGGTGGGCTTTGCATCTGAACCTCCCACGGTCATCACCCACACTGTCTCTGTGGGCAGATATTTGACTTTCTCTGGTGTATTGCTTCTCGTTCTTTAACAGTATTTCTTTTTTAATGACTCTGTCTATCCCAGAAGAACATTTTATTGGTTAATAAGGCTGCTCTGTCGTAGCATAAGGATTTTTCTGCTCCGCCAATGTTTTCACTAGCAACAAACTAATTTGTATGATTTAATATTTGTATATTTCACATTTTAAAAGGTTAATTTTTACATGTTATCATTTTATATTTATTTTAAATATATTTAAATTTTCATCAGATGTAAAGTTTTCTTTACAAAGAAATTTTGCAATAGCTAGAATTTTTTTTACTGTAAATAATGGCATATGTTACCCACCAAAAGTTTGGGGTAATTTTTTTTTTTCTTTTTAAAGAAATTAATACTTTATTCAGCAAGGACGCATTAAATTTATCAAAAGTAACAGTAAAGACTGTTTCAACATTGATAAGAATAAAAAATGTTTCTTAAGAACCAAATCAGCATATTTCTGAAGGATCATGTCATGTGACACTGTAGACTGGAGTTATGATACTGAAAATTCAGCTTTGCCATCGCAGAAACATTTTAAAATATATTTTAAAATAAAAATAAATAAATAAATTGTAATAATATTTCACAATGCAACTGTTTTACTGTGTTGTTGATCAAATTAAAGCAAATATTGTCTTATATTTTTATGTTGTAAATTTCAATCTGTTCTTACTGATGCCATCAAGACTATAACAAGCCATTCTTGCAATTTTCACCAAAAGATCATCTGTATTAGCTAGTTAGATCAATTTACCTATCTAGCAAGTTTAAAAAAAAAAAAAAATTAGTTTGTGCCCTGCTTAATGTATTTCTTATTTTAGTTGTACCATTGTCTCCTAAACTTCTTTTGAATAAAAGGAATAAAATTGGATATAAATAAGACAATTTCTGGCTAACTAGAGGTATAAAAGCATTAGGATGGCATAGCTCAGATAATTCAATCCTGGAAGAATTTGATGAGAAATGTTTGAGATCATATTGAAATCTAACTTATGCAGATGTCGGACATGAGTGCAGTTTGTGGCATTGAGATCTCTTCAGAAACTCTAGAGTAGACACATGAGATTACTGAGGTCTTTTTACGAGAACAATCTGAAAAACAGGACACCTAAGCAGAAGTCTCCATTTGTCTACATTTAACCTCATTGCAGTCTATAAAAAACAATCTTGTTTAAATTGAGATCCTTTGTATTTTCTTGCCTATGAAAAGTTTCTGTATTTTTCTCTTTTCATTCAGTGGCTTTTTTGGCCTCTTACAGAGATTATGTCTGTGGAAGAATCAGACGCTCTCCCTTTTTCCTGTACGCTCCTTTCTGGAAGTGTGTCGGTAAGCTCAGATGAAAGAATGTAACCCTGCTGGGGTTGGT
>RJVU01051648.1:10346930-10427501 GCA_003731715.1 Anabarilius grahami
GCACTCTCTCTGAACTTTCTCTCTATTTTCATGCCACTGTCCTTTGTGACGTTGGGCATCAATTTTTATTCCTGTGCCCACAGTTTTTATCACCTTCATTTTGTCTCTCACTCTGGTTCCTGTACAAACAATGATTACCACCGCTGTTGCTGAGCAGAATTCAAATTATACCCATGCACTAATGCACCAACCAGATGCAAACACATGGCAGACTTGTTAAGGTCTTCATATCTTCCAGTTGAAGCTAAATGGCCTCAGCTTACACGCTTTGCTTAGCTGCCTGTCTACTCGTCAGATCATATCAAACCCATTTGTATAATCCCCTTTTCCAGAGAACTGGAGGCTGAATTGGATTGGTTAATAAGAGTTCATGGAGGTCATTGCACTTATATAAATCTGTAGGAAATGAAAATGGCACAGTGAAAACATATTAAGCTGTCTAGGACACAAATTATGTAATGCTCTTGGAGAATCTGTGTGCATGAAGGATTCTGCACACACTTGACATCTGCACAAAAAAGCTGTTTTTGATGCACTGCTCACTAGAGATGGCGCAATACCACAATTTTGGCTTCAGTATGGTACCACAATCTAATACTGTAGTATCGATATTAAATCAATACCATATAGGGTCTAAATTTTGTTGCGACTATTGCGCATAATTTCTCGTAGGTTAATTACTGCAAATGTTTATTTGCAAATTATTCAACACAGATTATGACATCAAATCAGTAATTTGAGAACTTTTTTCGTGAGAAGTAATTCCAGCAATACTGTGTCTCCACCCTTTATCTCTCAAAATGAGCAAATTGCTTGCATCAAAAGACATCTCGCCTGCAATATATAAGCGAGCGGCTTAATGCGATACAACACGTTCGCCTGCGTTTTGGGACGGCTGATGGAAATCACTTGCCCACATCTTTTTAAACCTAGTTTTGGGTTTATTGAGTGAGATTCAACTGCATTATCCATTTTGTATGTTTTCACATTTGTGAGCAAAATCATGATATCGTACAGTTTGAAATAAAATATATACCAGTTGTTTTCCCAGTACCGGTATACAGCACAACCCTACTGCTCACATGAACTTTCAAAAATAACAGTTCTTTATTGACCTCTATGATTCCGTGAAGAAACATCCATGGAACTTTTTCCTTGCGCAAAAAAATGTTCTTTAGATTATTAATGTTCTTCACATTAGGAAAAACATTTTTTTAATAAAATTTTCAATGAAAGGCTCTTTTGGGAACCAAAAATGTTTCTTCTATACCATTGCTGCAAAAACACCTATTTGGAACCTTTATTTTTAAGCATGTATGACGTAATCAGCAGGGATTTCGAGAACAAGGATGTGTAACTGGAGCAGAAAGGGTTAAAAAAATTTAAAAGTATGACCGAAGATTAATTTGTGATACAAAAATAACACAAGCCTTTTAAAAAAATGTCCCTCTGCACTGAGGCCACGGAGGGACGTTTCCCTCATTTGCACAGACTGACTCATACAGATGTGTGGGGCTGAACCATGGGCGCTAGAATAGGTCCTGTTTGAAGCATTGCTTAAATGAGGACAGAAAAAAAAACAAAAAACGTATGTTTTGTTTTCGGCATGAGCCATTGTTTTGTTCTGTGCGGTCGTACGGTATGTGCACACAGGTATCCGAATTACTCACTTCTGTCAACTGTCAAGTGAAACACCTATAAAGTTCACCATTCTGTGGTCTAAATTCTGATGTTTGATCAGTTTCCCCTTGCTGGGTGTTACTTGCATATTTAAATATGAAGCGATGCATTCAGTGGCTGGTTTAATGATATCAAAAAGCAGAAGTGCAGACAATGCTCTGCCTCTGGAAATGCAGATACTGCAGAAATACAAAGATGTGAGTTTGATGTCATCACAGAGTGATGGTCATCAAGAGAGCACATGATTTGTTTCAGTCCTGAAACCACTTTTTTTTTGGTTTTGTTCTTGTTGGATGAAGTTTTTATTGATTGTAGTTGAGGGGGAAAATATGTATAACTTTTGTAGCTGAATACATTCTCACTCGGAAATGTATTGTTTTATCATTGTGGCTGGGACATGCACTTCTTTTTGATCCATGCATTTCTTTATGATCCAAGGGATGGGTTTTTAGTATGCTTTTTATATAGATGTCGGACATGAGTGCCGTTCATGGCATTGAGATCTCTTCTGAGACTCTAGAGTAGTCAGATGAGATTACTGGGATCTTTTTTTAGGAGAACATTCTGAGAAACAAGCCTAAATTAAATCTGTTCATCATATAAAGTGATTGAGTCTCTTCAGAAAATTTGTACTAAACAGCTCAATTCAAATGGATTAGTTTTACGATCTCTTTATGAACTTTTTGAAGCTCTCAGATCTCATCAAAAAGATCTTCATTTGTGTTCCATGAGGGTGAATATTTAATGACAGAATTTTTTTTATATTTAATTTTATTTCAGTCAACGTTTATTTCTCTTGATCTTTGAAATCTAATTTTTAAAAAATCTTCTGCGAAAGTTTTGTTGCTGAGCTGACGAAGTATACTGCATTGATTTAGCTCTCTTGTTCTATGAAACCAAAGGGATAGTTCATCCAAAAATTATCCTATGATTTACTCATCCCCAAGCCATTCTAGGTGTATATGACTATCTTCTTTCAGACGAACACAATCAGAGATACATTTCAAAACATCCCGGCTCCTCCAAGTTTTATAATGGTAGTGAAAGTGGGGCGTGTTTTGAAGCCCGAAAAAAATGCATCCATCGATCATAAAAAAAGATCCATATGGCTCCAGGGGGTTAATAAAGGCCTTCTGAAACAAAGCGATGGGTTTGTAACAAAAATATCTATATTTAAAACTTTATAAAGTAAAATAACTAGCTTCCGGCAGATGGCCGTACGCATTTTTTTTGTGGCGGAAGAAGGACCTCTGACCCAACGCAATGACGAACATGGAAGCACAGAGGATAGAGCAAAACAAAACATTGGTCACAAATTCGAAGTCTAAAACAATACATTTTAAGAGAAATATCTGAGGATTTCGATATAAGAGAAGAGAAGCGTTTGTTGCCCAGCCCTATTTGTTTGAACTAAACTTAAGCTACTCCTACATCCTGTGTCCTACATCGCTTCAGATATTACTCATTTGGCGTAAGTCGACTTGCTGGTGGAAGCGTGTTTTTTACTTTATAAAGTTTTAAATATGGATATTTTTCATACAAAAACTCATCGCTTCGCTTCAGAAGGCCTTTATTAACCACCTGGAGCCATATGGATTATATTTATGATGGATGGATGGATGCATTTATTTTTGGCTTCAAAACAGCCCCTCCGTTCACTACCATTAATAAAGCTTGGTAGAGCTTGGTATATTGTTATATATACCTCCGATTGTGTTTGTCTGAAAGAAGATAGTCATATACACCTAGGATGGCTTGAGGGTGATTTTTGGATGAACTATTCTTTTAAAGCATTTAAATAAAATAGAAAAGTGAATTTCATTTGTATGATAGTTCCTTGATCTCATTATATATTCTTGGTGTATTGTGCTGCATTATATTAAGCAGAATGAATCAGTAAAGTCATATTTTGCATGTATCTAAATATACATGCTCTGTGCTATATAGATAGGCATGTCAGGCAACTTTTGCTTTCATTCTTTTTTTGGGTTTAGCGGTTCAGCATCCCTTTTATCTGGCATTTAATTAGAACTGTAGGCTTTTGTACGAAGAAAAGCCTTTCCAAGTACTAGCTGAGGTCGGCTTCCTGCCCAAGTCAGCTGATTCGAGATGTGTCTCTTTAAACCTTCGATCACTTTTCTTTTAAGCCACAGTGAAGCAGTTCTTGAGAAGCTCAAATATAAACTTAATTCGTTCAACAGGAAATCATTACCTCAGCTGTGAAATTCAGTTTTGCCCAATGACTAAGACAACATGCGTTTTGCATCAGAGGTCCGATTGTTGTTTATTGAACGGTCATTTGAATGAAACGACTCTCCATTGATGAAGTTTGAGCATGCAGAAGTAAGAATGCCTGTGTCAGCTTAGTGAAAACGGAATTTGGGAAGTTAGGGGTGGGGGTGTGCACGAGGGGGTGTGTGCACAAGCGCAAACACACAGATGACATCATGCACAGATTAAAAAATGGAACTTGACAGAGTGAAGTTTAACTGAGAGATGTAATGATTTCAAATGCGAATTTGTGTTTGTGTGTTTAGTGTGTTTTTTTGGGCAGGCACGTGTGAGTTCCTTGGTATGTGATAAAGTCTTCCATTGTTATAGTGTTAAACCAAACCCTGAAGATCATCAGATCTTCTTTAGAAATGATTACGCCATACCACCAGTTTTATCACATTGCTGTCATATGCACACATGTTGCCAAAGCTGAAATGTATTTTTAGCTATAAAAATTAGACTCTTATGCAGTTTTTTCTCTTTCTTTTCTTTGCTTTAGAGAGAGCTAGAATCACTTAGATCTTTTGTGTTTGGTTTGTTTAAATGTAACGTTTCCGAGTCAAATCAGAAATTAGACCTGTCGATACAGAAATCATATCATAGGAATCATAGGAATCCCAAAACCAAGCTTTTTATGACCTTGTCAGGTTATAATTGTCCTCAAATCTAAATTAAACTGACATATAGTGGAAAGGAAAGTGTAAAAGGTCTTGAAATGTCAATTTGCACTTTGTCTTTTTAGTGAAAATATTTTAAACAGCCCTGACATGAGTCCTTGACTCTAAGAATACCGGTTGTGGTGAGACATTCTAAGAACTAGGCTGAGGTTTCCAGTGGTACAACATTGAGTAGATTGAAAAGAAATCAAAAGCAAACTCGGAGAGCATGTTATCATAGAGGAGCAAAGGAGAAGCCAGTGTAAAATCAACCTCAGACTCTAAAAACAAACCTTAAAGAAAAGGCTTGTGCATTTGTTAATTTGAGAATCTTATTGAAAACTCAACAATGCAATTGGTTTTATCAATAGCCAAGATAAAGTGTTTTGAATATCTATTGTAAGCTTAGGTTCCTCTTGAGTTTGGTTGTTATCTTTCAGGTGTGTTGTGTGGTGTGTGCTTGGAAATGTAGAGCATTTATCTTTGGGACTACACTCTGAGCAGAGAATGGGTGCTTCTGTGTGCCCACATGTGACCTTGTTTCTCTCTGCTTAGAATTATGCACAGGGCTGTATTATTAAGCTCTACAGTGTTGCAATAATTGTGTCGCAATGGCAGGTCCGCAGGGACATAGATGCTGACGCCTCACAGCTTTCTTTAGAGTAGTAAGCATTGTTTACATAAATAATGCAGCCTGACTAGTTCATGATAAACTTTAATCATAGCAGAAATATCACATTCGTTCTTCAGTCTTCACAGCTTTCTTATCAGTTGTAAGAAAGCTTTGTCACAATATTTGTGTTCTAAACTCTCCAGTCTTTCCATTGTGATTTGATACATTCTCTTTTTCTTCCACAGAATTTTAAGTATAAGCCCACACAGAATCTGCACCTTTAGAATTCCACAGAAATTCCGCAGGTTCTCTCAAATTGGAACGCCCATAATTCAGAAGTTCTACTAAATTCCCGCCCCTTGCATGTTCGTTTATTAAATAATTTAGCTAATTTCATTGTGCTTTCAGTTACTTATAAGAATCTGCTCTCAGCACTGATTTAACATGTTCAAAATATGTTCCACAGATATTCTCCTTAAAATTAATGAAGAAAATGTCTGCAGATTCCGTCTGGACCAAAAGGTCAAAAACTCTTAGGTCTAAGAAAACACACAGGAAGTGTCAGGTAATAGGAGTATTGCAGAGTCTCCCTGCACAGATCCACCTCTGCTTTCATATTATATTGTAGTTACATAGGTTTTTGTAAAAATGACATCTGTAATCATTAGTGCATGAGTAACAACGTTCATTTATCTTTCCATTGGCTTGTTTTTCCATGCTTTTTGTAGGCTGTCAGTTAGTCTGGGGACTTAAACATGGGGAACCACCTAAAAACATCCTGACAATACTGCAATTACCACTGTGTGATATAAACTTTCCAACACCTCAGTCTTTCATAAATGCCGAAAAACACAACAGAAACCTGCAGCAACTCATTTGTAGCATTTATGGAGATGAAAGAGTGCTGAATGCAGGTTGACATGAAAAGGCAAACTCTCAGTGGTGTTGGGGAAAACTGTATGTATCTACATATTTATACATTTCAGATCTTTTCTAGTGAACTCTTACCCCACTGAGACAAAACAGCTCTTAGATGCTTGCCATTGCACAAGAATCATTATACTGATTCACTGGAATAGACTGGAAAAGACGTGATAAATTGCACTCCAGATCACATGAATGGTGAAAACGGCTAACTAACGCTAGTTATAGCTAGTGCACATGGTGCTGACCCACACAGCAAGTGGCTGGAATCTAATGAGCTCTTTCTGAAGACATGGCTCACATAGAATTGTTTTGATCTGTGCCTATGTGTGGGCCTGTGCCTTATTCCACCCATGACATCTTTAATGTGGAACCAAAAGGAATGGCGCATGAGATCAGTGTATTGGTTATTAACCATGAAGCCATTAGACAGTTTGACTTGTGTTGAAGACACTTTGATTTGGAAGTTTTTCAAATGGAAATTGTTTTTCAGATGGTTGAATATGTTAGACCGTTTGCGGATATATAGTTAATAGCTTACAATGTAGTTTTAGACTTCAGAGGATTCAGAGGTCAGAACCCCACCCAATCCCAACATGGCCACATTTGCTATTTCAGCAGCTGCAAGAGCATCTTAACAAAGAGGCCCAGAAAAAGACTTCTTGTGCTCTTTCGGGTGAAAAGCACCTAATCGAATCCCCCTAAGCAAAGCCTGAAGATTCCCTTCAGAGTACAATTTTGAAGTAGGACCAATAGCGCTTTGTAAAACAGTTGTTCTCTTGCTTCTTTTCACCATAGATTATCCTTAGGGCTTGTGATACTTGGCAATTTGCTCAACCCACAGCAACACTTTGCAACCATGGTGCAATGGCTCACTCCCTTTAGAAATATGCTAGAATTTTTGCTGTTCTTTTTCAAACCTCAGTTCGTTTGCCACTTTGCCACTATTTGGCACAATAATATATATTTATATTTTATGTGTATTAAATATCTTATTTTTAATTTTATATATATTTTTTTATTTATGCAGTTTTAGATTTTTAAAAATGTTTTATAGACTATTTAATTGTTAAATATATGTTTAGTTAACAATTAATTTAGCTTATATTTAATAAATTATTTGAATAAATGTACTGATGTTTAATGTCAGTAAATGGGTCATTGACAAACAAGGTTTTTAAAAGTGTAAAAAAACATAATGGAGATATAATTAATTTTAAAGTTTTATTAAGGGTTAACAATGAGATTATGTGGTTTTTATAATCAATTAACTCTGCTTTTGTCATTTTTTACAAGATGGACAAAATTTGTCACCAAAAAAGTCATTTGGTTTAACCAAAATCACTTTTGGCTATACCGAATGACGATATTTTCAAACAGTGCTAACAGGCTGAGAGCTTGCTAGCTAGCAAACAAAAGTACAATCAAACATTTTATATTTTATACAAATTTTTAAAATTTTACATTTTCCATGTTTTATAGCGGTTGTACCGAATGATCTGATGTTTCCGGACATGTGTATGAGCGAGTGAAAACATGAATTTTTCAAATAGTTAAGAGAGAGTTAGTTACTTTGCTTCACGACCATGTGGTCCTTTGCAGACGTCTGAATGATGTCACATCCTGTCACATGATATTGACCGCATGACTTGATCCAAAATGATCAATTTATATTGGTTAGTCCGAATGACATCAATGAAATACATTTTTCCAGACATTCTTTCTTATAAGAAAGCAACGACTTCTACACATAATTTTAATACCATTTTGCACTATGTTGATATATGATGTTAAAAAATCATGCCAGAATAAAAAATATATACATTTATTACATTTTAAGATATTTTAATCACAAATGAAATGGCTGTATTGGCCTTTGGACGGTTAAACCGAATGACCTTTTGACAATTCAAAATCTTTAAAATACGTTTGTATGTAGCAAATTAAATTAAAACCTTTTGGATTCAATAAAAGAGATCTAGCTGTATTACCTTACATACTTTGGATGTCATATCTTTGTAATTGTTTTTCATATCTTTGGACAAAAAAATGACCCATTGACCCATATACTGGTTGTTAATAAATTTTAAATATATAATTTATTATATATTTATTAATTGAACTAAATTTATATTTTATATGTAATTAATGTAATATTTCCAATATTTATAAACTTTTTTCCTAATTATATTTAATGTTTAATGTGTGTTTAGATTAATTCTTTGGCACAATGATATGACTATGATATGAGTGTGGTCGGGTGGACTTGACCAGAAATTCGAGGTCAGTGGCATCACTCTAATTAGCCATTACATGACATTTTCAGTTATCAGGCAGTTTGTGACCTTGCTGGTGAGTTGATCAAAAAGCTGCATAAATCGGAATAGTTAGACTGTCTCATTTTCTCCCATCACCCCAAGACAAGCTTTCAGAAGCTACATGCACAAATGGCTCTTGCACAAAGACCTTTTTCCTACCAGAAGTGTAGGAATAGGTTGGAATTTCATTAAACAAGAAAGAATGAGCGCAGACATGGTGACTTATCCGTGATCCTGCGGGGGGGAGGGATGTGTTTGACAGGGTGCGTGGTGTCTATCGTGGGAAGCAGCGCCGCAAGCTCTTTGATGCCTCAATGTACAAGATCTGTAAGGGGGCCAATCCTATTCTCCGTCCTTGCAGCACCTAAGCCAAGTTCGCCCCCTCTCTCTTCCCACAGTCGTCTAGAGCATCACATTCTCTCCCACCACACACTCCTCTCCAAAAACACACACTGCGAATGCCATTCTTGAGGTGTCCCGCTGTTTTCCACAAACCCAGGAATGGAGCCATAGTTCGCCAATGCTGTAAATACTCTGTTGCTGTTGGATTCTTTTTTGATGGCATGTCAGAATTCAACTGAGGCCATTTGTTGGATTATGTACCCGGTTGAAATGTAAGATGTGAAACGAGAAACATAAGCAGAGGATAAGACAAACAAAAATCAGCGGAGCAGCATACATCAATCACCAGGCGACTGTTGGTGTCACATAAGTTGGGATACACAAAATGGATCTGGGAGGAGTGCTGTTTCCCTTTGTACATAGATGATTTAGACTACCAAAAAGATATCAACTTTGAGAATGATTGAACTTGAGCATGGATTGCACAACAGTAGACTGGGAAAACAACATGAAATATACACACATTACATTATTTTCCTGAAAAACAGCACCAGCTCTGCGGGTCTGTTCCAGGATTGTGTGTCATGTACACCAGCTGCTGCTGTTTTTCAGTGTGTGTTCTTGTCCGTTTGGTTGGTACGACAGAGAGAGAGAGGTCAATCATGGGCAACAGGCCACTGTGAAGTGATCAGTGTGTGTGTGTGTGTGTGTGTGTGTGTGTGTGTGTTTACGGTCAGCTTTTTTTTTTCCAGTAATACACTCTCTGAACCCCTCGTCCACCCTCCATTTCTGGGTAGTCTACAAAATGCTGTCATGATCATCATTACACTGAATCATCAGTTTGGACGCTGAATACATTGTACCATAATCTGCGAATGATGGACGACCTAAAAAATATTTCCTTGGCAGTGAGGACTTTCAAAAGTTTCAAACAAGCAACTTAATAAATCTGCTTCTTCTGTTAGCAAACCTTATTACAAGCTTCTAACTTCTTCCAGAGGCATACATATTAGAGTCATATAGCAATTAATGATGATAGAAAGCTTAAAGGGGACCTATAATGCCCCTTTTACAAGATGTAATATAAGTCTCTGGTGTCCTCAGAATGTGTCTGTGAAGTTTCAGCTACCCCACATACCTTTCTAGAAGAGGGCAGAGCTTTAACAACTCGTTCTTCGGTTGCTCAACAACAACAAAGCTGGAGAATCTCACGCAGCCAAAATGACGATTGTCAGTTACTGTGTTCAGCCGTACATTGTTCAAACAGGAGTCGGACACTGATTGAGAGACTCAGGAAGAAGTTACAACCTTTAGGATGCATCTGGACATTTCTGAATGGTTAGTGGATAAATTTATGTAGTTGCTGTGGAGTTGATTCAACTCATCGACTAGCATGTGCCGTCATGTTAATCTTTTGTGCAAATCCAGCATTGAATTGACCTTCGTTTGTGAAGCAGTCCGGCGTAAAATGACAGCATGGTAACAACACTCTACTACAACAAATCTTCCTCTTCTCTAAAGCAGACCAACATGGCCTCACCCCCTTTGTTGCGTTTTCCCAGGGGCAGGGTTCATATAAATTTTGGAGTCTGTGATGTCACCAACCTGGGAAGAAGCTCATTGTAGTCCCTACCAGCCGTTTTTTGTAGTCCTTGAAAAGCTATTTCTGTAAAAGAAAATACTCGGAGTTGTACTCAAGACGAGGAAGCCTTGGGTACGAATCCCGTGAAAGGCGAGTCACGGTAAAAGAGCTCAAAGAGAGATCTAAACAAGCTAAAACGGCACGATTATGGATGCTTTTTATGTCATATTTCCTTTTGTTAACACTATCAGGTAGGTTTAGGTGTAGTGTTGGTGGTACGTTATTTAAAAATGCAATGGAGTGCAAATGTCAAATCAGAACTGCGTTGATTCGTATAAAAACCAATGTCATAAAAACGTACCATATTCACATTTATCTGTTCCGGCAAAAAAAATGAACATGCTTTTAGCGCCACTCAGTGGACATTTCACATCGAAACTGCAGTGATATGTACGTATTGGTACGTATTTTGCGACTCGCGAAAACGTTCCCACAGGTACGTTTTTCTAATGAGACTGGGTTGTCTAATTTTTCTAATGATTAATTATTAATAAATTTCCTTATATCCTATAAAGACACTATTATATTACAATATTATAGACATTTTGAGGCTTCTCATGTTCGGAAGCATCCTAAATTCAGGAAGTGTATACTCTGTTTACAGGAAGCTGGGCCCTGAGGTGGTCAACTTAGACACATTTGATGTATTGTATGTAACACCATCTTAATCCCTGGCTAGATAAATATTTAATGCCCTGGTTTTAGCAATAAGGGAGGATGTATTTACAACAGCCATGGAGCTATTAAATTATGCATAATCGGCACTGATAAACATCAGTTTTTGTTACATGAATGGGCCATCATCTCATTTCATGGTTCAAAACAGCAGGAAATTTCAAGCAGCTTTAAGACAAATATCAATCATTTTAACTAAGCCAATTTAGCATTCAGAGATGGAGTGAACTAGACTCTTAGAACCTTGCTAGAAATACAAATGACTTCATTTGTAGTTATGTACATATAACCTTGCGAATATGCCTCTTGAGTCCGTTCTTAAAGCTTCCTATTAGATGCTGTTGCTGCAGTGGAACTGCTCTCTAGACTGCCAGTTAATGAATCCTGTTGGTAAGGGTAACAGGATAATGGAAACTTAGAAAAAAGAAGAATCAATAAATTGCACAAAGCAGGATATTGAATAATTGAATCGTTCAATCATGTTATAAAGGCCTCAGTACAAAAGACTGAATGGGTATTCAATTTCAAAGGGTCCATTATGGCTGTGTTAGGAAGTGAGCACTGCTGATCCCTCACTCATTCATACAACTAACAACCAAATATACTTATAGAGAAGTAACCCGTAAATTGGACTAGGCATAGATGGCTTGTGAAATTTCTGTTTTGATTGTTTGTGCAGATATTCTATAATTGTTCAATGAATGCATACATTCTCAACCCTTTCTCAGTCTGTCTCCCTTAGGTTTAAGGAACCCAAGTTAGGCTCCACTGCTGCTGGGAATGAAACCAGCGAGGCGTAGGCTCACGAAACTCCAAAATTCCCCTTCTGACTTTACAGTGACGTTGAGCCTCAGCTATTTGACCAGCCATTGTGTGTGTCTGCTTTCTGACAGCATACTGAAAATATTTTTGTCCCGTTCAGTTTCTTTTGCCCTTTCTTTCCAACTCTTTCTGCCTTGGGGGAGGGATTGAGTTCTCATGGGTTTGGAACCTGAGAGGTGCCAGTAACTCCAATGTGGTGTAAAGCCAAGACCGAATCTGTGGTTCAGACTTCAAACAAGACTCTGCGCTATTGTGTCTATCAATCCCTTTCCCCATCTAACCAGGCAACCCTCCCTTCTGTGTTCCCATTGCACCGAAAGATGACACCAAATACTCCTCCTTTTCAAAGCCCAGCTGTATGCGACTGACATAAGAGGTAGTGAGAGAAAAAGGCTGATGAAGAGAGGCTCATGGATAATTGCACTGCATAAACTCCATACAGTGAGAGACAGGCGGCAAGACAAAGCGAGGAGGAGATGAGTTGTTAGGGGATTCTTCATTGATTTGTTTGTGAAGTAAAATTTGAAAGATCGGGTAGCTAGAGAAGAAATATGATTCATGCATCTGACAATTTTTCGCCTCCATCAGCTGCACCCGACAGATGAGGGCGAACATTGGCTAGCTTCATTAGGACGAGCAGACGGTTCGGAACTGCGCTTCGGCTGTCAGTGTTTAACACCTCGCCCAGATGAGCACCGTCAGCCCGTCTGCTCGCTTGCAGGGTGATGCTGGAACGTAGCGCTGGTGAGGAGTAGTCTGAATGTTCTCCCCGTTCTGCTGCATCTGTCAGCATATCGCTGCCTGCTCAGGGATTTCACCTCATGCAAATGAGAGCCCGTCCATCGCATGACTCAGAGTCTCCACTTGAACCCCCACACCCAAACACACACAAATAAACCTCTACTGAAAGCACTGACTCGCACACTTCAAACCACCGGCGTACACGCTTATGTAAACTCCAGTGCCGCTTGTATGATGCCATGCTTTGCTAGTTACAGTTAAGCTCATCACATGGCTGGTAAAAAAAAAAAAAAAAATGGGGGAAAGGACTTTACCATTTGAGATTTCCCCTACGATTTCTTATAAATTATTTATGATGGATGGATTAGGAAGTCATTTTGAGTTACCGTTATTGTTGTTTCTGTCTGATTGTATGTAATTAACAGGCGTTAACTTTTTTAAAAGTCATTTTATTGATCGCCGTTTTTTTCTCTTTTTTTTTGAGAAACTGTGTATAATGCTTTCTGGGTAGGGCTGCACAATTTGGCCAGTGAAAATCATATTGCAGTAAATAAATAAATATTTTTAATTAATTAAGAGCAATTAGTGCTGTCAAATGTTAATCACGATTAATCGTATCCAAAATAAAAGTTTGTGTTTACATAATACATATATTTATGTATATATTTATATATTTATATTGGAATATATTCAAGAAATATTTACATGTATACGTGTGTGTGTGTGTGTGTGTTTATGTATATATATATATATATAATATTTTATATATAAATATATTTTTGTTAAATATATACATGCATGTGTGTGTATTTATATATATATATATATATATACACATAATAAATATACACAATATACACACATATTATGTAAACACAAACTTTTATTTTGGATGCAATTGACCCTTCGCCGGGAGTTTGATTGACAAATGATCTAACCAATCTTAACGCCATATCCGCCATTTTGTCCGACAAAGCAGTCAGGAGTTAGAAGATTAACCTCAGTGGACTTGAACTTGAAAAATGATGTGTACTGACGTCTTTCCACGTTTGAAACAACATTCCTTCTCATGTTTATTCATGTTTATTTGATGCTATAAATTAACTAGTAGGAAGAGATGACAACAAACTGTCACGACACATTAAAGCTGCAGTCCGTGATTTTTGTCCCTCTAGCGGTTAATAAACAGAACTGCACGCGTCTTGCGGAAGAACATTGTAGCCGGAGCTACTCTTCTCCATGTATGTCTATGGCGAGTCACGCAGTTACTGTGATACTCTGCGGCGGGTCCTAACAGTCCGGTCTGAAATAGTCTGAATATAAACACTTATTATAAGTGTACCATAATGATTCAGGGTAAGACAAAAACACGGTTTGGAAAATGGATTCTTGTTGTACATTCTCATTATATAATTTTTGTAAATTTTGAACACAAAAAAAGTTACGGAGAGCAGCTTTAAAGAGCCACAAAACGGTTGTTTGAATTTCTTAAAAATTTACACTTTTAAAGCTGGGACTTTGTGTTTATTTATTTGTTTAATGTTTTTTTGTAATTACAGTATGAACTTTGATATGATAAACATTTAATTTCTCATAGTGCTGCTGCCTAGATATTTATGCAAAAAGAACAAATGCACTTTTGAACTGTTGCACAGTTGCACTTTGAACTGCAATATTATATACAACGTGGTCAGAGAAAATCATAATGCTATTAATTAATATAAAGAAATATGTGTCTAATTATACATTTTTTTGTTATTATTTTTGTGCAATTGAAGTTTAAACTGCTGCATTAAACTGCTGCAGCTTAGATATCCTTGGAAAAAGAACTTTAATTGTCATTTTTCAATTTTGTTATTTTCACCAGTGCATGTCTTTATTTCTTCACTTTCACCACATTTACATATTAAACACTAGACTTCTATTTTGGCAGAAAACTAAAGGAAGGCCTTTAAGTTTATGTTCAGCTCACAACAGTCTTTAATGCTTCACTCTCAAGCACAGCACATGCAGGCTATACTTATTTAATTTAAGTGAGTGAAGTGAAGTGAAGTGACATGTGGCCAAGTATGGTGACCCATACTCGGAATTTGTGCTCTGCATTTAACCCATCCAAGTGCACACACACAGCAGTGAACACACACACCGTGAACACACACCCGGAGCAGTGGGCAGCCATTGCTGCGGCGCCCGGGGAGCAGTTGGGGGTACGGTGCCTTGCTCAAGGGTCTCACCTCAGTCGTGGTATTGAGGGTGGGGAGAGCGCTGGACATTCACTCCCCTCACCGACAATCCCTGCCGGACCTGAGATTCGAACCCATGACCTTTGGGTTACAAGTCCGACTCTCTATCCATTAGGCCACGACTGCCCTATTCATATCGCAATTTTGATTTTATTTTGATTATTTGTGCAGCTCTTCTTCCAGGTTTATGCTTAATGCGATTTACATGTTCCTGGATCAACATCATTGTTTGTCCAGCCAGGAACAACATTCCTGTCAACCATGCAGTCATATTTTAGATGTCTGGGTTAGGGTTAAGCATAGGGCTTGTTTAATTGGAATACTGTTCCAGGACCAACCACAGCTGTTGATCCAGGAGGAACATGTTCTACTTGACCGAATCATGGCATGCTTTGGGTTTTCCATGTATTTGTACTGATTTCCACAAGCTCATGGATGCAACCCTAGCTGATGCAAGTTCTGACTCCCACCACATTAACTAATAATGGCTCGATCAGATCGTTAATCCAAACGGATTTACCAAATGGATGGGATTTAATTAATTTGCATAGGATTCTGATTACTTCTAGGTGGGAAAAAGAATTCAGCAGGGAATTTTCACCCTTGGGTGAGCACAATAACCCAGACTGAACGTCTCTATAAACACACCTCTGTTATGTTTTATCACCTGTTCTCTCTTTTTCATTTGAAACAAAACATTATAGATGTGATTCTCCTCCTTTCTTTGTGTTCTTTCATGCATGATCCTCCAGTAGTCATATCATTTCCCTGTTGGAGTCTGTATTGGTTTTCCTGTTGATTTGTTTGTACATCAAAAAGCCATATCTCTATCACGACCTGCCCAGCACCCTCCTATTTGATGTAGTACCTGCTTCTTTCTGTTTACAAAACACTTGGAAATCCCCCTTCGTAACTGCCGGGTGTCATAGTGTTTTCTCAGTGGTGAGGGTAAAAGTTTTAATCATAAGCTAAACATGTTTGCTTTCCAGTGTTTATGTATTTGGTGCTTCATACCCGGCCAGCTTTCTCAAAACTTCAACCTTACATCACCTGCTGGTTTTTCCGTATCGTCATAGATGACATTTGATCAATGTTCTAGTCCACTGGAGTCTGTGAATAGCCCTGCTGTGCAATATTTGAGTTTCTTTGTGTGTCTGGAAGGTGTAAGACATTATACCGATATGGACGAGAGAAGAAATGTAATATGTTTTACAGTGTGAAGCAGCTGACCTCAACCTCCTATGGAATCATCTGTTATGATTGCCAACTGGCAACACTGTACGTTAAAGAAGGAAATGACCCACTGTTGAGTTTGGGTGGGTGTAAGGAGGAGGAGGCTATGGAGTGGGTGAGGAAAGGGGCACACCTGTCACATGTTGGCAACGTTTGGTGCCCATCCTAATCGGTGGTCTGTTTCCACATCCCCCGACGCCCACTACCCCGCATGTTTTTCAACTAAACATGGAAACACAATGACTTTTTTGTTGCTGAATTTTTTTTTAACATTTTCTCTCTGCATGAGTAAGGTGTTTTGCAATAGAATAAAAGACTGTGGGGAACCCTCCCTTTTTTTCTGTGTTGGCCACCCACTATAGGACAATGGCTGAGCTAACTCAATTCTTTGGGTTTTCTTTTCATTGATGGGTTTTGCTCGAAAATTAAAGGGGACCTATTATGCAAAATTCACTTTTATAAGGTGTTTGAACAAAGGTGTGAGTAAACAACCAATCTATAATGGTAAAAATCCACCCACTCCTTTTTTATAATCCCCATAAATCATAAACAGTCTCTCCAAATGAGTGGTTCCAGATTTCCCCCTACACTTACGTAAATAAATTAGCCCTGCCCATGACTGGTGACGATCTGTCCTATTAGCATAGATATTGTCCTGAGGGAGCTGCAGCAGTTCGCCATTTCTGTTTACTCACTGTAGAAGCTGGCGATGCACAATGTCTGCGCCAAAAAAACATTACAAATGTTCTGTTATTGGATGTATCAATGAACATAAGAGTCTCCATAGACTCTCTGCATCTGAGCCACTGAGGACACCGTAGTTGAATTTAAATTATGAAGGAAATGTGCCAAGAAAGTGTCACGGCACACACAAAGACAAACAGGGTAGGTCCAATTGCAGGTATTTATTGGGGAAATCCAGAAACATAATCCATGAACCAGTCAATAGTCAAAAATCCAGGGAGACAATCCAAACAAACAAGCAAACCGAAACAGAGACTCGGGAAACATGAATGAAGACACCATGACAAAAGCAGAGACAAACCAGGTATAAATAGACAGACACTGATTGAACAAACACAAAACAGCTGGGTTCAATGAAACAAGGATAATGAGTCCAGGAGGTGGGTTATGGGTAATGTAGTTCGTGGGATGAAAACCAAAGTCCAGGATGTAAACAGTCAGGGTTGGAGTACCCTCTGGTGGCAGACAGACACTCCCAGTAATGATCGTGACAGAAAGTTAATAAAGTGGTATATATTTGTGCAAATATTTTACGCCGGACTGCTTCATAAACGAGGGTCAGTTCAACACTGGATTTGCACAAAAGATTAACATGCTAGTCGATGAGTTGAATCAACTCCACAACAACAACATACATTTATCCAGTAACCATTCAGAAACATCTAGATGCATTCTAAAAGTTGTAACTTCTTCCTGAATCTCTCCATCAGTGTCTGACTCCGGTTTGAACAATGTAAGGCTGAACACCGTTATTGACAATCATAATTTTTGCTGCATGAGATTCTCCAGCTTTGTTGTTGTTGAGCAACCGAAGCACAAGCTGTTAAAGCTCCGCCCTCTTCTGGAAAGCAGCTTATTTGCATTTAAAGGGACACACACAAAAACGGTGTGTTTTTGCTCACACCCAAATTTGACAAGCTATAATAAATGATCTGTGGGGTATTTAAGGCTGAAACTTTACAGACAAATTCTGGGGACACCAGAGACTTATATTACATCTTGTAAAAGGAACATAATAGGTCCCCTTTAATATACTTTTATTTGTAGGAATAGAAGGAACAGTGGAGGTGAAATTGAAGGCAGAATGAGGAAGTGTTACATGTACATTTAGATTTATGCATTTAGTGACTTACAATAGAGGAAACAATATCTATAGTATTCAATGCCAGGTGTGTAAGTGCCTTGGTCTAATGTTGCAAGCAAGATTCAAACTCTCATGGCTCACATGAGCACTACTGCTCAATTTTTGAAGTTCATAGCTCTAAGATGTAATATGTTAATGAAACTTTTGAAAATTTATCCTAGCATGTCATGTTTTTGCATATGTTGAGTAATTTCAGAAACAGGATCGTTGATGTGTCATGAGTAAAAAAATATTCTCATTGAAAACTTTTGTAAAACCGACTGCTAATTACTCACATTCTCATTCTTTTGTCCCAACATTTTACAACATGTTTGGCTACATAGAACATACAATAACTTTTTTTTTTTTTTTCAATTGAACTGTTTATATTGTAGTCGTTTATATCAGACCTGGTCATAATCTCAGAAACAGCCTTTAGGTGCAACATTGCACCAAAATTAAAATAAAATAGATCTGAGTGCACATTTTTTCCCTTGCAGAGTGACATCTATGTCATTGATCTGTATGGTTTACTATCTGTACTGTTGCCCAATTTTCTTGATGTGGCACAATTACAATCATGTCTGACTTCTATTCTCTCATAAGATAATTTTTTTTCTTTTTTTCTCATGAAGCATGAGAGTGGATGAATTAGCAGGCTTTAGATATGAAAACAGCCTGGGAAAATGAAGATCACTCAGTTCACACAAGAGTGGCTGTTTATGATAGGAGAATGCCAGAAAACACCACACAGCTAAATAAGGCAAGGGAAACAAACCCTTCTGAGGGATCACAGATGACTTGCGTTTGCTAGATGCTACATTACACTTTTATCTGAAGAGATAAGAAATGATATACAGCAACTGGACCGTACTGAGCGTCACTCCTAGAATCACGTTAATATAATGCGTCAGATCATTCATCATTGTAATTTAGCAATCATTAATCTTTCAAATTCATTGTTGGATTAACTCTGTAGTAGAGCTGGGTAATTTTGCCCTACCATTCATATTACAATAGATATATTTGCGGGGCTATCAGTGCACTGCTTCAGCTTTATGCCATTTTTACATATAAAAGTGACACAAAAACGTGCAGTAAAACAGTGGTTCTCAAAGTGCGGGGCACGCCACCCTGGGGGGGCACACAGGTACTGCTGGGGGGCGCAGGAGATCAGCAGAAAAAAAGAAAAGAAAACAGCCATCACAACAGCGTTCAAGTGCGTGTATAGCGGTTGGTGCTCTATAAACACTTTATAAACAGCACCGAACACCAATTCCACTGAATCGTTCTTCTTCAGACTGCTGACTTGTCACCGTCTGAACAAGCCCAACATAGAAGTTGTTCGCCATAGAAAAGCACCTCTTCAGCTGAACTATTGTGAACATCCCGCTCCGTTGCCGTGTTGCAGCGAGAAGACGTAGGCTACAAGAAGCTGAGCTTGTGAGGCGCTGTCAAAAGAGCTCACTGCAGCCACTGATTATATATTGTTCATCCAAAACAAATTGCTAATACAGTAATATAAGATCTTGTTCATACCCTTATCTGTAGTTTGCAGAGATTTTCTAAGACATTTCTTTAGTGATAATGTACGATATCAAATTAAGTACAGCACTGTACCACTTAAACAGAACACGACCCCCCAGTTTTCCACCTAACCTGAGCTAAAAAGAGACATGTGGTCTATCTAATTAGTTACGATAGGGCTGTTTTTAGACAGTAATATGCAGTCATTAGGAGAACAGAGAGTAGGTGAGTATCACCACTCGACACAGTTGGGTTGGACCAGCAGTGACTGCAGGGGCCCCTGTGGTCCTATTCAGCGGTCCAGTCCTCAGGGTGCCACATCACACAGACAGAATCAGACAGAGAATTAGGGAACACGGAACCACTAGCTTATGTGTGTGTAGACCAGAGGCTTCACTTTGATGTGGAAGCCATGGGGCCTGTGATCTGAATCCCAGCGTACCTCACTCTTCATAAACCCCCGCTGGACCTGAAGAGTACTGGGAAAAAAGAGGAAATGTTTTGTCCTGGATAAGCAGTTTGAAACGGATAGAGCGTATTCACTTGTGTTTTGTCGCAATGGAACAGGTTTTCATCAACATTTGGAAAGCATCTATGCATGGGAGGAACTAGCAACCAATTTTTTTCCACCAACGAATGCAAAAAGTGTACTTACTGAAAATCAATAAAGGCAGCACTTTTACAGCTCCTGGCAAGTGTATTTATGCACAGCACCTAACCAGAATATCTGTCAAGTGAATAACAGATGTGCATGTGTTTGAGTAAAGAGATAGTTCAGTTAGATATGAAAAATCTGTTTTTATTTACTCAACCACATGTTGTTCCAAACCTTTGACTTCTGTGGAACACAGATGTTGATTTTTAACATTTGTACACTCTTTTTATTTACAATGAAAGTTTCAAAACACATACAAGTGGTCCATATCTTTTTTTAGATATATTCCGAGTCATATTATAGCTGTTTTAGACCAGAATTTAGATCATAATTCACAAAAAAAACTAAAAACATCTTTATATAACTTTTCATTGTCACATTCATGAGAGAAGTAGCAATATCCAATTGCTCAAAGAATTGTTCTTTTAAGTCAAATCTTTTCAATTAATCATTTGAATTAGTTTGATTCATTCTTAGTTTTAACTCAGTCTCCGTTCATTCTAATTGCATGCAAAGAAGAACCAGTACAGTTCTTAAATTCTCCATTTGTGTTCCACAGAAAAACTAAAGTTATACGGGTTTGAAATGACATGAGGGTGTGTAAATAATGACATAATTTTCAGTTTTGGGTGAACTAATCCTGAGCACATTACGTTGCACTCTTATTGCAACACATTTTCTTTGAAATAACCATAGTTGTCTACATTGAATATATTTATCAGGTGTATTTATTATTATACATCAGTATCAGGGATTTTTATACCCGACTTTGTCTGTCTGTTTGCTTTGCCATTGTTCTACCAAAAATACATACAATACAAAAATCAATATTCTCTTTTCGGTTTGCAATAGATTTAACCAGATAAGATTTAAAAAGTGAATGATGAAACCTGCTCCAGGCACTGTATATGAAATAATTTGATAGCAAATGTCTGGTAGAGAGAGAATATGTAAACGAGAGAGAGAGGGAGAGAGATGCATGAAAGAGGGGGGCATGAATAATGCTGTTAAATATAGGAGGCCCAGAGCCTGGAGACATAGCCTTGTCTCTTTCAGTGCAATGTCAGTTTAATGGAGAGCTTTACCTTTTTTCGGATGCATCAGATTTCAAGGTCAAGGTGCATTCTTCCTCTTCGGCTCCACATTAGCGACGTTTCCAGACCTTATGGCTTTGACCTGCTGTGCACTGGAGGATGGCCAAACATTGGCATCTGGGCTTTGGTCAGGGTCAGATGCCATTTCAGCACTGACCGCCGTGTCTAATAAGGAACTGAGTTGGCAGAGAGTCCCAGCAGCATCTTATCTGTGTATCCACTAGGTTTCGTGGTAATAAGGTTTCCTCCCCTTACTGCTAAGCCCTGCGATTTCAGCCGCTCATGGCTTCTTGATCCTGTTATACTATTGAATATGAAACAGCCACTCTCTGTTCAGGAGGGATGAGATGCTCTTTGGGCGTTGCTGTTGATCATAACCATGGTCTCATTTATAATGAATATAAAGATGTGTGAGTCTGTTAACCATCTGCAGCAGACGGCAGGTTCATCCCTCTAGTTATGCAGGATTTGTTTTTCTTGTCTGATGATTTATTAAGTCGGTGCTGTTCTGATTGAAAAGTCTGACAAACATGGCTGATTCACATTCACGGGTCAGTTCCTCTGTGCGTGTTTAATATGCATTTAAATTAAAATAATTTCTGTTGTGGTTCCTGTGTGAGCGGAAAAGGCTCAAATATTCTTCGCTGCTAAAATATGCTGCTGAAAAATCAGCTCTGTTATAACAGATTGAAATTACTTTTTAATATATATATTTAAATAGAAAACAGCTATTTTAAATAGACCCTTTTCACATTTCTGTGTTTCTCAGAAGTGGAAGTCGCCATAGTTGGGTAAACTTTTATAGCGGTAAATTAGAGACTACATTAAATATATTTTTTGTCTTTTTGGTCTGCAGGATTTACGATATTGATGACCGTTAAACCACGTCATCAGTCTGTGAAAAGGGTCTATTGTAATAATATTTCCCAAAATTACTGTTTTTGCTGTAGCTTTGAGTAAATAAATGTTGCCTTTGTGAGAAGCAATAAAACCTACCAACCCCAAATCTTTTGAATGGTTATGAAAATAATTTTTTTTAACATTTTTAAAAAGATTTGTCAACCTAAAAGCCACAAAACTCCAATTTCACCCTATTTGACCCCTGCTGAAGATTAATATTTGCTAAAATTACTATTAAAATGTTTACAGTTTAATCCACAAAAGTTTTATTATTTAATTATATAATTCAGTTTTAAACTGAATATATGACCTCGATATGAAAATCGAGTTTTCTGAAGGTTCCAAAACAAAATCACCTAGCAACCATGTCTTAAAACACCTGGTCATAACACCAAATTTGGCACAAACCAAGTCAAAACCCATATCTATATGAAAAAAATATATATATATTCTACTTTTTGTCATGATTCCACAATTGTTTGATTTAACATTGTGCACGCTTCAGATCTGTCAATCAGTGCGAGTAAGATCGTTTTGTTTACATCAGCATGAGTTTGAAAATCACATTTCATTGCTTCAGACTCATGCAATCTAGCCTGGATGCCAGCCGAACTTAGCCCCGCCCACAACATTTTTAGGTCGGGAAGTTCGGTCTGGACTCGATCCGTAGAGGAGTAATTATGCCCGAACAGAAACTGTTCGGACCAATCACATTGTCAGGGCGATGATTGACAGATTATCACCAGAAACGTAATCAGCCACGTCATCAAAGAGCGCTTGGGTTGAATTAGTTTACAACAATGATGGCTGTTGTTGAAGAACTGAGATGTGTAGATTCCGCCATCGCGTCCGTTATAGAAGATATCGACAGCGCATTAATTTTAAAAGAGGAACAGAGGACCGCGATCAAGGCATTTGTCGATGGGAAAGATGTCTTTGCCGTCCTTCCTACGGGATTCGGCAAAAGTTTGATTTATCAGCTGGCCCCGATGGTCGCTAAGAAGATGGGGCGCAAAAATTAAGCTTGTGTTGGCAAGTACTCCGTGTATACTTAAATTCTTTTTACAACACCGGCAAAGATTGTTTACGCTCATCTTCTACTAGTTCCAGCATGTGTGCAGTTGAGTTCTGTTGACAACTATGCTTCGCTCAACATACGTCACTTACTCTGTAGCTCTGATTGGTTGTAGGTCTATCCAATTGAGGTCTTTCCTGGATCGGTTGAAATACGCCCCCATAATCAAAGCCCAATGGAGCAGTATCAGACTCATATTCTGACTAGAATTGAGTATGACCACGTCAGGCTACATGCAATCGAGAATTCGCTATGAATATTAAGTTGTGCTGTGCTTTAAAATGATACCAAACTTGTGCTTAGAGGAAGCGCCAGTCGGCAAGAAGCGAGCAGAGAAAAACTGCATTTTTCATGGTCAAAGGAAAGGTATTTCTCTCAGAAAATGTACAAATAAAGATACTTTTAGAGATACTTTTAATTGCTATTTGGACAATTAGGATCGCTAGACAAGGGCTTTATAAACATCTCGGGTTACGTCTGTAACCCTGGTTCCCTGAATAGGGAATGAGATGCTGCAATGATGTTCCCATGAAAGGGAACTCCTTTTTTGTGAAAACCTAAATTTCGACCAAAATTGACATTTTTCACTCGTTTTGTCTGTAGCTCGAAATTGGCCCATGCGCATTGCACTCCGACTCATTTTGCCAGCCTGAGTCACATATAATTAAAAATATAATAGACATAGGTCTACTCTTTATGATTTATGTCTTGAATACAAAGCAGATATGTGTAATTTCAGTTGTCATGCTGCTGTCCATGGAAACTTGCTGTAGGTATCCCTCTTATGATCTCATTTGTCCAGTGGTTTATGGCATTACCAGCATTACAGCCACAGACACTTGTGTCACTGAATGATGTATGAGGAAGGAAACATCAGTGAAGAGGCTCCATTTGAAAATTCATGTGATCAGATGTTTATTGTGATCACAGAAGTCATAGCAAAGTTCCTTAGCAATAAGACACTTGGCGGAATAACTCTTTATGTGCATGTGTTCTTTCTTAAAAGGAGAAGTAATGTAACTCTATCTCTTCCTTCTTCAAGGTGAAGAGGGTCAGCTGTTTCTGCATTAGCTCATCTCTTGGCTTCATGCTCAATCTGAGGATGTGATGACACCACCGCACTTGACGCGGAACTTAGTCCTGAGCAACTGGTGATTGCCTTACAAGGCTGTAAACGCTGTCCGTCTGCAAACCTCCATTCATGCATTCAGCTAGGAAGTCCTCACTTTTTTCCCAGTGAAAATTTTAGGAGCACTCTAAAAAACTTTACGAAAGTTGATCAAATAATGTTGTTTCCTTAATAAAGGGATATGAGGAGATATTTACGAGCAAAATTATTTAATTAATTAGAATACAAAAACACTAGGTTTTTAAAAAAAAATTGCTTCATGTTGTATTTGCCAATACTAGTAAAATCTATATATTGAATAATATGTTAAATGTTCTTAGTTTTTCCTTCCTTTGAGAGGCCAGACAAAAGCTACAAGAGTTTACATTCAATGCAAGATACAGTTTACTGTGTAATCAAAATACCAACAATAACAAGGAAAAAAACTGTATGCATAATGTGCGACTTTTAATTATAAACTAAAAAGCTAAAATACAAAAAGTAACACTTATTTTGAAATTTCTGTTTTACTAATGCCGTTGTGGTGATAAATCTTGTCCCCCTGGAATTGGGCCTCCTTTAGGACCCCAAATGATCGCATTGGTTCAACTGACTTTTAATGGGTAGTATTTTTAGCGCCTGACTATAATTCCTGCGAAATCACGTTATGATTTATATGCATTATAATGACCATTATTGTCATTTAAATTACATGGTTCATACTAGTATATAACTGAAGCTATAGGTTGTGAAATCAGCATTTCTCGTTCTTACAGTTTTTTAAGTGAAAGAGTGAAATAGTTAATTAGTCAAGATGTCACGATAACAACTTTTGATCATTCATTACCGCCTGCGTCCTAAAGGGGACCTGATTCCTGGGGGGGACTTGATTTCTCATGACACCACCTACTCAATCAAAAAGATCAGGGATTTAAAAATGTGCACTCTTACAACCATCTACAAAATATTACAATATAAACACCATAAAGTAAACAGTCATAATTCTTCAACAGTAGATTATAAGCAATCTGTTGCACTGTATTCATTCACTGATTGTAAACTGCTAGAATGCGCAACTGTGCTGCGTTACTACTTTGAAGCATGCAGCACTCAAATTTATTTAATTTTAATCAAAGGCTTTCGAAGTTTAATAATGACATTAGACTGTTTTGCGATTCCTGTTTTTCCATCTGCAAATATAAGACTTCTTAAAATGATAATTATAATATTTGTTATACCATTTAAGACATTTAACATTTTTATGAGCTTAAATTTCATAAAACTGATGACCTGCAGGGACTTTTTTTATTTGCATACATGCTCCTAAATACATTTTACAGTTCGCACACATCTTTTTAGTTGCAGATCCGAATAAAATGCTCGCACTATTGAGTCCTGCCAGGCCTCTTTGTCCATGTTTTTATCTCATTAACCGACTTTCATTTCCATCCTTAAAATTGCAACACGCTACTCCAAACCTCCTCCACCACAGGAAGTCCTGCAGTGTTCTGTTAGACCGTTGGCACCCAACGCTTAGTGCCTTTCCGATGGCATTAGGGGCCACTAAGGTGCTTTGGTTTAAACAGAGTGCCAAGACACTGTTGCGTCTGACCGACACTCCACAGGAAGCACAGAAATAGAGATGGAGGAAGAGGCGGACTCAGAGAAAATACTGCATTTCACAGCCCGTTTGTAGCTGTGAGCCGTTGGACATCGTTTGTACATTTGCTGCACTTTGATCGTATGATTACAGAGTTAGAATACAACAGCGATAATCACTTCGCATCTGCTTGCGTCTGCCTGTACCTGTGTGTATAAGGGGCTGCTTTTTGGAGGCCATTAACAAAGGCCTTAGGCAAACAGAAAGAGTCTGTTCAAACACAGGGCGGAAGCTCCCCTAATGAGGATGTTTACCAATGCGGGAGAAAAAACGAGAGCAAACAGGGATGTGGACACGTGGCCGTCAACACCTCCCAGCTTGGTCCTGTCACCTCCACTGCTGATGGGGCAGCCGGGGCTCTCGTTTATGCCCTCATCACATCGGCAGCAGCCAGACATGCCCGCGATGACATCTCATCCCAAGCAGGCTGCCTGGGTTTGACATCTCCACTGGCACTAATTCCTGTGGCTCTTATTAGGATGTATTGTGAGCTCATTTTGTGCTATTGTTACAGCCCTCTTTTAGTCATATCTGTCACCTCCATCCCTCCCTCCTTCTTTTCCTCTCGTCGTTGCTCTGTGCCAGGTGCTCTTATAGCCTGCACAGACAGACAGACAGAAACAGAAAAAAAGAGAGAGAGGCGGATAAGATAGATAGATAAATACAAAGAGAGAGCAGCGGAAATGTCTTGAGAGATAGTGAGGAGCTTTTCTCCTGATAATAAGGCTGGCAGCCATTGTTAGTGGTACAAACAAATGTTGAGCCGGGTTTTTGTGTCATGGTTAAATATACTTAACTCGCTACAAAAGTGGAATAAACCGTGACCTCAGTGCAGCAAGGGAAAAAAGTCACTTCTCCTCCAGCCATTAGATTGATCATTTTTGGAATGGGATTTGTGATTTGCTCAGATTGCTTGTTGTTAGAGGATGTGCACACCTGCAGTTCCGTACCTCCCTTGTAGAAGCAGATGGCATCAGGTTTGATTGCTTGGTCCAAACCCAAGTTTGATTCCACCTTTCTCCTCCTCCTCATGTCTCTTCACATTGTATTGTTTGGCTATTGTTTGGTTATGTTGTACTAGGGATGTGCAAATATATCAATATATCAAAATCGATTATACATACATTATTTTAGTGGAAACTGTGATGCTTTTCAGGATTTTTTCAAAAATAGTCATATCAAAAGAACAACATTTATTTGATTTTTTTTTTTTTTTGTTATATTATACTTTACTGTGTTTTCTGTCACTTTTGATCAATTTAATGCATTTTTCTGAATAAAAGTATTAAATTCTGTACAAAAATCTTACTGACCTTAGATCTATTAATGGTAGTGTGGACAAGAAATGGAAAGCATTGTTCATTTCACTTTAAAGGGGACCTATAATGCCTTTAGTGTCCCCAGAATGTGTCTGTGAAGTTTCAGCTCAAAATACCCCACAGATCATTTATTATAGCTTGTCAAATTTGCCCCTATTTGGGTGTGAGCAAAAACACGCCATTTTTGTGTGTGTGTGTGTGTACTGTGTCCCTTTAAATGCAAACTAGATGTTGCTCCCAGCCGCTTTCCAGAAGAGATTTGAGCTTTAACAGCTCGCGCTTCAGTTGCTAATAATGGTGTTCTGACCCGACCCAGCCGGTCAGCCGGTGAACGTGATTTCACCAAGTACAACATGTTCCTGGATCAACATCTTTGTTGATCCAGGAACAACATTACAATCAACCAATAAGATTTGAGGGACAAGATTACAGTTAATGTCAAGTTTACGCTTATAAGCAGGGTTAGGTGCTTCTATATCAGTCTTATTCACCTATTATTTCCCTCTGATTTTAGGGATATTATGAGTAGGGTTAAGTTTAGAGGTAGGGATAGGGTTAGGACTAAATTTTCGGACAGGAATGTTGTTCCAGGATCAACAAAATATGTTGATCCAGGAACAGGTCTTACTTGGCAAAATCACGGTGACAGTGTTCAGCCTTACATTGTTCAAACAGGAGTCGGACACTGATGGAGAGACTCAGGAAGAAGTTACAACTTTTAGAATGCATCTGGACATTTCTGAATGGTTACTGGATAAATGTATGTAGTTTCTGTGGAATTGATTCAACTCATCGACTAGCATGTGCCGTCATGTTAATCTTTTGTGCAAATCCAGCATTTAATTGACCCTTGTTTGTGAAGCAGTCCGGCGTAAAATGACGGCATGGCAAGAACACTCTACTACAACAACTCTTCCTCTTCTCTAAAGCAGCCCAACATGGCCTCACCCCATTTGTTGCGTGTAGTCCCTACCAGCCGTTTTTTTTAGTCCTTAAACAGATAATTCTTTAAAAGAAAATATCTCCCTTTGCATTGAACTTCGAGCGTCGTAACTTTGCAGACGTTGTTTATGCTCCAACAGCAACATTACACACTAACTAAAATTAAATTGGACAAATTAGTTTCATAACTCAAATCAATGGACTTTTACACAGTTAATGCTTTGTGTTGCATCAGCACATTTTAATTTTAAAGGCCTGAGAAAGCTGCTTACCATGTCTTTCTCTCTCCCTGTATACCTGTCAAGTCACGGCCAGTTTTATCTGATGTTTCTGGATTCAAATGCTCGGTGTGTCAGCATGTGCTGGAAATTCACATAGGCCGTGTTGCACTGCTTTCTCTCTCTCACTTTTCGACTGTAGTTCTCTTGCCCATGAAACACAGAATAATGTAATTCAAACAGTTGGGCATAGGGCGGCCCCCTCGCTGGGCCAGACTGGGCCCAAGCAGCGCCTGCAGGATGATCACGCACCGCTGTCAGCCACAATAAAACCACTGCTTTACTTATTGAGTAGGGAACTGCGCGCTGCATGGGGATCTGGAGATCAAGAATGAGAAGAGATATACACACTCGTGTTTCAGCTGAGAATGGGAATCAAAAGGAATTTTAGTATTCTGGTTCCGATTCCTCTTAACGATTCCGGTTTCTTAACAGTTCCATTAATGATTTTTTTCAGTGTTTTTTAGAAGAAATATTTGGAAATAGGCATGCAATTCTTATTGTATTGATTGCACTCAGCAGTCTGTCGCCGAATGATTTCAGACTTCAATGGACCAGATATGTAACAAAACTTAACTAACCTGATGAACTAAAAAAGAACCAGCTAAGAGCCATTCGTCTGGAATCATACTACACAGGACAAGCTATAGGTGTTTAATTCACTAATATGATCATCTCATAAGAGTCATTTGTTTGGGAATCAGACTACATCGGTCAAGCTATGTGTATTTGGCCCTGTTTACACCTGGTATTAAGATGTGTTTTGGTCGATCGGATCACAAGTAGAAGAAGAAGACATTACGCGTTTTAATCTCTTTTGTCCACTTTCAACCACTTCTGTCCTGATTTCTTTAAGGGGAGGCTGTATGTATGGTTTTTTCCGATCTTTCAATCTAATGAACAAAATAAGCTTGCACAATTTACATATGAAGAGCCATGCCGAACACTGAGTGTGTGTTAGAAATCATGAGCCTCTACACTATGAAAGCAATCCGGTCTAATGCGTTTTTGACTACCTCTGTAAGTGGTCGAAACGAAAGTGGACAAGCTCAAAACGTTTTAGATCCCGTTTACACCTGTATTTAGCGACATCCACTTGTGACCCGAAATGCATCTTAATACCAGGTGTAAACAGGGCTTTAGTGAATCAAAGGCCCTGTTTACACCTGGTATTAAGATGCGTTTTGGTCGATCGAATCACAAGTGGACGAGAGAGACACATACCTGTCTACATTTGGTGTTTTAATCTCTCTCTTTTGTACACTTTTGACCACTTCTGTCCTGATTTCATCGAGGGGAGGGTTTATGGGAGGGTAAATGTATGGGCTTCTTCAGAAGTTTTGATTCAATAGGTGAAAAAAAACACACACAATTTGCATATGAACGTGACCGGAGACTACGGGAAAACATACAGAAAGCATCAGCTGGCGACATATGGCGCAAACGCGTTCACGGCGACCCAAGTTCGATTCCCGTCTCGTGGTCCTTTGCCGATCCTGGCCCCTTCTCTCTGCCCAATGCTTTCATGTCTGCTCTCTACTGTCCTCTCCAAATAAAGGCACAAAAAGCCCATTAATATAACTTAAAATAAAGAAAAGAAAGCATCAGCTTTCTTTTCTGCTCTGACAGCCGTGAGACCGCGCTGAACACAGTAAGTGCATGTTAGAAAACAGAAATGTTTAGTGAACATTGTTCTTAGTAAATTTTTCGTCTTCAAACCAAACTTAAGGCTTCAGCTGACAAAGTTTAAATCCCGTCTGGCTAGCGCACTTCCCATAATGTTTATTGTGTCAGTAGGCGGAGAGTAGGCAGTCTTTAGCAGCTTATTGAACACTTTTGACCACATGAGCGTCTACATCATGAACGCAATCCGGTCAAATGCATTTTCGACTACCTCTGGAAGTGGTTGAAAGTGGACAAGCTCAAAACGTTTTACACCCCGTTTGCACCTGTATTTAGTGTCATCCACCTGTGATCCGATCAACTAAACCCCATCTTAATACCAGGTGTAAACAGAGCCTAAAACAAACTGGCTCATAAGAGTCATTTGCTTGAGAATCAGACCACACAGTATGTTTGAGTAGGATTCATTAGATTCAGTGAACAGTAGTGGGGTAAACACGATCAGTGTTTTAGTTATTTTTGTAATGAACAGTTGACTTTTTTTTTTTTTTTTTTAAGAAACTCGGTTCCCAACCGTAGTTTTAAAACACATTTTCTCGCTCATATTCCTCACAAACACACGCAGAGGTTTTCAAACAGGAGTGCATGGGTGGATGCTGCTGGGGGTCTTGTGATTAAAAACACCAACTGAGACACACTCACACCTACATATACGTAAATGCAAACACACATTCACACTTTCACAAACACCTACTTGTTTACACAGGGGGCCAATAGCTCACGCAGCTTTGCCAACAGCCTGAAGATCGAGAGAAATCGATGGTATCATTTGATTGCATCAGCAATGTTTTGTCGCATTCATGACCTGCGGCTTTGAATTCTCCTGGAAGTTTCTTTCGAAAGGGGCTGTCCCTCATTTTATCTGTACACTATTCATTTACACTGTCTGCTCTGGGGGAAAGAACCTAATTATTTCCTTACAAATGGCCCTGTAAACAGGAGGGGGATGAACTCTGTCATTTCCTTGTGCCAAATGCAGATAAGTATTTATGTTTGAATGTTGGATTTCAGCTATCCAAATGCGTGACAGACGCTTTATAGTTAGTCTGCAGCGAGTCTGGCTGGAGAAGGAAACAGCAGACACGGCTGTGCGTAGGAGTGAGAGACAGTGGAAGCCCTGGCACAGAGACCCTGTCTTATATGCTCTTCTTCCTTTATTTCCCTATTTCCTCCTTCTCTTCCTCTGTGAGTGGGCTCACAGGGAGCCGAGCTCAATGTTATGGATTTGAGCTGTCTTCTTTTTTGTGCCTGCCCCCTCTTTCTCTCTATCTTCCCCTCTAACGGGTTTCTCTCTCTGGGCTGGACGGTGTCCCAGAGGAATTTGGCTACACAGATGTGGAGTGTCTGTTGAAGAGGAGGGTTGTGCTCGTTTCAAACCCCCCTGCGAAAACACATCATTTCCCTATACATGGCAATTAGACACGTTACACATTACAGACCTTCTATCAGACACTGAATGTGTGACTTATTGTTGTGTGCTTTAGATTTGTTGCCACTTTGTCTTTTGCCAGAATTAGGGCTGGAACTAATGATTAATTTGCTAACTGATAATCCAATGATTACCCAGTAATTTTATTTAAATATATACACATGCATAAACAAAACATCTATTGTTTATGTATATATTTCATTTACAATATTCTAATATCTTACTGTTGGCATATATTTGAAAGTTTGGAGTCAGTAAGATGCACTTTTTTAGTTTAATTCAGGATGCATTAAATTGATCAAAAGTGACCATTTACATATATATTTAAAATATATTTTAGATAAATGCTGTCTTTTTTTAATTATCATGGTTTCAACACAAATATTAGGCAGCACAACTGTTTTCAACTGTGATAATGAAAAAAATATATATATTCTTGAACACCAAATCAGCATATTAGAATGATTTCTAGGATCATGTGGTACTGAAGACTGTTTTTACTGTATTATTTGATCAAATAAATGCAGCCTAATGGTTAGAAAGTCAGACTTGTAACCCGAAGGTCGTGGGTTCAAGTCTCAGTACCGGCAGAAAATGTAGGTGGGGGGAGTGAATGAACAGCACTCTCTTCCATTACCCACAACTGAGGTGCCCTTCACCAAGGCACCTAACCCCCAATCACTCCCCGGGCACCGCAACAAAAAATGGCTGCCCATTGCTCCGGGTGTGTGCACTTGGATGGGTGAAATGCAGAGCACACATTGCAAGTATGGGACACCATACTTGGACACACATTACCTCACTTTCACTATCTATTTGATCTTGGGTAAACCTTTGGAACTTCCTGTTTGAATGTTGTTGCTTAGAATATGGTGAATTAGGATAATCATGGTAATGTTGGGTTACCGGAGGCTAACAGTGGCAAACATGATCAAAGAAAATTTCAGAAGCCAAATATGCAACAGTGTCCCAGATTACCCAGGTATATAGGAAATTGGTTGCCAGTGTCACCAGTTAATTATACAGTTTAGCAGTCATTCCTCCAAAATATTATACTGCGACATGCTTCAGTATGACCAATCAGAATCAAATATTCAAGAGTCAGTTGTTCCCAATCTTTTCAGTCTAGCTGTTGGCATTTATTGTCCATGTTTTTTGCATTTTCCATATTACAGCAGAGCAGTGGAGAATGTGACTTCTAATTGAGCATGTTTATAATCATTTCAGCCATATGTCTGTTCCTAATGTTCTGCTTTCTTTCCTCTTTTTCTCTCAGGATGCCTTTGTGGAGTTGTACGGTCAGCAGAGAGACTCTATGTTCCACCCATTGTCGTACCTAACGAAAGTGCTTGGATTGGCGGCGCTGGGCTTGGCAGGAGTGACCATCGCCTTTTTTGCTCAGAAGTGACAGCCCTGTGGGTCTCTCCACCAATCTATCTCACTTTCTCTGCCTGTCTCTCCTCTTCAGCTTATCAAAGCATCTCTCAGCGCCACACTGCCCTGCTAAACCCGGCACCAGTGCCCTTCAAAGACCGCCGCTGATCCGATGCCCCTCCAGCCACGGGAGCTACGGTGCTCACGCTCTTTCACCCTCTCTGGAGTGAAGAAAACACAAAGAAAAAGAATACAGAATGAGGACTCGCAGGAACGCTCCCACACTATAACTATGATGCTCGTCACTGCCATGTACAGTATCGCTCACACAGAGATCGACACACAAAACACGTGCACACACAAGCACATGCTCACATACTTCACATGGACTCAAAAAATACACAAAAAATAACGTTTTATCTTTAAAGTTTGTTTCTTCTGTATGAAACAAGCACAAAGAGATTTTTAAACTTAAGATTGTGCTTTTTTGACATTTTGATATCAGGTTTTTTGGCATTTTGTAGCATGAATCAAAAAAAGAGAGAGGAAAATAAGAAAGTTTGCCGGCGTGAATGTAAATAACTTCTCCACTATTTGCATGTGTGGAGAAAGAGACTCTTTCAGCTACTTTATTGCATGATGGCATTTTGAACTCGACCACCCACCCCTACTTTGGTGATTCGTTTTTTTGTTTTTGTTTATTTCTGTCTCTCACTCCATTGGATGGACCTCTTGAGATCTCCCGTCAAACCAACAGATGTTGAGCATTCCTCATTAAAAAGTTCCTCTTTGATTTGCTCAGTGTCTTACTGTTTGGTGAGCACAAAGAACATGCCTACAACCAAAACCGATGCGGCTATCATGATGTAATCTCACTCAGCATGGGTCACGGAGTTAACCCAAATCGCCCCTCTTGAATGTAAAGACTGGAAGTTTGACTTCTGTAGGGTTTCCCAATGTATATTTTTATTCATATGTATTTTTTTTCTCTTTATATTTTTCGTTTGTTTTGGTTTGACTGGTGCAAAATGTGTTAAAAGAGAATTTTTCATGGTAAATTCCATTTCCGAGGGTATTGTGTATGTGTAAAGTCTGTGTTCATGTAGTGTAAGTGTGTGTGTACATCTGTAAATAGATTGGTTGAGAGAGCTGGACTTGGCTGTGTTCTGGTGGAGAACGCGGGCGATCCGCCAGTTGTGTCCAGCCCGGCCAGGTGTGTATGTGCGTCTGCAGATGAAACAGGCAGGTGGCAGCTGGGAACAGAAGTTCATTCAGGCTGGCATGATAGGCATGCAGGCCAGCAGGGCTTTGAAAAGACTCTGTACACAACGGACTATGTAATTCACGGCCCAGATGTATCACTTTTCCCTTCTCGCCACCCCCGAATGTTATCTTTCTGGCACGGTAGATTACAGACACCTTGTGAGCTGTAGATTTTTGGATGCCCCAACAACCAAAGAAATCCAATCCGTCTTCTGTAACTTCCGCACCAGAGAGAATCTCATCTAGTGCTATCCCACAGCTTCCACAGCGTGTTCCACTGGGAGGGTTGATTTCTCATTCACATGAAGATACTGAGACAGCAGCTTGTCCTAATGTCTTTTTCCCCTCAGATGTCCATTAAGATGTCACTGGTGTAGATTTAGCGCTCTCTGTCTCTGTGTCAGGGCACAAGCCTACTGAGACCAAATAAAGACTATGGCCAGCGTTATTTTAATATCTTGTGTATTAGCAAATGTTGTTTTGAAAATCTGTAATATTGGAGCTGGATGCGTAAATCTTGAATTCAAAAAATTCAGAATTGGCATCCTTTCAATTCATTAGTTTGAAATAGAATTTCAAATGATTTAGCCACGCCCCACAGAATTTGAATTTTACTTGGAATAACAGAAAGAGGAATTTACTAAATTGCAATTCAAAGAAATTAATCAAATAATTGCATTAGTTTCAAACAATGCTGTCAAGCCAACTTTCAAAGTTTGTCCCAACAGATGTTCCTTTGATAAAAATTAAACTCATAAGAATTTTCATTTAAAATTCATTTAATTCTTACTAAAATTCTAATTCAGAAATTACATTTAAAAATGTTCTCAATTAAATTCCAAATAATACAGTCTACAGACTTCAGTCAGAATTGGAGAGCATATTTAATGTGGCGTGAACGAAAAAGAGGCTGTGAAGGATGAACTAATTTAAGTTTTTTTTTTTTTTTTTTTTTTTTTTTNNNTCTACTGGAAATTTATGGAAAGACATTTCAGTATTTTGTTGGCTAAACAACCCTCAAGCCCTAAGTATAGTTCACTTTTTACGTGTTCGCCAGGGTCAGCGTACAGTTCGTTACATGAATTTTGTCATCAGAAGAGATCGCGCACCACCAGATTTTATAACCGCACGTACTTGTACGCTCAGGTCGCACATGCGCGTTTAATTTTTTGTAGTAATTAGTTTATCCACGAGGTGGCAACCGTGCACTGGGGGCGTTGATTCACAAGGTAGCCAAAGAAAACCTGCATAAGCAGAACAGACCGGAACGCATGCAAGCTACAGCGACAATGGAGCCCTACACAGATGAGAGATTGTGCGAAGAGGTTAGAAAGTACCCTCATTTGTACAACTCTATCATGAAAGAATACAAAGATGTTTACATTGGTTGTAACTCGTGACGAGAGATTGCTCAAAACTGCACATGCGTCGAACGTCTGTGTATGCGTACGAGTCGAATGAAGTATACTTTCCAAGGCTGTGCGAACACTAGCGTACGCGTAAAAACCCAAAGTATACCCAGGGCTTTAGTATGCAAGAGTATGACAAAAACAAACTGTACTTCTTTCCCTCACAGTCTCATTTTCATTCAAGTCAATACTCTAACTAAGGATCGACTTTATCTAGTCTATCAACACAGCTCTCTCGAGTGTGTAGCGGTACAGATTAAACATTCGCTATCTAATAGTGTACTATATTGCTGCACCCTTTATCGGGTGGTGCAGGACTTGTATCTGAATATGTTAAAGCGAGTTTTTAGGACTCACACTGTAAGATCATTTTACTTTAGCTGCTAAAGATCTAGCAATGTAAGACAACAGGGTGTGGAGTTGAGCTTCTCCCTGTTGCTGCACCATATGAAGCTGCTCGTGGATGAACCAGCGTATAACTGCCACTGCTGGAGCGGAACTTGTCCATCCACTCCTTAAGTCTCACTTTCCCTCTGGTTAGGAGAAGCTGAGAAGTCTATTACAATTAGACTCTAGATGCAACTATTTGAGTCTAAGAAGAGGCCTTGTGTATTTGATTAAATAGCGTCAATCTGTGATTTCTATTTACAAGCGATTTCAAATACAGTTTGTGTCAAATTCCTCTGCACCTTTTAAGAAGCAATGGCTCTTCAACTTCAAGTGTAATCAAGCAGTGATTGTTTGTCGCAGATTTTTTTTTTTGACATTTGACTTTGACAAAAAAGAGACTAAGATGAAAAGAAAGGTGAAGGATGCAGGAAATTCACAGTCTAATTGGTAAATGTGTGAATCATAAGGTTCTTATGTAGCATCTGTGTATACATCAAAATCATTTGTATTGTAAGGGGCCATACACACAGAATGCATTTTTTTTGCATTTAAAAAGGTGAGATGCAGAGCAATGGAATGAAAAAACACCCACAAGCTCTGAAAATTTTACCTTGAGTGAAGTTCTTATATCACCATATCATGTGCGAGACACTGCAAAAGGTGTGAGACGTACGCGCAAGCGACGTACGTGCAAGCGTCAAACACGTCCGTCTAGTGCACAATGGAAAAGCATCGCAGTGGAATGCAAAAACGTATTCTCTGTGAATGGCCCCTAAAACTGTGTCCTAACCATGATGAAGCAAAATCCCACTCCATATAGCTGCATATTAAAGCTGAAGTGTGTCATTTCTGCATCACTAGACTGAATTGACTGTTTTTAAACAGGTTTCCCAAACACTCCGCCAAATCATCAGCCCCGCCCCAAAACGCACCTCATTGGCTGAACCAGTGTTGCTGTTGTCGGGCAGGTTAGGATGTTCAAACAAACAGATCAATATTTTGAAAACACCACAAAGCTGCAGAGCTTTCAGTTTTTAGGGAACTCAACCTTTAACCGTCGTACTAACAAGTTTTAACATAAAAATGACACATTTCAGGTTTAAACATGAAATATGTTCTGATTGGCTGTTAATAGTTCTTATTACACAGAATTTTCCCTTTCTCTGTGGAGAGACAACTGAAATGATGCTTGGAAACTTTACATTTGGTTAGGACACCGTGTGTGAGAGAGGGCTTGGTTCATCTCCCGGGTGAATATTATATTTTATTTAAAATAATCAGTATCTCTTTCTTTTTATAATGTAAATGATTTTTTTTTACCCCTTAACAGAAAAAATCAGAATCCTGAATGTAAAAATAGGATCAGCTCTGATCAGCTTAAGCACTCGTTTTTAAGGTTAGTCAGAGTTGTGTGGCTTGTACTTCTGCAAAAATCTCCATCTGTCAGTTCATTCCTCATTCTTTCATAAATTCTTTCATTCTCGTCATACAGATGGAAAGAGGATGGGCTTTTGTTTCTGCTCACGTCCTGTATGATAAATATGGAAGTGAGATTTAAACTGCAGCGCAAGGGGTTTTCCCTCCTTCCATCTGGATGATGGTGTTCCGGTGATCTGTTAAGAGTAAAATTTCAATTACAGTCTCCATGGTTCCATTGGTTTGGTGTTTAACTTTGTTATTTACATTTTGCATGAGTGCATTCTTTCATCTTCAGCTATACAGCTTCATTTTGCTCGAGTTTCGGTGCGATTTTCACATTGTGTTCAATATAAATGACTCATTTTGTGTGTTTATTCTGAAATAAACCCCCACGCCCCATCAGATCAAATGGTAAAGATTATAAAAATGTATTTTTTTCCTTTGGCAGCTACTATAGTGCATTCATTTTACAATACCACTTTCCTTTAAGGAAAAAAAGAAATCGATTTCCTGCTCCGATTTCTTTACTTTCTTTCTTTTTTAATGACTTTGCTGCCATACCTTCCCTCATATATCACATAACCATTAAAATGTAGCAAAATATCTGGAGGACTTTAATATAGAGACTGGAGTTTATATTTGATTTCCAAATTCTTATTTTTCAACCATTATCCTGTTTGTCTTTCTGTGTTGTACATTGTGTCTTGTATGCCCTCAGCATGTAGCATTCAGAAGCAATTGTTCATGATTTTTCTTTCTTTCTTTCTTTTTTGTTTGTTTAATTTATCCTCATTCCACTTGTGAGTTTTAAATGTGTCAATATCATTTTGTGTACGTATCCATGTCATAAGCTAACAGTTATGTGTCCTAATTAAATAAACCTTGCCTTATCATCTGAGAAGAGCTGTCACGGTTTGCATCACTGAGTCGGAAACTCCAATATGCCGCATTGGATTCTGTCACGTTTTGCTGTACTCCAAATTGAAGGCAGCTAGGGAATCGTTTTAACAGGCCAGCTGTATATCAGGAGTGTTTAAAGCAAGAACAGGAGAAGGTTGGCAACGGTGTCTCAAGGGAGACGAGGATTTAACCAATCAAAATGGGCCATGTGTACATCCTTCTGTTTAACCTGGGGGTCTTTCTTGAGACATTGTCGTTTTACATATGCTCAGCATAAAGGAATACACATATAAAACAGTCATTTGCAAATTGCGCTGTCCCTTCCCGTGATGGTATCAGGCAGTAATAGGGCACAAATAGAATCTGGAGAATTGCTTAGCATTTTCTGTATTGATTTTGAAAAAAAAATAAAATCTGTGGACTCAAAGGCACGCTAAGTAAATTTTCGCCGCTAGAGGTCGCTTATTTAAAACAAAGGCGAAGCTTGATGACAAGTGCGACACACGGCTCGAGAGCAGCAGAACTTTTATTATGCCACAGTCCCCGCTTCCGCTTCTTCCGGTCAAGCATATATGGGGTAAAGCAGCGCTGTTTTATCATATTTGTGTTTTAAAAGTTGTTATAATGTTACTCTGTGTGTTTGCTCAGCGGCTACTGTTGACACTTGTTGCACACTGCAGTAAGCTAGACTGATATTAGGCATGGTAAAACATGGTACTCGCTGTAAATCAAGAAAACCAGATTTAAACAATAAGGCTTATTTCTCTGGATTTAAACATTCTTGGTAACATTTGGGATAATGTAAGTACACAAGTCAACAAAACATATAACACTGTTTTAGTGTTTTTTTTAATATATCCACAAATCTTACATATTGTGCCTTTAAGCCTTTAAACATGTTAAACAGTGCTTTTAGTCTTTTTGATAGCTGAAAAGCATAATCAGAAAATAAATAATACAAGGGTATTACCATCATGCTAGTATCTGATGACACTTATTAGCTGATGATTTTATCGGATTAAAAATAATGCGCAACCGGTGCGGCATGATTAAAAAAACTAAACAAATGACTTTTATGAGCCGGATCTTTTTAGCGAATCGAACATACAGCACGACCAGTGTAGGTGATTCGTGAACAAATAACTCTTATGAGCCAGTTCTTTTAGTGAATCAAAAACATTAAAAAAACAGTTTGTCTCAAATGACGCACTATAAACTGCACATATGCAGTATGTACTCAAACTGTGTCGTGTATGAAATTTATAAGGTTATTTTGTCATTCAACATTGGAGTCTGATGATTGTCCCTCCCCCTCTGTAATTAAAGCTGCAACAGTTGAGTGGATGAAGTGTCCAATATTCCACACTTCCTTTTTTTCAATTAAGTGCATCATCCGTGTACTTTTTCTCTTTGGAATTTTCAGTGTGTACACTCTTCTAGCACTACTTGTACTACAAAACGGCATAGAATAGTGCATATTTATGCATATTGGGACGTTCCAACAGCGTAACCAATGTAGTCTGATTCACGAAACAAAAGACTCTTATAAGCCGGTTCTTTAAAAGAATAGTTCAAAAAGAAGAGTTACCTGTTTGAATCCATCTGAAACCACGGCCCTGTATATTGTAATTTACAGCATTAGCAGAAGAGAGAATTTCTTTCATGATGGGCATTAAATCTGAAAAAAAAAAAGCATCTCAATCAAATAAAAAATGGAATCAAATGTAATCAAATCAGGAAATGCCCTACCTCCAGGCAGGTTTTTCATGTAAGCATCAGGCATTCAAATACAATTCCTTCTACTTGAATGGGAAAGACTAAATTTTTAAAAACTGTTTGCCAAAATTTTGTTTCAGTAACATTTCAAATCAGCAATAATTCTATAATAAATTTTGCCTCTTTCGCTGAAATGACAAAAAATATTTTAACGAATGCACATCCACGTTCTAGAAACTCAAAAAGGTGATTGGCTCTTTTAACTGAAAGGCAGCCATATTTGCTAAAGGCCATATTTTAGTGGTAAAATAATAGTTTTGTGGCTTGATTGCATGTATCGTTGCAAAATGTAGACTATATTATTTCCAAGCTCTAATCGGCTAAATGCAAGGTTAAAGGATTAGTTCACTTTTAAATAAACTTTTCCTGATAATTTACTTGCCGGAATTCTAATAAAGAAGATGAAGAGAGCTAGTTCAAGATGAGCATTTATGGTTAAAACTTACATAATTTTCAATTTTTTTCAGAAAATGAGCAATGGTTTCACTAGATAAGACCCTTATTTCTCATCTGGGATCATGTAGAACAATTTGAAGCTGCAGTGAAACTAATTTTGACCTTCAACTGTTTGGTGCCCATTCAAGTCTACTATATGGAGAACAATCCTGGAATGTTTTCATCAAAAACTTTAATTTCTTTTCGACTGAAGAAAGAAAGACATGGACATCTTGGATGACATGGGGGTTAGTAAATTATCAGGAAAAGTTCATTTAAAAGTGGACTAATCCTTTAAGGCATGAAGATATTAAGATATTATAAACATTCAATTTATGATTTGCGGCAAAGCTGCTTTGAAACAATGTGTAAAAAAGTATTTTTTTTTAAGATTTATTTATTATGACAGGACAGTGATTAGACAGGAAGCGAAGTGGGAGAGAGAGAGGGGGACGGGATCGGGAAAGGACCACGAGCCGGGACTCGAACTCCGGTCGCCCATGAGGCCATCGGCACCACACCCTGAATAAATTTGACTTCACTTCACTTAGGGTACGTTTACACGACAACAATGTACTAAAAACGGAAAAATTTTTCCTTCGCGTTTTCCGCATACAGGTGATCCGTGAAAACGACTAAAAATGCTATATTATGCTGCCAGGCCAGTAGTTGGCGATGTTACTTTGTAAAGAAACACTACACGCCTATAGACTTAACATGTAATACACATGCGCATGACGTCACTGTTTTCACAAATTACGATAACGGTATCGTATTCGAAAACCGTTTGCATTTTCAGGACCCTAAAACGCCATTTCTGTGTAAATGAACGGCCAAAACGCATAAAAAGTTTTCTGTTTTTAGTTGAAAACGGTGTTGTGCAAATGCCCGCTCAGTGTCAGGGCCTACAATTTCTCCCGTTCAGTTTCTGTTCAGTTCTACAAGAAGTCCGTCTCCTACTTATACAGTGTAGATGTTCTGAACCATCCGTCAGGTTTTGAACCTCAAACGCAAGGACACACGTGCATACACTCTAAAACAGCTCCACCGTATGATTCTCAAAGGTTCGTGTTACATTGCAAAAGCTGCCTGAGAAAAAGAACACACAACAAGAACGAGAAAGAAAGGAAAGCTTTATGGATCCGTCAGCCACAAGAGGCCACCATTGATGTGCGGTTCAAACGCTAACCTTTACTGTAGGCCAGGGGGATTCGATTGATGAAGAAACCTTGATGACAATGATGATGCAGATGATGAATGTTACGATTACTCTACAGACAAAGACAATGAGCACCATGAGCTGTAATCTGGGACTTATTTAGCGTGTTGCGTGCCACGGGGTGTAAACATAACGCTGTTTCCTTTGAGATTTCGCTCATGTGATATTAGATTAACCTCCTACAGCATCTAAAGCCCCACAGTCACATCTCCACATCTCCTCCCTCACAAAACTACAAGACGGCAGAGAGAAAGAGAGCCGAGCCTCCGAGGGACGCACCCGGGGGGAGAGGAAGGTTAAATTAACTTGAGCCCAGAGTTCTTTGTGCAAAAACTACTCTCTCAGCGGATGAAATATTCCACATATGTGGAAGAAGGAGAATTTTAAATGATATCGGTTTTAGTTGGTAGTGCTTGTACATGCTCAGAGTTCTCATAATTGCTGGCAATTGAGAATGTTCTTGTAACTTCTGGGGGATATGAACCTGATGATGATGGCAAAATTTACACCAGCTTCAGATTTCTAAGCGCAAAATGATGGAAAGCTTGAAACGTCCAAGATCAAAGCAAACGCACTGCGTCCAAAGGGATGCATTTTAACATCTGAGGCTAAAGTAATGGAACTAAATCTTTAATATCGTAAGTGCATAACAATGGTTGCCTATAGATTTATCTATTTTTGTTTTTAATAGGAGACTACACATTGTTTTGTCCTAGCTCACTTTGTGTGAGATAAGGCAGCATAAGAAAAAAAATCATTAGAAAAAGGTGCTGTTAATTTTCTGCCAGGACATTATCCGTTAACTTCAAAGTTCTGTCATGAAACTCTAGATGGCACAGGCTGGTCCTTAATTCAATCTGCCTGTAATCGCATCGTTCTCTATAGGGCACAGCTGATTGGTTCCTGCTGTAGCCAATGAGCTTGCTGCTCAACCTTCAAATATTTGAAATATCACTTCCGGTACAGGAGTTTTGTATGTGCTTTGTTAAATATAGAGCTGTTTTACTCAAGATATACCTTCAAAGGACGGAGCAAAGATGAGCATAACTGATGTCCATCACATATGCAGATTGATATCTAAAAGTTTTTATTTTTCTTCTTCTCACTAACATTTAGATATTTAAATTGAATAAAACACCAACAGTAAAAAGAACTAGCCACTAGGTTAGCTGATTATCTTAAAAGTCCGTAGATATCACCATCAGTTCGTACTGCCGTTAACACTTTCTCTGACAAGCGGATGCAATGAGACCTGTTTTCCTGTTTGTTCATGAGACCTTCGGCATAAAGCCTATTTACAGACATAATCCTAAACACGACACAATGCAATGCATAATTCAAAATACAGGTAAAATATATATATGGAAAATTCCTTCATATTAACACAGTGCATTTAGACTTTTTGTAGGTAAATAAATAATAATAAAAAAAAAAAAATTGGTAGATCTTTACAAAATCGCTAAATATTTTATTCAAATGGTAATTAGGTTAGTTATTCAGTAATGCAGTCAGTAATGCATTTTCATTATATGTACATTAGCATAATTGACATTTTAATAACTCCTGTGTTCCACATGATAAAAGTCAGATGAGTTCAGAGTGCTTTCCCTTTTATGCAAATGATTTGAGAAAAGTGCAACTTGATTGGACTGACCAAATTTAGACATGTAAATAGCTGATTTCCGCCACGTTATTTTGATTTTCAAAGATATTTTATTTTGTATCAGTTGGGTATTATACTTCTTAAATAATTTAATTTTACCAAACAGACAATGTGTTTTAGAGGAAATATTTAGTGCTTCACTTGGCCAAAACCAATATTCAAAATAATATTTTTGGGGAATTTTTGAATAATGTTTGAATTAAAGAACTCCAATCCTCTGCCTTCCTTTTTTAGGTTGGTCTGGCTTCTCTCATTTCTCCGATCCCTGACACACATCGCTCACCTCTTTCTATCCTCCACTGGCTCTGCCAATCTGAGCATTGGACTGAAAACCTTGACATGAAAGTTTAGTCTCTCAAACTGAATTTTTATACGCCGCAACACACATCTCATGAATCTCTTATTTGGAACCAGACTGGTTAGTAATTAGGCCTCTTTACCAAGGAGGCATATTCAACCAATCAGAAGTGTTTGTATTCATGCAAGTTTATTATTGGTGTTTATGCAAATTCCACCACCACAGTGCTAGGATGTTGTGGAGGTTGCTATGGCGTTGCTAAGGTGTTGGCTACTGGCGAAGGTCAATAAGAGTCCATATTCTGGTCAAAAGAAATTTTATTTAAGATCTATGAAATAAGGAAATTGTATGTTAAAATCAGGTTTGATTGTTTAAGTGCTTTTGAGACTCTTGTTTGCATTGCTTTAATTGAATTAATCAGTGAATTTTCACAGGTGAAATCCAGTCATTTCAATGGAAATTCACATGATCTAGAATTTCAGTGATGCGAAATATTTCCCCACGCAAATTTCACAATGGGTTCAACGGAAAGCTGCTTGGTTTGAAAGTGACTTCTGTGTGAGCTGTGCTTCATATATCACTAAACTACTGACAATGGACAATAGACCTTTATTGCCCGTGAAACTTCGCTAATGTGACCTCACCTTAAAGTCAGCATGAAACGTAAGTTGCGACAGTATTTTATTCTCTATTGTGACGTATATTCGAGTGAAACATCTTCTCGAACAAGAAAAAATGTAGGCACATGAATTTAAAAAAAATAAATTCACGGATAAATGATTTATAACAAATACTGTCAATACTTTAATGGTGACTTTAACATGGTAGCTAGAGAAGGTGGTATTGGGGGGTTATTACAGCTGAAGACAAAGATGAACATGTACAATGAAATAACTACTCCGTCTAATGTGTGTGTGTGTGTGGAGAGAACAGTAGCTATGGGCCCCTTTCTGCCACTCTGACACAATGAGCACAAGCCTGGCCGGCTGTTAGTTTTACTAGGTCACCAACAGACAAATTTATCCTTGAAGTGCTCCGGGGAGAGCAAAAACAATGGCGATCCTGTCAGCGCAGAGCTGGAAAGAAACGCACGGTGTTTGACCGGAGACACAGAAACGGTGTACGTGTCGTGGGAATACGGAGACGCGCGCCTCACAAAATGTTTACAAAGGCTGTCGAAGCACTTCCACAAACCTGCTGCCACAGCGAAACGACCCTGGCTGAAGGTTTTGTTAATATTTGGAACTTTGAATGACTGGTGTTCCTAATCAAACACACTTGAAGTGAAGAGACTCAAATCAGACAGTCAGGAGAGAAAGAAAACTCTGTTCACCGATGTTGATAGTTTAGCTTTGCTCTTCAGCTAGTTTGCCATGTCTGCACTTTGTAGGCCTAAACTTTTAATCACAATAAAAAAATGTATACCTTAAAGGGTTAGTTCACACAAAAATGAAAATTCTGTCATTTATTACTCACCCTCATGTCATTCTACATCCTTAAGACCTTCGTTCATCTTCGGAACACAAATTAAGATATTTTTGATGAAATCCAATGTTTCAGCGAGGCCTCTATTGCCAGCAATGCCACTGAACCTCTCAAGATCCAGAAAGGAACTAAAGTCCATGTGACTACAGTGGTTCTATCTCAATATTATATTATAAAGCGACGGGAATAACGACTTTTCATCAATATCTAGTGACGGCCGATTTCAAAACACTGCTTCGAAGCTTTACGAATGTTTTGTTTCGAATCAGTGGTTCGGATCACGTAAATGAAAGGCTTGTTCAAGATGCATCGACGCTGCGCAGACCGATCGGCGTATGACGTCAAAGTACCGCGAGAGCGATTTTAAAAGCATAAGCAATCGTATGCTCTCCAAACGCTCTCGCGGTAATTTGATGTCATACGGCGATCGGTCTGCACAGCGCCGATACATCTCATACAAGCCTGAAGCCTCGTTTACTGAAATCACGTGACTTTGGCGATCCAAACCACTGATTCGAAACAAAAGACTCGTAAAGCTTCGAAGCACTGTTTTGGAATCGCCCATCACTAGATATTGTTGAAAAGTCGTTATTTTGTGTTTTTGGCGCACAAAAAGTATTCTCGTCACTTTATAATATTAAAGTAGAACCACTGTAGTCACATGAACTGTTTTAAATATGTCTTTAATAGCTTTCTGGCAATAGAGGCCTCACTGAGCCATCGGATTTCGTCAAAAATATCTTAATTTGTGCTCCGAAGATGAATGAAGGTCTTACGGGTGTAGAACGACATGAGGGTGAGTAATTAATGACATTATACCCATTTTTGGGTGAACTAACCCTTTAAGTGACTTAAATGGCATTTAGCACTTGCCTTCATGCAACTGGCTGAAATGAAATTGAAAGATCTAAAAATAAATATGAAAGGAACATAAAATCATAAAACAAGATGACTGATAACATGAGATCCCCTAAAAAAGAAAACAGAAATAAACTTAAGCAACATTAAATAAAAACTGACCTTTTTTACTTATTTAACGCACATTAATATGAATGCTATTTTAAAGAATAATACAATATAATATAGTACTATATAAAATGTTATCATTTTATACAACTTAAATATATAACATGCCATTTTCAATAAAGCAAATTCCTATTTTTTGGACGTTCACCTACTGCCCTCTGGTGGTCAGTCATTGACACGTATATTATACTTCAACATTTGGTGAGAAACAAAATTAAATGGAAGCCACCTTTATGTATCTATATGGAAATTAGGTCCTTTTGTTTTAAAAAACATATAAACTTCTTTTGCTTATGTAATTATATATTTAATGCTCAAATTTAAACTCCAACAGCAGCACACCACAATCAAGGAGCATTTCTTTGTTTCCTACTGCTAGCAACAATGAAACAAAGAAAGAGATAACAGCATTTTTATTTGTTCCTTTATTGGCTGAATATGTATATGAGAACACCAATGAAGAAAGCTTGAACTGTATTAACAGCAAAAACACAAGATGGTGTCAGATGAAAAGACAAGCGGCAAATAATTAAATACCAATGCTGTAACAATAAACAGAGGCTGTCAGAACCTCGTCTACATGTACGATTTATCTTTAGACTGGCATGGACATGTGACAGCACATCAGTCTGGCTTCATCCATCATGTTCAGACAGCCAGTACTGGAGGTCCACAGGCATCAGTACTGAGCGTGTGAAGTCTCGTGTGAAGAAGAAGAATCAGGCAGAGCTGATTAACATTCAGGTGTTGGTTCTCGCTTGCATATTTAGTGCAGCAGCTCAGAAAGAGATTTAGCAATGACCCAGTCAAGGACACAAGCGTGAATGTGTGTTTGAGTAGGTAAATGAGCACAAGCAAGACTATTTTTGAAGACATCGATTGAGTAAGATTTCCTCCTGGATGCATTTTGCAATATTTCTTATCTCTTGCTTTGTCAGCATTACAAAACAGCTATTCTGGAATCGACTAACACTGTTTAACTGATGAAAAGATGTCTCTTGGCAAACGGAATACTTTCTGAATTGCTCGGTAAACTCTGATAGCTGTAGAAGATGGACTTGTGACTTGTCTGTGATCTCTTCTTGTCATCTGCTGAAGTGGGTGACTCCAGTAAATCACCTCGTAAACATGTTTTGTATTGTTTATGGTGCTTAAACAGTAACTCAAATAACCATGCACTCATTACAACCGAGGTATGCAGAAGAGCATCTCTGAACAGGTCGAACCTTGAAGCAGATGGGCTACAACAGCGTAAGACCACATCAGGTGCCACTCCTGTCAGCTAAGAACAGGAAACTGAGGCTACAATTTACACAGCTCACCACAGTTAGACTATAGAAGATTGGAAAAACACTGCCTGGTCTGATGAGTCTTGATTTCTGCTGCAACATTCAGATGGTAGGCTCAGAATTTGGTGTAAACAACATGAAAGCATGAATCCATCCTGCTTTGTATCAATGGTTCAGGCTGCTGCTGGTGGTGTAATAGTGTTGAGGATATTTTTAGGCACATTTCGGGCCCCTTAGTACCAATTGAACAATGTTTAAATGCCACAGCCTGACCATGTCCATCCCTTTATGACCACAGTGGGCCCATCTTCTGATGGCTACTTCCAGCTGGATAACACGCCATGTCACAAAGCTCAAATCATCTCAAATTGGTTTCTTGAACATGACAATGAGTTCACTATACTCAAATGGCCCCCACAGTCACCAGATCTCAATCCAATAGAGCACCTCTGGGATGTGGTGGAACAGGAGATTCGCATCAGCCAACAATGTGCAGCGACAAATCTGCAGCAACTGCATGATGTTATCAGTATGAAACACAAGGAATGAGGAATGTTTTCAGCACCTTGTTGAATCTATGCCATTAAGAATTAAAGGGATAGTTCGCCCCAAAATGAAAATCCTGTCATCATTTCAGTCACCCTCAAGTTGTTCCAAACCTATGAATTTCTTTCTTCTGCTGAACACGCATACACGTACTACGCGTTATAACATAGGACATAGCGTAGTATGTCGTGGCGTAGCGTAGAATGTCATTTTCAGTGTGTACTACGTTGCGGAAGTTCACGCTTTTTGGATGCAAGTCGAATGCTGTCGCGCCGGAAGCTCGTTATTTTACTTTATAAAGTTTGAAATAAGGATATTTGTCTTACACAAACACATTGATTCGTTTCAGAAGGCCTTTATTAACCCACTGGAGGCACGTGGAGTACATTTTATGATCGGTGAATGCACTTTTTTGGACTTCAGAAACTCATCCTCCAATCACTCCCATTATAAAGCTTGGACGAACCAGGATATTTTTCATATAACTCTGATTGTGTTTGGCTGAATGAAGAAAGTCATATACACCGAGGATGGCTTGAGGGTGAGTAAATTGTGGGGTAATTTCCATTTCCAATTTCCAAGGGGGTCCAACCGGGTACTAGCAAGGTACCTAATAAAGTGGCCGGTTAGTAAATATAGCCAAAACTATTCAGACATAATGAAAGTTTGCAATAATACCACTAGATCATTTAAAATGCTCTCAGACATATAGTGCCAAACACAAACACGTCATATCCAACTTTTTAATGGATAATGAATCAGTTCTCCAAAAAGATTCGTTCAGAGACTCCTTTTGCAGGTTGTTGTGTTATAAGTGATGTTGAATGACCACATACTAGCCTACTGCTCTTACTGTTGTGCCATAGAAAGATATGGTAAATGTAGCCTATGCGGTTCCGAATTTAGCATGAGTCTGAATTCACTCAACCGATTCGTTTAAAGAACCAAGTCCGTTCGGCGCGAAACAATTTCGCGCCTAGAAATCTACATAAAGAGTGTTTACGCAACACAAGCGTTTCCCAACCAAAAGACAACTAGGTAGATAAATCTTTATGTCACTAAAACGACGTGCATGGTCAAAGTCCTTATAAATAAAGTAATAAGCTCGAGGCTGGCGGGACTGGCAATCAGACTAAACATCCAGACACGTTATCTCCATGGATGGTAGGTAGGCTACTGTATAAAATTAAACAATAAATCGAATATAGGCCTAGAAGTAAAACACATAGTACGGATACAAACAAACAAAAATACCTAAAAAAGAATCATCATGAAAAAAAAAACTATTTGGTCTAATGAAGGTCTACATATTCTGCAACGATTTAGAACGCTTTATTTAAGGGAGTAGATTACCTCAAAATTTATAATGTCAGTCATTTCCAAAGCATTGTGTTTCAGCAGTGTTCCATTACATTGCATTTACTCGCATCTGACTAGCAGATGTCCTCGGTGTTTCGAGCGATTCGAAATAGTGAATCATTTTAGAATTCTGATTTGAATCTTAGTTTCTCCCAATCACTATTGCTGAATTCAGAACCTCATACTAACTCGTACTACCTTTATCATATCTTTCTATGGCAGAAATAGTAAGAGTAGTATGATAATATGCGGTTCCGAATTCAGCATACCTGGGTACAAGCAATTCGGTATACTGATTTAATGAGTCGACCCCGTCTTTTGATTCCCAATGCTTAGGAATCGAAAATTGATTCTTTTGGTACTTTTTCGACTTTCAGCTCCACCAATTCGGGGGGAAAACAGTTTATGATCTGATCAGGTTGAGGTGACTGCAAACAAAAAGCTTAGGTCATTACAAACCCTCAACAGTAAAAAGTACTAGTAGGATGCCCGTCTGTATGGTGGTTAAATAAAACAGCATGGAAAAGCATTCAAGAACGTTGACAAGTGTAATTGCAATGTTCAGTCAGTAGATGACACTGTTGCATCTCTTCTGGTTCATCAATCGAAGGAGAAACTGCAAAATTGGCTTAATGAAATAACAATGAACACTACTTTTATTATTATACACTCTTAAACATAAAGGTTCTTTATTTGCATCTGTGGTACCATGAAGAAGCTTTAACATCAAATGAACCTTTCCATACCATTGTTTATAGCAACTTTTCACTGAAAGTTTCTTTGGGGAACCGAAAAAATTTTCTTTTATGGCATCGCTGGAAAAAAAAAACCTTTGGAACCATTATTTTTAAGAGTGTAGTTGAATGTTAATTTCCACATATACATTTATATTTGTATAAGTTAACTTTACACCTAGAATAATAAATAGGTTACTACAAAAATGTTTGTTCATTGTTGGTTCATAATACCTATGCATTAACTAATGTTAACAAATTAAACCTTTTTGTAAAGTCAAAGTGTTACCACATTGGGTAAAAAGACATCGCCTTAATGAGAATATCAATATCTCATTTTTGCGGAGTTGATTAATTATACAAATTGTTCACTGTCACTTTTAACTGTGTTCCAGAATAACTGCTAAATTATCCAAAGTATTATAATGCAAGACAAAAGGCTGATTCAGCCCTCTCCGTTCACGGAGCTGAGGTTGAAAAATTGTCAGTAGAGGCCTACAGTGTAATTGACAAAGAAAGAAAAAATGTGATCTCTTTCAGAACATTGAGAAATAGAAACTTTGGGAACATCATTTACAGAGCAATGAAAATCTGTATTACTGAGATGCATGTCTGAATATTAAACACAGCTTTTGTGCTATGCTGCTGTCTAATGGAAAGACGAGGCAATTGACCTATCAGAGAGAAATAGGAGCTCATTATTCGTTTTTATGAAGCTTTCTTTAGTATCTGGGCTTGGTTTTATGATCTGTTTAATAAAATTCTGATTAATGACACATATCAGTTTGGCAGAACATGCTGTCTGGCTTAATGACAAGATTTACACAGCCGAATTGAGCTCACCGCTCTGATTGGTGCTTCTCATTAACAAGAACTTGGGTTACAAAAAGAAACAGACACAAATACACCAACACAGTATAACCAATTAAATCAGTTATGACATTTTCAGGGTTATCTGTCAGCTTTTCTGAGAAACTAATGAAACTAAAGCTCGTTGGCTTCTTATCTCAGTGGTGGCCTTGGATGTGTCAAATGTTCTCTCTTTTCAAAGATCGCTCAATCATGTGAAGACCCAGATCTCCAGCTGTGGCATGTTAATAGGGACCCCATTGTGTCTGCTGATCAGTAGCACACAAATTTAATGTGACTGCCCCAAATGAAGAAAAAAATCAGGTTGCCAGCCCTGTCCTTCTAGTATGGCACAGACCTGATTATCCTCTGGTTTTGGGGTTGGGAAGAGAGGCTTATAAATTAGCATTCACAATTATAAACCGTAATAGCAGCTATCACTCGCTGTTCTACATAATTTTGGCCGATATGGGCCATGGAAATTTTTAGCTAGTGTAATAATCCAAAACTTCCAGGAAAAGTAAAAGGAATGACTGTAAAGCCCTTTGATAATATTTTTGCTGGTAATAGGCTTTTTTTTTCTTTTTCAAAATTAACAAATTTGCATAATGACAGTCATTTTTTGATGTCAGTCGGTTATGTTTTGTTCTTTTACAAGATGTTAATGACAGTTGGTTTTGTTCCATTACGAGATTTCAATGATGGTTGGTTTTGTTCTGATATGAGATTTCAAAGACAATCTTTTTTTTTTTCGTTAAAAGATTTCAACAATTGTCGGTTTTGTTCTATTACGAAATTTCAATGATGCTTGGATTTATTTGGTTACAAAATTTCAATGACAGTCGCTTTTGTTTCATTACGAGATTTCAATGGTCGGTTTTGTTCGGTTATGAGATTTCAACGATTGTTGGTTTTGTTCTTTTACGAGATTCCAAAGACAGACGGTTTCGTTTCGTTACGAGATTTCAATGATGGTCGGTGTTGTTCGGTTATGAGAGCTCAATCACGGTAGGTTTTCAGTGTCAGTCAGTTTTGTTCTGTTATGAGATTTCAAAGACAGTCAGTTTTGTTTCTTTGTTCTTTTACGAGATTTCAAAGACAGTCAATTTTGTTTCGTTACAAGATTTCAACAATTGTCGGTTTTGTTCTGTTACAAAATTTAGAAATTTTGATGGTCGGTTTTATTCAGTTTCGGTGACAGTGTTTTTGTTCGGCTACAAGATCTCTTTGTTCTCTTATGAGATTTCAATGACAGTCGGATTTCAATGGTCGGTTTTGTTCGGTTATGAGCTCTCAATTACAGTAGGTTTTCAGTGTCAGTCGGTTTTATTCTGTTACAAGATTTCAGTGATGGTTGGTTTTATTTGGTTACAAAATTCCAGTGACGGTAGGTTTTCAGTTTCAGTTGGTTTTGTTCTGTTATGAGATTTCAAAGACGGTCTGTTTTGTTTCTTTGTTCTTTTACGAGATTTCAAAGACAGATAGTTGTTTTGTTTCATTACAAGATTTCAACGATTGCCGGTTTTGTTTTGAAAATTTCAAAGACAGTTGGACAGTCGTTACAAGATTTCAATGATGGTCGGTGTTGTTCGGTTATGAGACCTCAATGACGGTAGGTTTTCAGTGTCAGACGGTTTTGTTCTGTTATGAGATTTCAACAATTGTCGGTTTTGTTCTGTTACGAAATTTCAATGATGGTCGGTTTTATTCGGTTACGAGATTTCGGTGACGGACAGTTTTGTTTGGCTACAAGATCTTAATGACGGTCACGTTTGTTCCCTTATGAGATTTCAATGCCAGTCGGTTTTCGTTGTCAGTCAGTTTTGTTCAGTTACGAGATTTCAATACAGTATGTTTTGTTCTTTTACGAGATGTTAATGACAGTTGATTTTGCTTCATTATGAGATTTCAATGAAGGTCGGTTTTGTTCTGTTATGAGATTTCAAAGATGGTCGGTTTTGTTTCTTTGTTGTTTTACAAGATTTCAAAGACAGACAGTTGTTTTGTTTTGTTACAAGATTTCAACGACTGTCAGTTTTGTTCTGAAGATTTCAATATTGGTCGTTTTATTCGGTTATGAGATTTTGGTGATGAACGGTTTTGTTTGTTTTTTTCCTTTGTTTTTTACAAGATTTCAAAGACAGATGGTTTTGTTTTGTTACGAGATTTCAATGATGGTCAGTATTGTTCGGTTATAAGACCTAAATGACGGTAGGTTTTTAGTGTCAGCCGGTTTTGTTCTGTTATGAGATTTCAACGATTGTCGGTTTTGTTCTGTTATGAAATCTCAATGATGGTCAGTTTTATTCAGTTACGAGATCTCAATGATGGTCACGTTTGTTCCCTTATGAGATTTCAATGCCAGTCAGTTTTCGTTGTCAGTCAGTTTTGTTCTGTTACAAAATTTCAATGATAGCTTTGTTTCATTACGAGATTTCAATGGTCCATTTTGTTCGGTTATGAGATCTCAATGATGGTAGGTTTAGTTTCATTACAAGATTTCAACGATTGTCGGTTTTGTCTGTTATGAAATTTCAATGATGGTTGGTTTTATTCGGTTAGGAAATTTCAATGACAATAAGTGTTGTTTTATTACGAGATTTCAATGGTCGGTTTTGTTCTGTTATGAGATTTCAAAGACGGTAGGTTACAAGATTTCAATGATGGTTGGTTTTATTCGGTTACGAGATTTCGGTGACGGTATTTAGAGTCAGTCGGTTTTGCACGTTAAATCTCGAACCTCTGTGGAATCACCTGTTGTATTAGTATGCTGAACAGAGAGTCTGCTGGCAAAAGAGAATACGAGTCACAAGCTCGTAAAAAGAGAATCAACACTGGCTTTTTGGAGATGGCAAGAACTGAGGGGTTTGAAATGTTGTAAAAGTGACACAGAGACGTTTTATTCAACAGGTGCGTAAGGTATTTTACTGAACAGATAATAGCCATAGCTTTCTAACAGAGTTCATTGTAAAGCATTAGGGTCATTTCATTATGGGTTGTTGTAGAGCTGTGCTGAAATTTATTTTCAAGAAAGTACATTATTGTGTATATTAATGAGTATAACGTCTTCAGCTCACCTTGAGATTTTTTTCATCTAAACTGGTTATATCCCTTAAAGGGTTAGTTCACCCAAACAAATACAAAAAATAAACAAATGTCCTTTCGTTTATTAGTAATAATAGCAATATAATATTGATTGAAAAAGTTAAAAATAAACTAATTCCTTTCAATTTAATATGAAATAAAAATGGTTAAATAAATAATGAAGTAATGTAGTCAATAATTTACAAAACATATTGTGTCTGAACAAACCATGTATATTGTTGCATCTGAACTTATATTTAATGTAGTTGTATTTCCTTTTTGTCTTACATGGTTTTGTTTATGATTTCTTGCTGGGTTTATAAAACAAAACAAAACAAGAGCATAATTATTAAACTGGGTGCAGCACAATAATTATTTCATCTCAAGGATTTTGTTTTCATAATTGTTGGAAGCTGGAATTGGAATTGAAATTAAAATGAGATTAATCGTGCAACTCTAAAATACGGTCTCAAGTCAACAATAGTGATGTGAAGAATTTTTTCATCACTTTTAAAAGTATATTATAGCATATTGTAAAGTGTTGTTGTATATGCAATAAACATATGTTTGCTGTAATATGTTGATGGTCAGTCTTTTTAATAATCTATTTGAAATAGCCAGTTACAAATTACATATTCACATGGTCAAGAGGAAAGTATCTTGCAATGAGGTCACGAGTCCCAAGTTCAACGCTCAGCTGATTAGACTTTATATTAAAGCAGCGGGGGTGAATTTGATTGCATTTATTTTGTGATTTACAGACTTGATAATCTTGACCTGTTCAGTATGGTGCTATTAATGTAACATCTATCCACCCACCATGTTAGGCTTCTGGCTGCTGATGAGACTCATGGGCAAACAAACTGCAGCAGAAGTATGATAGAGCATCAAGGATGGAATGGTTACCCATTTTAAGGTTGTGACTCTCCAGTTGAGAACCACAATCTAAAGATACAGATGACACTGGAACCTGTTTGGCTTCTGGTAAGTTAAACTTTTCCTCAGATGAATGTTGTGCAATGTCCCTGAAATATTTTCAGCATCAAAGTTGATCTATGATTTTTGTCTCTGGCCTGCGTGGGAAAATACCACAGTCGATACTGGCAAATAACAAGTCAAAGGGATGTTTTAGATAAAAGACTGGAATCTCATCCAGACTGAACAGTGCTTCATTTAAGGCCAAACCATTATTGAACAGTCTATTGAATGAATCACTTTGTCTGAGTGCCTGTGAGAGAATCAAAGGAAAGGGATCTATGTGAGGCCTGTGTTGTGAAATGGAATCATGGAAAACTCAAAACTACTACTTTATAATGGAGCTTATTGCCTGCAGGCTGCTGTGACAGGCTAAAAACAACATTCAGTTGTGATATACTGTCCAACACATAAGGTTTGCCAGAAAACATGAGAGATTAGGTACTGTATTCCTATATAGTGCTTTATTTTTAAAAATATCTCTTAATATGTTGTGTAAAATATTAAACTCACAATTTTTAACCATAGAAATAATATACATTTTCTATTGTAACAGTCAAGTGAATATATGGGTGAATTTTAAATCATTTTAAATTTCATTACTTTAGTTTGAGCATGTCGTCATTTTTGCCATGTCCCAAATTAATTAAAAAGATATAGTTTACCCAAAAATGAAAAAATTGTCATAATTTACTGTACTGTAAGATATTTTGCGGAACGTTGGGATCTGCATGAGTGGACAAAAAACACTGAGACATTTCTGAAAATGTTTTTTAATCGCGTACTGTCGGAGTACTTTTGAATTTACTTCTCGACCGTTAAAAAAAATCTGTTCTATATAGTGTGAATATGGGTAGTATGAATGAAATTCGGACATACTAAATCAGTCATGTTGTTACTGTCACGTGACCAACCAGCGTCAGTTGCGTTGCTTCACTTCTGTTCACAAATCCTCTCCCGTGGCCTCATGGGATAGTAAAGTGTCCATCGAAAGTGAACTTCAGAATCTCGGCAGAAACAGTAGGTCATCCAGGGACTTTTCGCCAACTGTTTTCGAATACTATGTATTTGGACATACTAATCTTTTTTTCTTATATATATGGTAGGACGGTATTCGATTTCGATTCGATTTTCGTTTTCGATTTCTTTTTCATTTTGCTAATTAAAATATTTAAAAAAGTTAGTTGGTGTTCCTCTAAAACACTCCATCAGGTTTGATTAAATTGCAGAAATTGGTTTGATAATAGCCTATCAAAGTTTTAGAATAACTTCAAGTTGACACCCTAATGTAAGCTAACTGCAAAATCGAATACAGTAGTATAGGTTCTACATTTGGTTTGAAACTTACTTTGCGTCCGTTAAAAAAGTATGTTCTTTATAGTGTGACTGTGGTAGTAAGAATGTAATTCGAATGTGCTACATTTGTCATGTTGTCATTATTGTGTGACTTGCAGTGTCAGTTGTGTTGTTTCACTGCCATTCACAGGGATAGTTAAACTTGTTTAGTCCCAAGATGGAACTAAATAGCTGAAGTTAGACTTAAAGAGATAGACCTAAAAATTAAAAATTTTGTCATCACTTACTTACCCTCAAATTGTTCTAATCTGTATGAATTTCTCTCTTCTGTTGAACACAAAAGAAGATATTTTAAAGAATGTTAGTAATAATAGTATTTTTTTCCTACTAGAAGTCAATGGCTACCATCAACTGTTTGAATACCAACATTCTTTAAAATATTATCTTTTGTGTTCAACAGAAGAAAGAAACTCATATAGGTTTGGAACAACCTGAGGGTGAGTAAGTGATGACAGAATTTTCATTTTTGGGTGAACTATCCCTTTAAGTCTAACTTTAACTATTTAGATCCATCTCGGAACTAATCAAGTTCGAATTCATGAAGTTTAAGTGCCTGAACTTGACCAAAGCACAATTAAAAAATATTCTGAAATGCATCTTTCTTTGTCATTTTGTATCCAAACACCTCTCTGATATACACGTCGACAGGCAGAAGCCTCAATAAAGACATTACATTTTTGGTTCTGAAAATCTTTTTTTTCTGTCTTTTTCCCTTACATTTTTTAATCTACCTCATTGTCATTGAAAAGGCAAAGAACAGACTTGTGGGATCAGTGCTTTCTGCTTAGCTTGCAGTAATGGCTTGAATTTGATGTGCTACATTAGACAACGGGATTGCACAGCTCCCCTAGGGTTTGGTCCGTGGACATGAAGAGAATACAAAAGAACCTCGCTTTTTCTTCTCCTTCTGTTTTTCTGGAGGTCTTCTCTGGGTCCCTTAGATACAGACCTCAGAATAACGCTCCCAAAGTGAGGTGCAGCTTGTTGGCAGCACTTTCATGTGTTCTGACTCTCAAATTCACATTGAATTTCATTCATATTGCATATTGAAACTGAACTTTTTGTGATAAACCTTTCTTATATGAGCCCCAGGGTGTGCTTCTTGCTCCAGGTAACAAGTCCACTTACAAAACCAGAGACAAAGAGGAAGAAAAATCATTTGTCTGCATTCATGTGCGCAAGAACATACTTAATGAATAATTCAAACTGCCCTGTATCGTCCATTAAGTGTGTTTGTCCCCTTCCAATACGAGCATTAATATTTAATGTGTTTGTGTGGGTATGTCTGTATACCCTGATGATGAGGGCAGGCTGAGTCTTGTTGTATCTACATTTTGAGATGTGTTGTGACGCCCGGGCTGTTTATTTTAGAACGGGAAGACTTAACTGAGTTGGCTGTTTGCATTAACAGTAACAGACAGTTTTGGGCCTGGGAGAGCGAGGCCATGGACCACAGCTCGGATTTGAAGAGTTATTTGCGTTGATGTATCCTCCACTTCACACCGCGTGCTACCCTGAGGTTTATACATCGCCTCAGGTATATCAAACACATATTAGATCTATTCCTCTTTTAACACCTCCAGATTTAGCCTCTGCGTCATCCAGATCTCTTTGACTTCAAGTCTCATTCTTTCCTTACTTGCCCTGTTCAGTACTGTCAACTTGAAGCAAATGTCTTACTCTTTTAAAAGTTTCTCTTCTTTCCTGTGGTATATATAAACAGTGCCTATAGAAAGTCATCATACCCAGTAAAAATCTTTCCCTTTTCCCCAGATCAAACACCAGGCTAATTGCCCCATCTGACATTAATTGTAGTGGTTTTGATTATTTAAGAATAAATCCAGCTGTTTCTTGAAGATTCCACTGTTAGTAGTCACCTTGAATTGCATTGAATTAACCGTGCTTGTATATAAATGCATTGTATTTTTAGGGCGAAAACTTTACCAATCTGCGACTGGCTCTTATTTAGAAGGCGGGACTTATTCCGCCATGGTGCACGTTGCGCTTTTTCCAATTCAAAACAATACGAGTGACGCGTCTTGTGTTATTCTATAGTCTTTGGTAATGATAAGGTAATGAGCTGGTACCACAGACAATGATAACAGAACATTTATGTATGAAGGCCTATCACTCAAGAAAAATGAGCAGTGCTTTGTGTGGTGCTGCATTTCAGACCAAAAGAAATGGAAGTGAGCGCTGACACCCTGGCAAGTCGGTATCTTTACCTTGATGATCAATAAAGGGGCTGCCATAACTCCGGAATAGCATATCGCCAGAGGCTTTCCCGCTGTTCCGGCCTGATCCCTCATGCTTTAAATATACCTTCTCTCCATTCCCACCTGCTGCTATCTCTTGTTCCCTGCTCGCTTTCTTCTACAAGGACAGATAGGACTCGTCTCGTTCTCCCTGATAGAGCGAGGACACTGTTCCTTTCATACAAAGTTTGGTCTACAGTGTTTCACCTCAAACCAAACACAAAAACCTCAAAACTAATGCAGTAATATCAATGGGGAACACATTGGTTGTGGAACTTTTAAAAACATTCAAGCTATGATTTTTTTTTTTTTTTCATATTTATTGGCTGAATTATGATAGGACAGAATCATCCGGAGACCCCCACTAACTAACCGACTGATATGGATATTGCCTTAAAATCTATACAGCCCCCTGCAGTTTTCTGGCCATGGCATGCAACTCTAGAGAGCATATTCTTTCCAAAGCACGTACAGTACACATACACAACTTCTATATTGATGAAAACTGAGATCAGTGCAGGATATGAAATAGCATGATCTGTATCTGATCTGCCTCTGCTATGTTTTTAAACAGAAAAGTTTGTGATACTTATAAGAAGTAATCTCATTTTACCATTTTTAAATCTATTCCACAGACTTTATCCCTCAAATCAATGCGGAAAATGTAAAGATTCCATCTGGGCATACTTGTACAGCAGGGCATACAGGCAAAAATGTTTCTTGCCTGATATGATTTCTATATTTCTACTTTATAATACCATGATGTGGTTTCTATAAAGAGTGGCTTTGAACAATTTAATAAACAATGTACACCACCATTCAAAAGTGTACAGCTGGTAAGATTTTTTATATTGTTTGTGAAATATTATTACAATATAAAATTTTACATTTAAATAAAATGTTTATTCCTGTGTTGGCGAAGCTGTATTTTGAGCATCATTACTCCAGTCTTCAGTGTCACATGATCCTTCAGAAATCATTCTAATATGATTTGCTGCTCAAGAAACATTTCTTATTATTGATGTTGAAAAAGTTTGTGCTGCTTAATATTTTTGTGGATTGTTTTTGGGATTCTTTGATATAAAGTCCAAAAGATCATCATTTATTTGAAATAGACATCTTTTGTAACATTGTGTTAATGTCTTTATTGACATTTTTTTTATTTTTTTTTTATCAATTTAAAGTGTTCTTGCTGAATAAAAGTATTAATTTCTTTAAAAGATTTCTTCTCAAATAAAAATCTTACTGACCCCAAATATTTGAATGGTAGTGTATGAAACAGTGAGTTGTCTTGTGAAATATTTAGCTTTTATTTTTCACCCATGTTCCCATTTTCAAGGTGTCACACAAGCAACTCAAGCAAACGGGCATTGACTTGAGTTGTCTTCTATTTCTTGTCTTTCACAGTCGCTGCATCCTGGCAGCAGCAGAGATATGCAGGTATTCTTCTGCATCATAGTTCAGTGCTAATTAGTGCTGCTTGCTACTAATTAAAATATCATAGAGACTATACTCTTTTGACCCTGACCAGTAAGCAACCAATCAGAATACCGTAACAAGTGCATAGCGACACCCTAAATAGCTGTCAGAACACCTTAAAGGGATAGTTCACCTAAAGAAAATTCTGTCATTAATTACTCACTCTCATATTGTTCCACACCTGTAAGACCTTCATTCATCTTCAGAACACAAATTAAGATATATTTTTTATGAAATTTGAGAGTTCTCTGACTCCTCAATAGACAACAATTTAACACCACTTTCAAGGTCCAGAAAGGTAGTAAAGACATCGTTAAAATAGTCCATGTGACTGCAGTCACCTTAGTTCAACCTTAATTTTTCTTTTTGTGTGCAAAAACAAAACAAAAATAATGACTTTATTCAACAATATCTTCTCTTCTGTGTCATTCTCATACGCTTTTAAGCTCAGCGCTTCCATGTTCTACGTCAGAACACCGACTCATTATTGGCCAGCTCCTGTGTCAGAATCACATGCATACATCGTGCTGCTCAAGTGAACAGCATCGGCCAATACTGAGCCGGTGTTCCGACATAGAGCCTGGAAGCGTAGGAGAATAACACAGAAGCCCAGATAGCATGCAATGATCGAAACAATGTTAATGTGTCAATGTTAACCACATGAATCAATATCACTTTTGCACCCACAATTAATGTTGAAAAAATTTTGAAATTTCAACCAAAACATCAATGGTAATGGCTTTGAATCAGTTATAATGTGATGTTGGTTCAACATCATATTTTTGCACTCTCAGAAAATGAATAACAACTACACAGCCACACAGTGTAAAGCCACACAGCCTGAAATAAACTGAAAATAAAAGAACGCAATACATTTCTCAAGATCTCAGCAGAAGTTCTTTTTGAGAATTAACAGAGGTTTAGATGTTGATGTTTTATTGAAAATGTTTGGTCACCATTTTGGTGATCAGTGTTTCCTTTAGTTGGGCAGTTCGACTCTTGGCTTTTTGTGAGTTTGTGGTCTTTGTAACAGTGTTTACCAAAACACACAAAAAATTCTGATTATGATCTGTGGCAAGAAAGTATTATTGGTGAACATAATATTTTAATAACAACCACTTTTGGTCAGGAACAAGATTAGTAAACTACTCTGCTTTATGAGACTGAAAACTATATCACTTGATCATTTTGTTTCTGGTTTCTTTGCAACAAATGATGTTTTGGTAAACACTGTTACAAAGATCACAAACTCACACAAAAAGCCAAGAGTCGAACTGCCCAATTAAAGGAAACACTGACCACCAAAATGGTGACCAAACATTTTCAATAAAACATCAACATCTAAACCTCTGTTAATTCTCAAAAAGAACTTCTGGTGAGATCTTGAGAGATTTATTGTCTTCTTTTATTTTCAGTTGATTTCAGGCTGTGTGGCTTTAAGTCAGTTGTAGTTGTGTTTCATTTTCTGAGGGTGCAAAAATATGATGTTGAACCAACATCACATTATAACTGATTCAAAGCCATTACCATTGATTTTTTGTTGAAATTTCAACATTTTTTCAACATTAATTGCGGGTGCAAAAGAGATATTGATTCAATGCAGTTAACGTTGACACATTAACATTGATTTAACATTGTTTCGATCATTGCTTGCTTTCTGGGAAGAGAATATATTGTTTAATAAAGTCGTCACTTTTGTTCTGTTTTTGTGCACAAAAAGTATTCTCGTCGCTTCATAAAATTAAGATTGAACCACTGTAGTCACATGGACTATTTTAACAATGTCTTTAGTACCTTTATGGACCTTGAAAGTGGTGGCTAAATTGTTGTCTATGGAGGAGTCAGAGAACTCTCAAATTTCATTAAAATATCTTAATTTGTGTTTCGAAGATGAACAAAGGCCTTACGGGTTTGGAATGACATGAGGGTGAGTAATTAATGACAGAATTTTCATTTTTGAGTGAACTAACCCTTTAAGCAACTGCAAAGCAGTGCCCATGTCTTCAGAAAAAGTAAAAATCTAATTGTTTGACAAGTTTCAACTTGAATCCATGGTTATAATGTATAAAAATCACAGCTAGATCCAGAAATTAATAAGTGATTAACAGCTGCAGCTAAATTAATTATCTATTTGGCTATTCCTTTGTCCTCTGGCTTTGCTTCAGACTTTCAGTTCAGGAGGCCTCAATTCTGGCCAAACCGCCTTTCATCTCTCCGGGGTTCAATATCCCACAAATCCATTCTTTCTGTTCTGTTCATTATGAGTCTGTCTGTATCATCTCCGATTGACTTCCTCCCAAAAAATCCTGATTCGCTGAACTGAATTCACAGACCTAAACTCATCTCCTATCCAGACGCTGTGCCGCACCGACCCCGTAGTGGACTGTCGGATTTAGATGGAAAGCCTTATCGCGAATGCCGCACACCTGCTAAACCAGAGTCTCATCCCAATCATCTAACTCGCATTGCGACATTCCTTTGCTTTCCAGCAGATTTATTAATCTCTCTCTGGTGAAAACTGTTGTTATCAGCTTTGCAGCAAAACAGTAACACTCTCCAAGTCACGGTGGCAGTATTTGCATGGACTCCCCTGTGTACGTCTATCCTTCCACTTCCTGGCTCTGTAAAATTCAGAGCGAGTGAAAAATGGGAATGGATGGGGTCATTGGCCGTGCATCATAGAACAGTTGCTTTTATTTTTCACTGGCTGAGCGTTCTCATCTGTAGATAGCAAACAATGGAATGTGCAGAAACCTCTCTGGTGAACAATAGGTCAGTTAGGACAGCTGATTAATCCCAGAACAGAAATCCAGTGCTCAGGGTCATCCTGGGTCTCATATGATGAATGTGACCTCCATTCGGTGTGATAGTGTGCAGAAGAAGGGTGATCTATAATGCCTGCTGGACCACTAAGCCAAAAGGGAGAGACTGGACAGATGGATGGAAACCTGCTTGCAGTACATTCAAAGTCCTGTAGGGCGCACTGTTTCACTTGTGGCTGTGTATCTCAGAAAACAATCAAACGGTGAGAATGGTTGCAAATTGTGGTGGTGAACCGAAAGCAAGAGGACAAACAATCTGGTGCGTGAATGCAGGCAAATCGTAAATAGATTCATACACTTGCTCTGCTGAATAATTCAAGCACCTGATTTCTTCCCAAACGTGTGATTTGAGTGAAACGCCTGCACGTATGTGAAATGACAAAGTGTAGTTCCTCAGTGGTATTGGTATTGTGTATGTGTGTGAGTGTGTGTGTGTAGATTGTCCTTTCCTAAAATGCCACTGGCAGTGCAGTGGTCATGTCAGCACCCATTAAAACATCCATTCATCTCTATCAGCTCTCACCTACCGTTCTTTGCCAGCCACTTTGTCAACTCAGCGTACATGTGTGATTGTGTGGAACTTAACGAAATTAAGCTGGATATTTACTTTAAAAGAATGTTCCGGGTTCAATATTTATACTCAACAGCATTTGTTGCACAAAGTCAGTTTTCACAGGAACTTTTTTTTTTTCTTTGTTTAAAAAAATCGTATTTGGATTTTTTGGTCGATATGTACACGTGGAAGTTTATAGAAGTATATGATCCTTATCGATTTATGACAAATAATCTTTTGTTTTTTGTGTTTTGAAATCGGCCCATCACTAGATATTGTTGAAAAGTCTTTAGTTTTTTTGGTGCACAAAAAAATATTCTTGTCGCTTAATAATATTAAGATAGAACCACTGAACTCACATGAACTGTTTCAAATATGTTTTTAGTACCTTTATGGACCTTGAGAGTTTGAATGGCTTTGCTCTCAATAGAGGCCTCGATGAGCCATCGGATTTCATCAAAAAATATCTTAATTTGTGTTCGGAAGATGAACGAAGGTCTTACGGCTGTGGAACGACACGAGGGTGAGTAATAAATGACATTATTTTCATTTTTGGGTGAACTAACCCTTTATACTCTATTGGTAACGACAGAACTTGCGACCATAGTTCGCTTTGGGAAACGCACCCCTGACTGATTCATCGAGTTCATTGACTAAACCAGTGGTCTTCACAATTTTTTTCATGAGAGCCACTTTTAACGCAAAGTATCAAAAGTTACATCCAGTACATGAAAAAATATTATACTAATTTATAGTAAATACTATAGTGTTTTTGAACCATACTATAGTAAATTGTAGTATACTGTAGTATTTACAACACTTTGTTAATGAATGCTACTGCATACTGTAGTATTAACTATTGTGAACTGTTAAATACTGTAATAAATACTGTAGTATACTTCAGTTTTTACTACAGTAAGCTGTAGAGTATTGTGGTATAATATACCCTATAGCTGTAGAAAACTATTGGGTAAAGTACTGTAGAATTACCACAACAAATTAATTCAAGTACTTTACTATAGTATGGTTCAAAAACACTATTGTATTTACTCTAAATTACTATAGTATTTTTTCATGTGTTAGCATATCTGCTTATCAATCTGTCATCCCTGAACATACATGCAATGTAATAAATACAAAAGGCGGAACAAATCGTTCTTTATCATTTACCAGTCAAATTTGTAATTGAGACAAGATGATTTCCTTAAATTACAAAAAAGCAGGATTACCTTAATGCTGGGATGAGCGAAAGATTTGTAGCTTGTGTGTTGCAATCCTTGTGAGGCATGCAAGATGTTCATTGGTGAGGCGGTTTCTCTGTTTCCTCTTTATAGTCTTCATGGTTGATAATTTTTCGGATTTTCTAGACTATTTTAAGTCGTAAAGTGAGCAGAATACATGTAGCCAAAATGTACAAAATGTAGCCAAAAGAATATACACTTACAAGAAGCGACAGTCAATAGAACGTTCCGTTGAAACACCGGCGCCCAGCAGCGGCCCTGTTTCCGCCATTTTGGGGTGAAAGCGAGTCGGCAGTCCACTAGTTTCTATGGCAATATCAGCTGTTTTGTTAAAAAAAATGTACAATAAAGCTGAAATCCAACCTGAATGATGACAACACAGAATAAAATACTATCACTATTAATCATCAAATCCTTTTTACAGTTTATTTTACACACTTTGTGTTTGTCTTCTACTTTTTTCACAAAACCTTTGCTCTCTAGAAACCCAGTCAGTTTGGGTTAAAATTCTTTAAAAGGCTTATAAACACTGAATTAATACCAACATATGAAATTAAATTAAGGACATGCATCAGAAAAATTGGGAATGTTGGACAATATATGAATATAACAGCTTGATTTTGCAGTGTTGTCTAATGTCCGTTAAAGCAAAAGTGTCCAAAAGTGTGAATTATGCGATAACGGATAAAATTATATTTTAATGAGTTTATGTATTATAAAATCATTATGTTTGTAGCATGATCCATTAAAACGTACAATATAGCCTATTTCAATTCAGTAGATATTATTACTATTACTCCACTAGGTCTAAAATATATTGTTCGCTGCAAACATGATGATCTTAAATTTATTAATTATTAATTTACTATTAATAAATGTGTAAAGTTGCATAAAATGGAAATAGTACTCAATAAAGTAGGCTAACTGCGTTACCTCAGATGGATGAATGGTTGGATTCCACAACTGTTAAAATAAAACATATATAAAGACAATATAAAATACTGTATTAGCCATACAATTTACTGGTGACTTAATTTAAAAAACTGTTCTATTGCGCTTCTGAAATTGGCAGTGAAATTCGCCGATTTTGGGTGCGTAAAATGTGAAGGATTCTATGGCTGCGTCCGAAAACTGGAAAATGCTGCCTTCTGAGGACACATTTCAAGGTAGGAAGGCATCAAGGCACGTCCGAATCCAATGTTAGCTTCACTTCCTGTCTCATGAGATACCTTCATCTGATCGAGTTTTGAAGGAAGCATAGATGTATCCTTAGCTGCCTATGATATCCCACAATCCTGTGCTTTCCATTCTGTGACAGTTGAGCTAGAAAAATAAAGATGGCGTCCGAAAGTTGCGTTTGCTGCTCGGTTTGTGAATAAATGTACGATTTTGACAAACATAATTCAATTTTGATATCATTTCTATCGAGAAGTTACTACTGTAGTAATTCAATATTTGTTTAGTTCTCACCAAATCTCGCGCTATATTGCTCTAGATCATTAAACTCTTACGCTGCCTCAGAAGTCTGTCCGAAATCAGTTTCGTGAGGTACCTTCATGCACAAACGCTGCCGTACAAGTCATTCTCTTATAAGACAGCGAGGCAGCAAGACAGCTACCTAGGTTGTCGGACGCAGCCTATATGGTTCAGTTAGTGTTTTCACCCCATAATGGTGGCAGCGCTACCGGAGCGCCATCTAGTGGCTGTTAGCCAAAAAGTATCAAAGTGTCGCCTCTTGGGTTCAAAGCTCTACTGGAGGCTGCATTTTCAGGACTGCAGTTCTAGGACCCTAGCAATGATTTAGTTGTTTAATTGATTAAGTTTAATTTATATATTGTCCTAACCAACCCCTAGCCCTAAACCTACCCGTTGGTAATGCTATTGATTTAATTGAATTGATATATTGTCCTAACCAACCCCAATCCCTAAACCTACCCATTGGTAACACTGTTTAAATATTTAAAACTAGATGGCGCTGTCACAAAAACTAGGGTCCTAGAAATGCGGTCCTGAAACTGCTGCGGTCCTAAAAGTGCAGCCTCCGGTATTGCAGGCAGATAATATTGGATGTAGCCGTAGCGCATGGATTCGGCAGGCATGTATTCGTTGGCAGCCGGTCTCTCGGAGGATGTGTGGAGCCCTCCTTAGCTCTACAGCGCCCCACAAATTTCCAACGTAAATCTGTGGTGAAAAATGGAACTGCAGCGCGCTCTCACAGAGAGCCATTGGGGCAGATTTCTGGCTTCCCCGCTCATTTTCACGTTAGGTCATATCACAGTATTATTTACTGCCATGCGAGCCACAAATTAAAGCTTGGCAAGCCGCACAATAACACTGGACTAAACAATTAATCAGATTCACACCAGTAACTCTTGGGTTTATGAGTCTTACTGAACGCTTCATCAAAAGAACCGAGTCATTTGTCAGTGAATCGAGCTACACTTATCATGCTGTCTCTTTATTTTGGTGTGCTTTTTGCGAGTACAGTTTAACAGAAAGACCCATTTTCTTGCCATTATTTTGCGGTAAGCTGTGTTTTTTTTTATATTATCACATTCATTTCAGACTACAGACGATAAGTATATGATTTTTATTTTTTTTACCATGGCACCGTTGATTCAGAAGCTCAGTCTCAAAAGGTCAAGAAACTGGCATATTCGCAATAGAAACTATACTTGGCAACGTTTACATATCTTTAACCCATCACAGGAGTCATGTTAACATGTATAATATTCAAGTATTTGGCAGTCAGTGTGTTTTTGGTCAAACAATGTTCATTGCCTGCTGAATAAGCTTAACTTTGAACCTGTATGTTATACAGTTTTGACAATATTTGAAAAATGTTTTCGTTACTAATTATCTAGAGTTTTCCCACCTGCATGCTCACATACAGACAATCTCTCTGCATGTGTCTCTATTTTTGTCTCTTTCAGTAAGATGATGTTTTTAGTCGTTCTCTCTGTTGGAGAAGGCTTTGCAAGCATAAATTGAAAGCTGCAGAGATGTGTGTGGGACAACAAAAGAGATAATGAGGTTTTGTGAAAGTTACAATAAAAGAAGAAACTCAGAACCTTTCCAACACCCCACACTTACTCCTTGACATAGTTTATATAAGACTCGACTGCTTTATTTTTGTAAACGTTCTATTATCACTTCCCGATTGATTTTGGGTAATTGTCAGGAAAGTTTTTACACTGTTTCATTAACTGCAGTCAAACCCCTGAAGGGCAGAACAGAGATAGGACCAATTACAGAGCTGCCTGGCCTTGAAGTAATCAAAATTATTATATGAAAACAGCTCATTCCCCTGTGTATTATTCTGTGTGTGTGTTTACCGAGGAAAGTGGGTCATGTTGTGTTAGAGAATGGGATGTAATAAATTGCTTTCAAGAGTTTAGTGGCATGAGATCATGAAGTTCAATGCAACATCTTTCCATGTTTGTGGAATGTGTTGCTGGAGGTAAATCAAACTGTGTTAGGTATGTATGGTAAAAGGACAGCAGGCTCATATTTTAAAGGAACACTCCACTTTTTTTGAAAATAGGCTCATTTTCCAACTCCCCTAGAGTTAAACAGTTGAGTTTTACCGTTTTCGAATCCATTCAGCCGATCTCCGGGTCTGGCGGTACCACTGTTGGCATAGCTTAGCATAGTTCATTGAATCTGATGAGACCAATAGCATCTCGCTCAAAAAAAATGACCAAAGAGTTTCAATTTTTTTCCTATTTAAAACTTGACTCTTCTGTAGTTACATCGTGTACTAAGACCGACGGAAAATGAAAAGTTGCGATTTTCTAGGCTGATATGGCTAGGAACTATACTCTCATTCTGGCATAATAAACTAGGAACTTTGCTGCCGTACCATGGGTGCAGCAGGCGCAATGATATTACGCAGTGTCTCTCACAAACGTCTCCATGGTTGCAAGGCACGCTCCCTGTGCAAGCAGGGGGTCACAGCCTCTGCGTAATATCATTGGGCCTGCTGCACCCATGGTACGACAGCAAAGCAAAAATTAGCCTATTTTCAAAAAAAGTGGAGTGTTCCTTTAAATCCTTGCTTTAAAGTCATTTATCTTATTTTTTGATTGTGTATTGAAGCATAGTTTGGATATAAATTGCATGCTAGTTACATTTGGCAAATTAATACCTCTTAAAACATTATTTCATTAGTATTACCCATTGACATCAAGGAAAGCAGCTTGAAATGCTTTTTCAAGGTTTTCACTGTTTATAATTAATATTGAATCTACCAAGACATGTTCTTGCTGCATTATATATGATTTGTTAGACTTTTTAATTAAATGTTGCTTGCAGTACTGAAGGTGCTTCACACACGCTCTTGTAATCGCATTGCATGTTTTGGTGGTGTGATGTGTACATTAAGTCAATTGCAATGCGAAGCAGGTGCATTTATGCAGAATAACTAATTCAGAGATTCTCACTTCAGAGCAAATTATCATTGCATTAACACAGATTGCTCTGTTACTGTTACTACATCACAGTCAACATGAGTTTCTATAGGCAGCCAGCAATGCAGGCCAGTTCTGATACCAAAAACATTTCAATCAGCATCTATCTGTATCGGTGAGGAAGTTTGTGTGTCTTCTCATGGAAGAACATTAAGTAAGTGTCTTTCTTTGAGACCCTTGTTTCTGCAGTCAGCTCAGTGTCTAGAAAAGACTTCAAATTACATGCTTTTAAAGGTGCATAAGCGATTTCTGAGAAACGCTGTTGAAAGTGAACCGAACCACGCACCACGACACACTTGTAGTCAATCAGGAGTAGGGACGTATATGCTCATGATGGGGGAGGAGAGAGAGTGAGCAAGAGGGAGGTTTGAAGAAAGACTGTAGAAAGAGAGATGCCTGAGAGACATAAAAAAAAAAAAAGAGAAGGTCAGAAGAATATCACTGGAAAAAGAACGGGTTACGATCAGTCAAGAACTTTAGGACCTGCGATAATATTAGAAAAGCTTTCCAGCGCTGGAGAGACCTCAGCGGGAAGGACTGAAAACAGATGCAGAGGTTGTGTTGTTTCTGCTCCATATGTGAGAAATATGTGAGTTTTGCTATACACAGAACCAAGATATGCTGTTGTGCTGCTGGCGACAAACAACAAACTCTTGCTTGTATATACTCTTGTGTACTGTATGTTCATTTTTTGTTCTTCCTTGTTGTTCTTTCGTCATCTTCACTTGATTTTCGTGCAGCATTATTTTGCTTTGCTTCAGCTATGATAAAGAGACATCCACTCATGCACTGCGTTTTCGAGCATTTTGGGGCGGAGCAATGAAGGGAGGGGTGTGTTTGTTTGGGTTGATTTCAAATATCAACAGTGTTTCTCAGAAATTGCTTACTGCACCTTTAAATCATTAGTGTGTTGGAGGGAGTCAAATAAAGCATGAATAGAGAAAATGGTAGCAGTGCTTTGGATTTCTATTTCTATTGGCGTTGATTAACTGTATGTATATATGCAATTGTAGATGTAAATATGCGGCTTTGGCATTATAGTAAATGTATTTACCTTAAATATTCTTGGCAGACAGTCATATTAACATCTGTCTGCTTCTCTGTCAAAACAGCCTAAATACAGTACGTACACTTCAATATTGGCAGAGCCTGTCTGCACTACAAGATGTCGTTCAAAGTCTGTTTACCCACATTAGCGCAATGCATTGCCATTTAGTGGGTTCTCTACTCAAATTATCTACAAATTAAGTGTGCTGGCTGTATAATATTCATAGTGAAGTATCTGTTTTGGTGCCGCGGTGCTCTGTGATCTTAATATGGCAGTTAAAAGAATTATAAATTAGCCAGAATTAAATGTTGAGATTATTGTCTTGCTAATATTGCCTAAATTGCTGAAGCTTTCTGCTTGCAGCTATTATTGCTGTACTGTATTTACACTCTAAAAAATGCTGGGTTAAAAACAACCCAAGTTGGGTTGAAAATGGACAAACCCAGCGATTGGGTTGTTTTAACCCAGTGGCTGGGTTAAATGTTTGCCCAACCTGCTGGGTAGTTTTATTTAACCCAAATATTGTTTAAAAATTACTGTATTTCTTAAAATGAACCCAAAATATGTTGGAAATTAACATTTATTAATATGTTTAATAAACAAACATTTATTAATACTTTTTTTGAATAATATTTAAACAATAAACATTTATTAAATTGCTTATTAATAAATGCTCATCTTTTTGATTATTATTGTTGCCTCTAGTAATTATGAGTCTGATTTTTAATTTCCAACCTATTTTGGGTTCATTTTAAGCCAGACATATAGTAATTTGTAAACAATTGTTAGGTTAAATAAAACTACCCAGCAGGTTGGGCAAACATTTAACCCAACTGCTGGGTCAAAACAACCCAATCGCTGGGTTTGTCCATTTTCAACCCAACTTGGGTTGTTTTTAACCCAGCATTTTTTAGAGTGTAGGCTTATACAGTACCTAAGCATAATTGTCCTTTTCTCAGGCTCTTCCTAAAGCAGATGAGCATCAGTGGGGGAAATGTGCAGATGCTGGCTGCTTCTGATGAGCCGTCTGTGAAAATCTGTGTCTACCCATTTAGGAAGCCATGCTGTCACTCAAACTCGGGTTTGAGAGTTATTTGAGGTGGAGTCTACCACAAATAACAAGCATGACATCCAAAGCAGGTATGTTGCAGACACTATGGCTTACACCGGTGAGCTGTTTTTAATGAGTTGTACGTATCTTCTTCAGGATGTTCATCCCAGAGGAGACATCTCACTGTCAGAAATGCTTTCACATTGATGTGTCTGACTCGCAACACACTCTTTCTTTCATGCTTTTCTCTCTCAAAGTCACAAAGCAGTGTACAGTGCTGTTTCTCCACAGATGGATGACGTCGTTTCAGATTGTGTACTTTTTATCTTGTTTGCTTTAATGTTAATGAGTGATGTTGAAAATGAGACTTTTGGGGGCTCCTGCACCAGCAGAGCAAGTGCCATTGAGAATGGGAATGCTAACAGATAGCTTTCAGGTATTATAGACCTCCATGGGTAAATCTGCAGCGATTATTCTTGCATGACAGCGTTTTAAGGCAGGGAAACAGAGTATTAGTCCTGAAGACGGCAGGAGAGCTGAGACAAATTAAAATCATTTGCTGATTAGAGAAATACGGCACCCACTTCCTCTTCGACAAATGGAAATCAAAGTGCTCATTACTCACATGCTGTTGGGCTCCGTTTTAAAAAGCTCATTTTTTAAAGAGGACAGTAATTTCAGGAAATGATGTCGTGCTTTGTGATGCCTCAGCAGTTTTTTTTTCTTTTTGGAAATTCAGCTTGTTCTGAAAACAAGCGGATATAAGGTTGAGTGATAAAACCTGTAGTTTTTTCTCTCTTCTCCGCTATTGATTTCTGAATAATGAGCTGCCTAAAACTGGCCAGATGCTCCGAGCTCAGCGTTTAGCTGATCCATTAAAGCTCTGCTGGCACAGATCTGCTTCTAGGGTGGAGGGGTTTGTCTCTTGAAAATGATCTCTACGTGTTTGGCCCATTCTTTGCCTTCCTCTCCAATTATTTTCTTCTCTTCTGCTGTAAGTTACATTTAAAATACCTACATTTACTGTTATATAGGTGTGGGGATCTGTGATTAGTGGCTTTTCATACAGGGTTCTTCTAATCTAGAAGGTCCAGTGAGGCCTGATCTGCAGGTTATCAGTTTCCCAATCCACATTTTGAGGACAAAGCTGCAAAAAGAGATAAAACCACAATCAGAATCACAGCTAATGCCCTGACCAGTGTTTTGGGGGGGCTAAAAGAGATTGAAATCCCTTAATTCCAGTCATAGCCCCCCTAGTTATCTCCATAATCAGGCTGAGAGAGTGGAGGCTATGCAACCGCACCTCAAAGTGTCATTTAAATGTATTATATTAGGAGGTCGACATCTTCATGACGTAAAGAAATATATCAACAGTAATAACTACAATTTAAAGTGCCCCTATTATGCCTTTTTGGATATTACCTTTCATGTTTCAACAATTAAAGTTAGAACAATAAAGATTGAACTGATTCTGAACTGCCTGAAAGAGTCGTCAGCAATTCCAATCTTAAGCCCTGTTTTCACTATTCATTTTTAAATGAAAACGATCCTCGTCGACACTGGCATTTCCACAGATTTTAAGAACCGATCTCTGTCTACACAGCCGAAAATGCATTGTTTACACGGTCGTCAAGGATACGCAGAGCGAACTTGGGCAGCTACACCATCGTTTTCAAAAGTCTCCGTTTTGGTCCATTTATACTGAAACACATCCCTGGCGTTTTCAAACTAAAACTGGGTCTGCGGCGTTTTCGAAAGTCTCTGTTTTCAAGGTTCGAAAACTCCGACATAGTGTAAATGACAGGCGTAACCGTAGCAAAACTTATGCATTTTAAAGCGAAAACGCACTAGTGTAAACGGGGCCTTACTTCCTGCTTAAACATGCGTAGATTTGTAACAAATTTGCATAATGCCAGCCTATGATCTTCATTGGCTGCCCGCGAACAACATCTACTTTGACCCGCCCTCAAAAACTGTAGTTGTAGTTGAGGCCTGGAAGAGTTTGGTTCGTGTTGTTGATATGTCGAGAAGACGCTGTTTTCTGTGCTGCGAAAGCAAATCCACTTTGCATGCACTTCATAAGGATGAGGCACAAATTGTTACGATAAAATTGACTTCATCGTTAATGTTCATTTTGTTGTGCGCTGAGGAAGCCTCCAGAGCTGAAATTCAGATATGGTAATGGCTGTTTGATTTCCGACATGTGCTGTGAGCAGTAGACCAATCACAACAGACTGGGCTGTCTGACCAATCAGAACATGGTAGGCTCGTAGAAAGGAGGGGTTTAGAGAGACCGAATCCTGTATCGAACAGATTCAGACTCTGTAAGAAAAGAGGTGATACTGCAATGTATATTATGAGAAAATTGAGAAAAAGGGTTTTTTGACCTTTGATGCATGTACATCTATTGTAGGAGGAACTTTTAAAATAGCATAATAGGGGCACTTAAAAAAAAAAAAAACATTACCGGTTTTGCTCTCCGCCACAGTACAGTCAGCAGTGGGTCATTTTTTAGGGGTATGGTTTAGTGTGGTGAAAGAATCTCACTTACCATAGTTCTCCATTTTTGTTTAGAGAAAATTAAGAGAAACTTGACGTAATTGGCTGTTTTTATAAGAAAAACATGGCTAAAAGTCGATGCATAGCTGTTTGAACTCGAAAAAAAGCCACAAGATCCAGAACTTTATTCAATTTAATAAAATCAGCTATAAGAAGATTAGCAAAAGCTGATTATATTGCAGATGAATTAATATTCCAGTTTAGTACATAGTTATGTGAGGGTAGTTTAAGGAGCAAAATAACTCTTACAAGTAGTGTGATCCTAGCAGAAGAACATGATAAAATATGACGTCACTGACTGTGAATAAGTATCTTTGTTTTACCGTTTGTACCACTGCTGCAATGCAGACCCCTCATAAGCGTTACTGACAGGTATGTGATGTTTGTATAAGAGAACATTTGTGTGAGATTATGGTTTTGGGATTGCCTTTGGCTTTGGGTTGTCTAGGATTTCTTTTACTGTATGTTCTAGATTGTTTTTTGATTTTAGTCTGTGTGAAAAGGCAGATTAGGGCAATCTGATTTGAACACATCCTAAGTTAAACTCATAAAGCCCCTGAATTTTGATCATCTTAATTTTTCATTGTGTTGGTCACCATTTTATGTTCTTTTAATTGATTGTTTATGGCTAAATCTTACAAAACAGGTCAAGATCATAGATCTGGATCATATTTTCCCACCCCACAAAAAAGTAAAATATTAAGTAAAATGTTTTTAAAAAATATTATGGTCTTAAAATACATTATAAATACATTAATAAAAAATTATATAGTAATATCAATCAATAATTAATGTATTTTAATATATTTCATAATATTTTAGTATATGTGCCTATATGAGATGTTCACAAATGAAGTTTTTGCCTTTTTAAAATCCTTTGTCTTTGTTGTCAGTGGCAAATGCTTTTGAAGGTCACTTTGACAGTCTGCAGTAAAGCATTTACCACCAAAAGTCCTTCAGTCTGTTCTCAGTGGTGCAGTTCCATCTCTGTTACACAAACGTCATGTACAGCACAAGCTGGCAGACGACAACATTCAGTGTGACTTGAAGCTCTTTGAAAGATTTGTGTCTTTTTAAGAGGCACGCTGAGCTGGTTAATGAGCTTTAAAAAAGAGAATGTGCTTTTAAACGATCTGTGCCATTCAAATTGCCTCCATGAACTCATCTCCTTTTTTTTCTGTGCGCCCGTCTATAGTCTTCTGCCTCATAAGGGAGGAGGAAAATATGTGATACCTTTGTGACGTTATCATACACATAAGATGTCACAGATCGTTCACAGGCCAATTGATGCATATTTCACATACAAATGACAAGAACACAGCAAGCTCCAATCTGATTGGCTTAAAAAGTATGTGTTAAGAAATTACCAGGCTGCTACACAGAAAAAAAGTGTTTTGTATGTTTTAAAATGGCAGAATTTTTTATTTTATTATATTGACTTAGTTGCCCACCCAGGATGGCATAACTCTTCCTCCACTCCTACATTGTGCAATAGGTAATAAGAGTTTCAACAGGCAAAAGTGATTATGGAAGGAAAAATTTTAGTTATGGTTCCTTATTATATCACCTGCCAATTACTGGGATATCTCTGCAGCTTTTAACAGTGTGTGTTTGTGTTGATGTGGCATCAGACAAGTGTCATCCTCTTCATCAGGGAGATGCCTCAGAGCTGAGCAATGGAGACGCCTGCTTATGCGCTGCGGATAAGAAAAGCACAGGATAACAAGCTCCCTGAAGCCCTATTATTTGGGCTGATATTAGAAGGATTTGTGTATGTGTGTGGAGTTTGTGTTCCCTTGTGTGTGTGTGTGTTTGTGCCTGTGCGATGCATGTGAAATCTGTGTTTGTCACTGTCAAATCAGATGAGCTCCGTTTTTATTTGATGAATAAACCATCTATCTGTGCACATCCTTTCATGGCTGTTAAAGTCAGGTAATGATCACACATTTCTGTTCTCCTCAGTTTACGCTCTATAAATCACAATGGCAATATGTTTTTGATTAGAACTCAAAATAAGAATATAACAGACCTCTACTTAAAGGGATTTTTCATCTAAAAATTAAAATTCTGTCATTATTTACTCACCCTCATGTTGATCCAAACCTGTATGACTTGCCGCCTTCTGTGGAGCACAAAAGGATAAATACTGAATATGATGAATACTGAATGGTTTGTTCTTGACCAGAATTAGCTGCAAAGTAGACCAAAGAGACAAAAAAAAAGAATTGTATAGCACGACCTGACTGGAAAAACGTCTTGTCCAGATTGCAGTTTATTCTGGCAAAGAACCACCTTTTTAGAGAGGAAGAAACTGCCTGATCAACTTTTAAAGTGGCCAGTTACAGTTGTTTTTGATCCAGGTTTATCTGAAATAGTTGATGTACAACCAGTGTGTAAATAAATAAATACACGACAATGATGAACTAAAAATGGAGACGTTTTTCCTCTCTGTTTTTCACATACAGAACACAACTTTGTCAAATGATCCCCGTTCACACGGATCCGCGAAAACAACTAAAAACACTGTATTATACTGCCAGGCCAGTAGATGGCGATGTTACTTTGTAAAGAAACTATGTGTCTATAGACTGAACAGGTAATACACATCCACAGGACATCACCGTTTTCACAAATTCGCATTTTTGTAGTTTACATGGAGACGATAAACATATTGTTCTCAAAAAATTACACTTTGAAACACGTTTTCAAAAGTCTGCATTTTCAGGCCCCCAAACGCCATTGTCGTGTAAATGAATGGCCAAAACACATAAAAAGTTTTCTGTTTTTGGTTGAAAATTGTGTCGTTGAAACGGCCCCTAAAGTTCAAAAGTTTGGGGTTTTCAGAGGAAATTATTACTTTTACTCAGCAAGGATGCATTAAATTGATTAAAAGTGACAGTAAAGATATTTATTATGTTAAAAATAAGATCAATTTTAACTAGGGATGCACTGAAATGAAAATTCTGGATGCATCCAAAATGACTTTTTTTTAAAATAATTATTCATTTCTTATTTTAAATTAGTTTTTTTTGTATAATTGTATTAAAATTACACTTTTTAAATAAAGTCAATAATTTTATTGAATCTGAATTAAAAAAAAAATACAAGCCAATAAAATAAAATAACCACACTTTATTTAAAATAACACCAAAATTGGACAGAAAATATATTAAAATACTATTAAATATCAATATATTATTCTTTGTTCAGTTCTATGCAACAGAATCAGATTTAACAGATTTATTTTTTTGGCAAATTATCCAAATAATGCCTTTTTTCACCAAAAACCAAAAACCGAAAATGCCATTTATGCCATCCCTAATTTTAACTGGTTGCCATTCTGTACCATACCCTGGATTATATATGTGCGTCGCCCTATATATAGATTATATCCTACATGAAATGAATATTGCTGAGGGATGTACTGTTAGGATTTTTTGCTGGGATCCTTTGTACTGATTTGACCTTACAAACATAAGATAGATGGTTTTAGTCACACTGGAGGTCTGTGTTCTTCCAATATGCAGTTTTTTTAGCCTCCATAAGAGTAATTTAATGTGGCCCATTTTGGAATTGAATCTCTCACTGCTCATCCTTTCTCCTTGGAAATCAATAAATATAAAAAACCAAAACAAATCACATTTTGCAACACTGGTTGAACATGTTTAATACAAAACATGTTTGAGAAACAGCCTTTCCTTTCCCTCCTGTGCACATGAGTTCACCAGATCCTGTACAGATAACTCCTGTACCAATGACAGTTTTTGGACACTCATCGTGATGTCACTGAGGACCTCTTGCTGCCCCTGCAGTGCACCTACATGTTCTTTCTGTTTGAACACAGGTTCCTGATCCCTAGAGAAAGCAGAGAAAGGTCAACTGCTCACTTGTAACCTATGTTTCCTGTACTCAGGCAGTGTTTGTACAGCTACACTCAGAAGCTTTTGACCTTTCTGTGTGATGGAATGACTTTGATGTAGAATGTTTTCCACCACACCCTTCATTTTTCAGACTCTTTCTCACTCGCTGTAGTTTGTCCTACAAAATTCTTTGTGTGTTTTTAATTTAAGAACGGTATTGTTATGCAAAAGAACACAACAAAATACCTCAGTTGAGTGTGTTCATTAATTATACATGCACGCTAACTCTAGGATTTTTAACCAGGGCTCCACAGACAGTTTAGAAGATTTTCCCTAAATTCTAAATCATGACATTTTCGAAATATTTTCTAACTAATATATTAGCTGGCCAGATAAAATAACCTTTTTCCCCCCATTTTTGTCCATTTTTTCATATTTATTGATTTTCCCGGGAGAATGGATGGGCACTGCTTTTAAAGGAAATAAGTTATGTAATGTAGTAATGTTAACGCTGAGAGTCTGGGTGGAGGGTTCCTGCTCTGTAAAGGTTGAAAAACTATCCCTGCTGAAAAAAGCCCTCTTAAGACAGCCTATGCTTGGTTTTTCTGGTCTTAAGTGGTCACCCAGGCTGGTCTGTTGGCTGGTTTTAGTGAGGTTTTGGGCTCTTTACCACATGTTAGGCTGGGAAACCAGTGGGCCATCCTAAGTACCAGCTTGGCAAGGATAGGAGAACATCTTAAATCCACTAAGACCAGCTGTTTTTTTTTTCCCCCAGCAGGCTGCTCTAAACAATATTGTTTATAGACATGTTTTTCGGATCGAGGGCGAGACAACTAGTCACTCACATGAGATCAAAGCAATAGCTAACCACAACCATCCAATCAATTCCCTGTAATCAAGTCCCACCCTACATTTTTTCTTGTTCGAGAAGCCATTTCAATATACACCACAATAGGGAAGAAAAGACTATCACGGCTTCCATTTCATGCTGACTTTAAACCACCAGATTACTGAAAACTAATGAACTAGAGAATTCTTCTGTGGCATCAAGCGCCTGCGGCATTTTTAAGAGTATAAAGAGGTGTTTGTGGTAAGAAGTAAATCAAAAGAGTACAACTGAGTACTAATTGTTGACTGTTGTATCTGGTAATTTGGTCACCATGCTGGCAAAAGACCTTCAAATGTCTTAAAGCACACTTTCTGACATTATGTAAAGTACTTGTAGCCTAAGGGAGCATAACCAGGGCCAGGGCCATTTAGCAATAAAGAGGATTAGACAGTGAAGAAAAATGGATTAGGATTTGAAATATTTCTTGTCATATTTTGTTTTGAAGGGAAGAAATTACAGTGATTATAACAGTGTTCATTTAAATCCTCCCTCAAACAAGAATGAAGAGGTGACCTTCAGATGAAGTTACATAGTTTGCAGGAAACTCTGCACGCGTATCATTTAGACGTTTCATAAACTGTAAAGCTGTCTGACGAGAGTGGGAGGCACTTTAAGATGAAAGTAAATGTGATGTCATTGAGGGGAACGTATTATCCCTGAAATACTCCAGCAGGTCTATTAATACCTTTTTATATTTGTTTTCATCAAATCCACAGAGTCGCCCTCTTACTTTCTGCGGTTCAGTCAGGCTATCACTAAATTATGATGCAGAAAATGAAGCTCTTGACATTTGCCAAAAAGCCTTTCATGAAATTTCAAGCGGATGACCTCTGTGATCGTTGTCACAGGTCGGAGAGTCAGCTTAAATCTTTAAAGAGTTCGGTATCTGCTTCGCTGCTAATCATAGAGGCTTGTGTGGAGGTCCTTCTAATCTTTGTCTTCCATCTTTCTCCTTTTTTTTCTGTTTTCACCCCCTTTCTCAGAGATTTACTTCAACCCTAGTGTCATAGCTACATTATTTAATGATCTTCTTTCTTTGTTGCAGTTCTTCCTTTTGGCTGTAAAAGTGCCACCGCTGTAATTTCAGTCACTTGAGGACAAAGACCCCTCCTGAAATAATTCTAGACAGATGCTCTTCACATGTTTCAAGATTTTTGATGGTTCAACTGAAGGGTGTGTGATTGATATCTAGTTACACTGGCCAGTGTCTTAAATAGCACACAATCAAACTATATCCCAGGGAGAAAGTACAAGGATTTAGTACAAAATGGACTGAATTCTGGGTATAAAGTATATACCCAGAACATTTTTTTCAGGTATAATGTTTTTTTGATAGAAAAAATGTAGACCTTTTCGTTATATTGCATTAGTAACAAGCCTCCACTATCTATCCTGCTTGGGGTTGCCAGATGTCAAGAGAACAAATCCCCCAAATGGGATTTTTTTCTTAATATAATTCATTTTCTGCCCAGTTTTTTAGTTTAATATTCTCAATCTGGCAACCGCACATGCTCTGAAAGTCCAGTTTACATAGCCGTCGTGTTTGCAGAGTTTCTATTTGCAAGAAAACAAAAGACGATCAGTATCATTCTTTGGTAAGTAGTGTTAAAATAACTCTTATCAATACAATAATTGTAATCAATAAATTTTTTTTGTATTGATTCCCTGTGTGATGACGCTATCACAGTTGGTTAAAAGATGTATATGTATGTATGTATAAATAGTATATGTGTGTGTGTATGTGTGTGTGTATATATATATATATATATTTATATTTATATATATATATATATTTA
>RJVU01051648.1:10432757-10456577 GCA_003731715.1 Anabarilius grahami
ATCTCATAATAATTTTTATTTTATTTTTATTTTATTTTATTTATATGTTGCATTTGTAGCTGTAATTGCATTTGAGATGATAAACTGTCATGTAAAATGTTTGAGGAATAAAGTGCAGCTGATCTGAATATACATTTCAATACTTTTTAAACATCGACAGATGAAAGACAGATAAACCTGAAAAACAGGTGCTCTTTCCATGTTGCCAGTGCAGTTGTTGCACATTGAGTGTTTTATTTTTTATTTTTTAATGGTGACAATACTGCATTCTGCATTTAATGATTGATGGTTATTACATCAAGGGTTCTTAGAAATAATGCCCCTTTCTGCTCAGTGGGTGTCCTGCTGCCTGCTGGGAAAATCACACTGATCGATAATCCATTGAGATGGAGTGCTCCGATATGGCTTGAAACACTGAGTTTTGTTTGGAAAATTACAGTGAAAGAATTGTTTTTGTTTTGTCAGTGTTGCACTGCACTATCATTTGGAGAAAGACCACGTACAGTGTTAAAGAGAATGGACAGCAGCAGATATGTCATGCGAAATAACTTTCATTGTACGTGATGTGTTTTATGCCGACTTGGGTTGCATGTCAATATCTCATGAATGTTAAAATGAAGCACTCTGCAGCCTGTAATCTATGACTCCCTGAACTGGGCAGCCTGCGTTTACATGCTGTAATTGCATTTGGTTCTTGCAGATTTTCAAAGCATAAATATTCCCCACCAGAGCATTAAAGAAAAGCATGTGCTTTAGCTTCGGCCTAATTAAAATCATACAGTGTGCTCACTTGCGCTCTGTTTATTATGAGCGAGATGGCTGTTGAGCGTGGCGTGCTGTCGGTTTATAAAGGCTCCTGTTATTCCTGTTGAATTAATTCTCAGAGCTCTGAAGGCTGATCAATACCTCCTGAATGACTGCAGATCTCTCCCTGACTGTGGCATTTAAAGGCAATCACCACATCCTGGCTGGCCCCAAATGGAAGAGGGCGATTCTGCACCTCTTTTTATGCTTTTTCTTTGTCTCTTATCAGAATCCACCTTTGTATTTATTCTGCTATTATGCGCAAGGAATATGTGAAAAGATTAATAATGAGTATGGACTGAGCCAAAATGCTCCAAACCACTAAGTCTTTACTGTCACTTGATCCATTTAGTGCATCCTTGCTGAGAAATTGATAATTTTTTCTTTAAAAAAACCCTGACCCCAAACTTTTGAACGGTAGATCAGTAAATAGACTAGGTGACAGCAGATAATGGGACATTCGGTTCTCTCATACAGCGTCCCAGGACATGTCAGTCCACAGTTTTGGTTATTGCAAGCTTACTAAAAGAAACTTGGATGCTTTCGAGCCGTCTAAGCACCTGCAGGGATTGTGATGTTCAGCTTAATGTTCTTTTGTTGTACAGCCCTGTGCCTCTTTCCTGCCGTGTGTTATTGTTGCTTCACAGTTTGACGATTTGCCTTTGGCAGAGCTTTGTCTGCGAGAAGCGCTCGGAGGATCTTACTTATCTCCAACACACCAATGAGAAAGAGAGGACAATATTACAGTCGTCCATCACAGCAATCCTGCACAGTTTACCGTCCAATTTGTCTGGGAACAGCACAGAAAATCCCTGAAAGTGAGCTTATCAAATGGACAGGAAGTGGGTCACAAACCAGGGGACTTTTCTAAAGTCCATTTATCTAATAGAGAAACAATTACATTTTTGGGGGGGGTCTCAGTTTAGTTTGTCTCCGTTTAGTTTGTCTCCGTTTGTCTCAGTCCATCAAACCCACATTCGACCGTTCTAGACACGTCGATGCATCCGCCATCTTGGAACGGTTATCATGACGCTTTTCATCACACACAAACAAATCAATGAATTTTCATTGAAAATTTCACAGCATTGGGATAATCTTTCATAGGTGAGAATGTGCCCCTCTTTTTAATACTTTTCATTGGTTAAACATTCGCAGAACCCATACAGATGTAAAGGGTGACCAATAGTAATGATTTATGATTTTTTTAAAAAAAATTTATGTCGAAATATGGAGATACTAGGTTTCAAGCTGACAGTGATGATGTATAGAAGGATGGTGTTTGTAATATTTGCAATCATCTGTGATCAGAAACTTGCTTTTTATGTGCTGGTGCAAGCATGCAGTCATTACTCACTGCTCATTAATTTCACATGCCATGCAGAGGCAGTTTACACCATGTTCCAAATGTTAAAAAATGTGGATGTTGGTCCTGGGTCATTTAAGTCCAAGGAGCAAATCTGTTCCAGGGTAACCTCTGCACCTCGCAAATTGTAAAAATTTGTCCTTAAAATAAGCATTTCTTGGTTCACTTATTTTGCCTTGCCTCAGCAACTTTGTTGGCTTTTAGAGGCGAGCCGATGTGCTTTGTCAGCCAGGCCGAGGCTGTAGAGTCACGCTAGGGGCAGTGGGTTTAGTCCGAGCCCACAGGTCATGCATCTGTACCTCTGCACGGCCTGTTCTTCGGTGCCCTTGGGAAAGAATCATTACATTAAGGAGTGCAGCACTACCTCTGCTGTCAGGGTTAATCAAGTTTTAAATGTATAGTTCAACACCTTGTGCAGCACATATTATCGCCCTGCCACAAAAATACAATTATGGTGAGTTTTCACCTGTAAATTAAAGCTGTAAAAATCAAAAAAGACTATTTTCATAATAAATGTCTCTGGTCATATGCTGCATGATTAATCAGTGTCAGTATATTATTTGAAATGAAAAACTTGTTTATTTTTATAGTATTTCATCAAAATGTATTTGACTCAAAGTGTATAAATTTTCTCCACCTTTGGAACTAGGCTTTACTTCTGCTGATGTCACCAAGGCTGCATGGGAAGAGAAAAATAATATTAACCAATAATATCATATATATATTTCATAAATCATGATGGATAAATGTATCCATATTTCAGAAATTAAGACCCTAAGAAATCACTAACCCAGTTCTCTGAAATTCAGACCAGGATAATAAATATTATAAAATATGAACCATGTTTTAATAATTACTTGCTAGAAGGTTGCAGAGAGGGGGAGGGCCTCTGTCATTACAAACAGTATTTTATTAGACAAATGCAACATGATTTATTTAATATTTGTTTCATTAATTTTGTTTTTGAAATGATATTGAACACCAAAATTTATTTTATTTTTTATTTATTTTATTTTATTTTATTTGTCACAGTTGAGTTTATATACTTCAGTGATCAGTATATTGCAAATACTTTTTTGTAGTGTTTTTAATATACACTGCCATTCAAGTTTAGCATCAGTAAGATTTTTTTAAAAGAAATTAATTTTCAGCAAGGACACATTAAATTAATCAAAAAATGACATTAAGGACTTTTACATTATTACAAAAATATATGCTCATCAAAATGTTCATCAAAAATTTATCAAGGTTTCTACAAAAATATTAAGCAGTGTTTTCAACATGAATAATAATAATAAATGTTTTTTGAGCAGCAAAATTTGCATATCAGAATGATTTATGAAGGATCTGGAGACTGGAGTAATGATGCTGAAAATTCAGCTTTGCATCACAGGAATAAATTACATTTTAAAATATACTAAATTAGAAAATAGTATAATAATATTTCACAATATTTCCTTTGTTACTGTAAGCGCATGAGACTTTTTTTCAAAAACATTAAAGGGGTCATATGATGCTATTTTAAAAGTTCATTATTTTGTTCATTGGGTGTAATACAATAGGTAAGAATAGGTTAAAAAATGAACATTATTTTTCACATACTGTACATTATTACAGCTCCTCTATTCCCAATCTGTCTGAAACGCATTGATTTCTGCAAAGAGTGCTCTGATTGGCCAGCTGACCCAGTGCGTTGTGATTGGCCGAACACATCAAGCGTGTGTCGGAAATGTAACCCTTACCATAATCACGACATGACGACAACACTACATTTCAAAGATGCCCTGCCTTCTTCCAAATTGCTAATATTTATTGTGACGTAGACGTTTGAGGAAGTAATTTCTGGACTTAGATCGAGGGGATTTAGGCAGTGTTCTGTTAGATGGAATAAATCTCTTTGTGTGAGACTGAGCTTTGTAATCAGCATCATATGACCTCTTTAAAAAAATCTTACCGATCCCCAAATTTTGAACGGTAGTACATGTAAAAAAGAAGTTACAAATACATTGTTAGCCCCTAAAAAGAACAGCTATTTTGCTGTATTTTGTATCAAGCTACAAAGCCTTCACATTCAAGGGTTTCCTTTGTCTCTTCCCAACCTTTTTTTCAGGCCATGGTCACCATTCAAGCAACTGGGGTTGCCATGGAGACGATTGGACCTGGTTAAAAGCAGTGGTGGAAGATGACCTCATGCAAGATCTTCTGCTCTTTCAATTAGCCCTCCAGCCCTCCCCATGTCTCAGTCCTGCTCTGAGAGCGGTGGACAAGGCCTTTGTTAGAGGGAAAAGTGTGAACACAGGGCATTCAGCCTGTAAAGTGTGTGTGTGCCAGAATCCATCAATGACGAACACACATAGTGACAGCAATTACCTTTCAGTCCATTTCGACTTCCCATGCTTTCTTCACATCTCCTGGTGGATTGGTTTGCTGGGATGCTCTCATATATGCTCTGCTCCAAATGCAAGTGGGTTTCAGCAGTGGCGTGTAATGCATTTTTCAGTTTTGTAGTCTTTTAAAAAGTAATCTGAAATTATAAACTGATAAAATGATAAACGAAAAATATAGATTTTTTGATACATTTCAATACTGAAATATCCGAGATCAATTACCTGTAGGTCATAGATAGGTGCGTAGGAAAAAAGACTGGTATAGTCAAAATACGAAAAAATAAGGAAATCCCGCACACTATCAACTTGCAAAACAGTAAAAAAGTTATTTATTAGCAACGTTTCGATCGTATGATCTTCATCAGGCGAGATTTCATTTGTTTTTTTTTTCAATACTGAAATATCTGAAATGCTTTATTGGCTTCGGATCGCATGTATTGCGCATAATTTTACTTCTTCCCTCATTTTTTTTTTGCTCACACCCAAAGTGCGCACACATAAAGCTGCCTCAGTACTACATTAACTACTTTTTTGCTGATTATTGCACTTAAACAGTCAAATACTCACAAAAAAATAATGTAAAAATGCCGGTCTTGGCGAGTATTCACGTAAACACAGTTATTTTTTAAGTGAACATAAACAGTTGAGAAAGAAAATGCATGTGTAACAGTATAATGGATCTGTGTGTCAGGTCTTAAAGTGACAGCAGCCTAATATACCTGCTGCCAAATTATGATGTAATCTTAAAAATATCTACATGGCAGTTTATGCCCATGGTATCGATGACAAAATTGTGGCCAGTGAAAGTGCTGAGTGGCTAGTAACTTTGGAAATCTGGTATATCACGTATATTGGAGCTTGTTTGAGCACATTTTTGAACTGTTAGCTGAGCAACATGCTGATTTGTCAGTTGTTAAAGGGATAGTTCACCCAAAAATGAAAATTTGTTGATTATTTATCTGCTTACCCCCAGGGCATCCAAGATGTAGGTGACTTTGTTTCTTCAGTAGAACACAAATGATGATTTTTAACTCCAACCGTTGCCGTCTGTCAGTCATATAATGCATGACAATGGGAACTCCATCTATAAGAGTAAAAAAAAACATCTAAATGCACTCTGACGCCGGAAGTGATCTCTCGCACTCATTGAGGTATATGCGCGAGAGATCACTTCCGGCGTCAGAGTGCATTCAGACCTCACACAACGGATGCTCAAGGCAGTTGGACATAGTGGTGTATTAGAGGTAGAAAATGATATAAATACTGTTCGGTTTCTCGCACAAACTGATCGTTTCATGTCTTAGGACATCAATGTGTCGTCACGAGCCGCAGGGTTTCATTTGGATTTGTCTGTGCATGTTTTTTTTTACTCTTATAGATGGAGTTCCCATTGCCATGCATTATACGACTGACAGACCGAGTTAAAAATCATCATTTGTGTTCTACTGAAGAAACAAAGTCAACTACATCTTTGATGCCCTGGGGGTAAGCAGATAAACGTCAAATATTCATTTTTGGGTGAACTATCCCTTTAAAAGCTATTTGAGTGTTTTAAATCAGTCACTAAAAAATTTCCATGACAGCTAAAAGTGTAGCTCTCACTTAGTTTTGGAAGCTATAACGTCTGCAGGCAGAATCTGATACTCGACAGAAGAAATGAGGGAATAACTAAATCTGATGGCTTGTGTTGTGCTATAAACGATTCTTGACCATATGAAAAGAGATGCGGTTTTGTTATAAATGTTGTGCAGAACTGTGGTTTCCAGCCAGATTTGTGATGCATTATTTCAAACAATAACTGGTAAAACAATGGATGCATTTAAACCACAAAAACAGTTTCATATTTTAGTATAAATTTGGTGCTTTGAATGTGAGACGGTGTTGTGAGAGAGTCTGACAGTGCTATAAATAACATTGAGATTCATCTCAGTTTTATAGCGCAGCACACATCGATGATTGCCTGAATGTTTCTGATAAAATATCTCTTTAGAAACATACTGTGAATGGAATCCATTAAATCAGACACAAAGGCACAATCATCATTAGCCTGGACTGGATGACTGACAGACTGGAAGGCTCCATTGTCCGTGGGAAGGGAATGTCCAGAGAGGCAATGCAGGGGTGAATACAGTTTGATCTAAAGGAACAGACAGGATAAGGACATGCGAACAGCAGGGTGTGATTAGACATGAACAAAAAGCTCTCTTTTAGGCGACCGGTGGCTATTTGCTTCGCTCTTATGAAGCTGACAGAAAATCGCATGGACGTTTCTTTCATTTGTCTGGGCCCAATTTAAAAATGAAAACTACATCCAAATGTAAAAATATGATTGTGGCGAGCAGGGCGGGCGAGAGCCGTGAGGGAACGGCGCGAGGCCGGTGACGCGAGTGTTAATGATCGTCACCTGTGAGGCGCACCGGCCTCGAGTCCCTCACGGAGGAGCTCCGGAGGCATAAAAGGAGGAGCGNGAACAGACAGGATAAGGACATGCGAACAGCAGGGTGTGATTAGACATGAACAAAAAGCTCTCTTTTAGGCGACCGGTGGCTATTTGCTTCGCTCTTATGAAGCTGACAGAAAATCGCATGGACGTTTCTTTCATTTGTCTGGGCCCAATTTAAAAATGAAAACTACATCCAAATGTAAAAATATGATCTGTATATATATATATATATATAAAACGTTCAAAAGTTTGAGGACAGTAAGATTTTTTAAAGAAATTAATAATTTTATTTGTCAAGGACATTAAATTGATCAAATGTGACATTTATAATGTTACAAAATATTTATATTTCAAATAAATGCTCTTCTTTTGAAGTTTATATCCATCAAAAAATACTGAAAAAACATTAATATCACAGTTTCTACAAATAGCACAACTGTTTTCCACATTGATAATAATAATAAATGTTTCTTAAGCAGCAAATTCCCATATTAGAATTTCAATTTTTATCACAATGTGACTTATATTAAAATAGATTATTAATATTTTCACAATTTTACTATATTTTTCCTCAAATAAATGCAGCCTTGATGAGCATAAAAGACCATGGTCCATGGTCAAAAAAACTACAGTTAGAAATGTTTGAAAGTTATTTTAAAAATGTAATGTATGCTTGAAATGAAATGAAGTTTGAAATGAAGGCTTGAAAATGAAATTGAGCATGTATTCACTTTGATTCTTTTTGTGCTGAAGATATATTTCCCAGAGTCATGTTTCAGTACTTTGCTCAGTGGATGAACCGGTGGGAAATGTTCCAGTGAGAGAAAATGTAGATGTCTGTCCTCTGTGTTATCTACAAATGAAAAATTTAATGAGCAGATTATGGACTTTCAGCTTCGTAAGTGTGGATTATAAGAGACGCCCTCTTGAATAGCAGGGAACATAATTACAGAGAACAATTACATTTCTAATGACAGTCAAACTGAAGAAAAAGAGGAATTGGCACATAGATCTCTTTAAATCTCAGTTTTAATCTTCCTCTCACTCCTCCGTGGAGCTTGATGTGGTGAAAGTTGAGTTTTGGGGAAGTCACTGGCACATTTAATGTTTTTTACTGCAGGTAGTTTTCAAGTGGTGGTACATTTGAATGAGATTTTAATTTTGTAACAAAATTCGACTGATCTGTCTGGATGTTTGGATCCTAGTTGGATTTTTTCTTTCCACTAGTCAGAAAGAAGTCCTGTTATGAGAGCAAAAGTTTTGCCTGTAGTGTCTTCCCTTAAGGCCCTGATAAACTTCAAGCAAAATCGAAGAACTGGCAAACAAATCAGGTCAAAAGTTTGTTTGGAGTTCATTTCGGGAGATCGAAACAGCTTGCCAAAGCAAACTTTCCAGAAAAGTTCACTCCGGCTGATAAACACCTTCAAACTACCATTGGTCCATGGTGATTATATAATAGGTAGGTGTGCGCTGAGGCTCCGCCTTCTTTGATGTGGAAATGTTTTCCAGTTCATTTCTTCTGTTCAGTCAGTCCAGGTCAGGCGTTCGCGAGTAAAAACATGAACACACTGGAGAGCTGCTTTATAGTGGAAATTGATGTTGTAATTCTAGACACTGACACTGTTTTTCATGCGCTTTGCTTTAAAGGAATCTATTCATAGTTTTCAGTCATGTGACTGTCACTGAGACCGGGTGGGCAAAACATCCATAGAGCTGCATTACAGGTCCATCTCAAAAGATGAAAAACAAAAATATGTGAATAAAATATAAGTTTTGGGCACCCGTGATCCATATCCAGCACCTGCAGTATTTCAATCACTAAAAAGACTAGACTCTAAGACTCTTAACGTGAAAAACACTTAAAGTGCTAAAACATGTACTAAAACAGTGGTATTAATACACCAAATTCAGCACACACCTCACCGACGATGAACACCACACACAGATGAGCCCAGAAAATGAACGCAGTGTGTTAAATGGTTTTAATGTTTCTTGGTTTTCTAGTCTATTGAAAAACACTTAACAAGAAACTGTGTTCCATTTATTTTCTAGGTTCATCTGCTTGCTTGTACATAGTATGCATCATCAAAACGGTGCAAACTGAACTTGGTCCCACAATATTACCGTCTTACTTCATTAGTACTTTGTACAACCAGGTAAAAATCACTGGCTGGCAATGGAGGAAAGCCTTGTTTTGCCCTCCAGGTGCACGTTCCTGTAAGTGTATAACGTCATGTAAAAATGATGCATTTTATAAAGTGCTATATAAATAAACTTGATGTGTCTGGAGTGCTGAATTGCAGAGCTGGTGAAAACATATCCACGTTAATTTCCTGATAATTTACTCACCCCCATGTTATACAAGATGTTCATGTCTTTCTTTCTTCAGTCGAAAAGAAGTTAAGGTTTTGAGGAAAACATTCCAGGATTTTTCTCCATATAGTGGACTTTAAAGGGGACCAACAAGTTGAAGGTCCAAACTGCAGTTTCAGTGCAGCTTCAAAGGGCTCTACACGATCCCAGACGAGGAATAAGGGTCTTATCTAGCGAAACGATCAGTAATTTTCTAAAAAACCCCCAAAAATTATATAATTTTTAAACACAAATGCTCGTCTTGCACTAGCTCTGCAATGCGCGTCCACACCGTCGCGCTTTACGTAATCATGTTGGAAAGGTCACGCGGAAGAAATCTTTTAGGTTTCAAAACATTTAAACATCCAAGATACGCACACGAACGGACCATTTTAAACAATAAACTGACACAAAGACATATTAATATGTGTCATTCAACATACAACAACTTTTGAACGGTCCTCCTTCTCTTGTAAACACTTGGTTATATATATTTTTTTTTATAGAAAATCACTAGATAAGCTAGATAAGACCCTTATTCCTCATCTGTGATCGTGTAGAGCCATTTGAAGCTGCGTTGAAACTGCAATTTGGACCTTCAACCCATTGGTCCCTGTTGAAGTCCACTATATGGAGAAAAATCCTGGAATGTTTTTAATTTATTCATAACATATTCATCTAAATGCTGCTTCCAACAGTGTGTGGTGTCAGGATGTTCACTAACAGTTTATCGCTGGTCATATATTCAAACTTCTTATTACCCCTAAGCGAAGAACGAAGAAAAAAAAAAACTTTGTTGTGAAAATATTGTGGCCTTTATGGTGCTTTTTGTCCTTTTTAGCACTTGACAGCCATTGGTCCTCATCACTTTCATTGTCTAAACAAGGGCACCACGGACATTCTGCTAAAGTTCTCCTTTTGTATTTCACAGAAGAAAGAAAGTAATACGGGTTTGAAATGGACAAAATTTTAATTTTGGGGTGAACTATCTCATTAACTGCTCATAAGTGCAATGCATTCTTCCAGACCTTGCAAATGGGAAACTTTTGTCTTATTTCACTCTCATTTTCTGATTAATTTCCTCTTCCATCCTGTGGGCTGCCGTTTCTCTCTCTCTCTCCTTCACCCCCTAGATTCATGGCTTTTCACTCTGTCAAAAGTACATTGAAAACAGGTCACCCGGAAGATCTTTGCTCACTTTAATCTCTCTCTCCAACTCTCAGAGTGGAGGTGACGCATGTGCTGCGTTTGGTCTGAAAGGAGGAAGCTGTGTTGTTCTACCCTTCTGTCAGTCTGTCCCCTTTCCTGTCTGCCTCTTTGCTCTGGGCTGTCATGTCAGATGCCAGAGCCATGAAGGGAGCGGTGGAGAGATGGACGGGAGAGACAATGAGGGTGGCACCTGCGGCACCTGCCTGCTTGTGATGCCTCTGCCTTACCGCACCACTTTCACTCGACAGGGCCAGATGGGGCGTCCTGCCAGACTGAGGCTCTGAGCGCAGTCGCCCGCTCTAAACAGGATGATGTTAGCTGGTTCGATTCTCCACACCAAGGGCAAGCTTAACAATGTCAAATGAGTTATTGAACTTTCAAACTGCAATTCAGGGACTTTAAGATTTTCAGCACATTAACGCTCTTCCTCTTTTATATTTATTCTCACATTCACAAGAGCACTGAAAGCAAAAGAGAAAAGATATATATATATTTTTTTTTTCATCTGAATATTTTGGACCTCTTGCCTCATCAGACAAAATGCCCCTGATCACATTTTTATTTGCAGCAGCTTGTCTGTTCCTATTTTGATTTTAGGAGAGTGACTCAAAACTTCTATTTTTCTGCAGGTAGCACTACAACAACGTCTGGCCTCCAAAAAGTCCTTAACTTAGAAATTGGATTCAGTGATGTGTATAATTCAGAACCCTGGCCCTGACAAACAGCCATGGATTGACGTTGGTTTATTTTAGCATTCTCTGTATTTTAGGCCAGGGTGGATGGCTGTGTATTACACAGAAGAGCCATAAAGCCTGTGGACTTCCGGAAATTGGGTCTGACTGCAGGCAGGGTCAGTAATCACACTAGCCAATGAAACCGCTCAGACACTCAGGCTAAATTATTTTCGTCACACACTGCAGTGTAAAAGCCGTACTGAAGAAAAGACTGAGATGGAGAAAGAGAATGAGAGAGAGCGAGGTGAGTAATAAAATTGCATCTCATTCGTTCACTCCACCAGCTCATAATGCACAGCCAAATTGCTCTCAATTGCTAAACAGGGATTTGAAGAGCAGTGTTCTGAATGTCGATTGATTGCCTGAAATTAAGGGCGGTTTTACACTAGATCTTTCAGTGCAAAGTCCATTTGACATCAGATTATGGGTCACTTTGTTTCCCTTGCTCCTGGTTCCAATTGAAAAGACAAAACATGAGTTTGCCATATCTCCCAAAATAGGTGACTTGAGAAATCTTACTGGTTATAAATATTTTTATTGCCTATGAAATTGTTTTGGCTTTTTTTTTTTATTATTGTCTCTATGACAAGAAATTATTTCACTTTTATTTTTATTTATTTATTTATTTTTAAATATGACAAAAGGAGTCACTATATAGAGTCGAAGTTCTGTAGAGTCACTAACAGCAGCATCATATGAATTTGTACCTGTCACAAAAACGTCAAGACATTGTTATTGTTCCTTATATATTCATTTTAGTTGGTAATGTGAAGAATATTTATGTTGTTGTTAACTTGAGGAATAATAAAAAACCTGAAAATATTTCAATAACATTTCACTGATAAAATTTCGCTCAGAGGTTTGTATGTCTTTGCTTTAAAGCAAAAATGAATCGTTCATGTCGTTCCACACCCGTAAGACCTTCGGTCATCTTCGGAACACAAATTAAGATATTTTTTGATGAAATCCAATGGCTCAGTGAGGCCTCCATTGACAGCAAGATAATTAACACTAACACAATGCCCAGAAAGCTACTAAAGACGTATTTAAAACAGTTCATGTGACTACAGTGGTTTAACCTAATGTTATGAAGCGACTAAAATACTTTTTGTGCACCAAAAAACAAAATACCGATTTTATTCAACAATATCTAGTGATGAGCGATTTCAAAACACCGCTTCATGAAGCTTCGAAGCTTTATGAATCTTTTGTTTCGAATCAGCGGTTCGGAGCGCGAATCAAACTGCCAAAGTCACGTCATTTCAGTAAACAAGCCTTTGTTACGTCATAAGTATTTCGAAATTTCAGTGGTTCACCACTGGGGGCGTGACTTTGCCAGTTTGATACATGCTCTGAACCACTGATTCGAAAAAAATAAAAAAATCATAAAGCTTCAAAGCTTCATGAAGCAGTATTTTGAAATCGCCCATCACTAGATATCGTTGTATAAAGTCATTATTTTGTTTTTTGGCACACAAAAAGTATACTCGTCGCTTCATAACATTAAGGTTGAACCACTGTAGTTACATGAATTGTTTTAAATATGTCTTTAGTAGCTTTCTGGGCATTGAAAGTGTTAATTGTCTTGCTGTCAATGCAGGCCTCACTGAGCCATCGGATTTCAACAAAAATATTATCATTTGTGTTCCGAAGATGAACGAAGGTCTTACGGGTGTGGAACAGTAATTAATGACAGAATTTAAATTTTTGGGTGAGCTATCCCTTTAATATTTGACCAAAAACTAATGTTCTTACAATTTGACCTAAACTAAGCAATGTTGCAGTTGAAATAAAGATATGTTGGCAACTTGTAACTTTTTTCACGATATACAGTACAGTCCAAAAGTTTGGAACCACTAAGATTTTTAATGTTTTTAAAAGAAGTTTCGTCTGCTCACCAAGGCTACATTTATTTAATTAAAAATACAGTAAAAACAGTAATATTGTGAAATATTATTACAATTTAAAATAACTGTTTTCTATTTGTATATATTTCACAAAGTAATTTATTCCTGTGATGGCAAAGCTGAATTTTCTGCATCATTACTCCAATCTTCAGTGTCACATGATCCTTCAGAAATCATTCTAATATGCTGATCTGCTGCTCAAGAAACATTTAATGTGTACAATTGTACAAAATATTTGTGTACAATATTTTTTTTCAGGATTATTTGATGAATAGAAAGTTCAAAAGAACAGTGTTTATCTGAAATCTAATCTTTTGTAACATTATAAATGTCTTTACTGCCACTTTTGATTGATTTAATGCATCCTTGCTGAATAAAAGTATTCATTTCTTTAATTTCTTTTCAAAAAAATAAAAATAAAAATTCTTACTGACCCCAAACTTTTGAACGGTAGTGTATAATGCTACAGAAGCTTTGTATTTCAGATAAATGCTGTTCTTTTGAACTTTCTATTCATCAAGGAATCCTGAAAAAAAAGTACACAACTGTTTCAAACATTGAAAATAATCATAAATGTTTATTGAGCAGCATATTAGAATGATTTCTGAAGGATCATGTGACACTGAAGACTGGAGTAACGATGCTGAAAATTCAGCTTTGCATCACAGGAATAAATTACTTTGTCAAATATATTTAAATAGTACACAGTTATTTTAAATTGTAATAATATTTCACAATATTACTGTTTTTTACTGTATTTTTAATTAAATAAATGTAGCCTTGGTGAGCAGACGAAACTTCTTTTAAAAACATAAAAAATCTTAGTGGTTCCAAACTTTTGGACTGTACTGTACATTATTGTTTAAACGTTTGAGGTCTGTAAGATTTTTTTTTGTGTTACAGCAGGGATCTTTAAAATGTTACAAAAAATTTCTATTTCAAATAAATGCTGTTATTTTGAACTTTCTGAATCCTGGAAAAAAGTATCAGTTTGGCAGCATGTACTAATTTTTACTGACATGGTGTTTGTTACCTTGGACCATGTGCACATAAACTGGTGGAATTCATGGTAGTAGCTTTTCATGTTTATGGTGCAATATAATGTGAAATTAGACCTACTGGAGCAGCATGATTGAACTGAACTAAAGCATTTGAACCAAGTGCAAAAACAATCAATGGCTGGATAGTCAACTGCACTCAGGATGGAAAATACATGTACACCACTTACTCTGCCTCAGCTTGCCTCATTCACCTTACAGTCTTGGCTCCTTGGGACTAATAGCATGGCTTTCTGTTTGCGTCATTGCCTGCAGTTTCAACGTTTCAAAACCTCAAGCCACTGTTCTCCCATCAGGGGGTAGTACTAGATGTAGATGAAGGGCCAGAACAATGCACTGCTCCTAATGAAAGCCTTTCGAAGTCCTCTTTATGATCCCTCTCATATTCTTCTCCTCTGATCAGGTGCTCTTTGTCCAGCAGAACAGAGAGGAAATCAACTCAATCTTCACTGCAGTAGTGTAATAGGAAAAAAAGATTGTGCTACAGGGTGGCTCCCCGGTCAGCTAACACCCGAAGAAATGACCACTGATTCTCATTATCACTGTCTTTATGAATTCAAAAATAGAATATAGCAGGTGTGCCCTGTATCTAAGAGGACATCACACAGAGACCCGCTCGATATGGTACCTGTCTGCTCATCTTAAGGACGCCGTGGGAAATTCACGATCAAAATCCACGATGCCAACATGTTGTGACAGGATGAAAGCCTGACCTGCAATGAAAGCAACAAGACCAGGGTTTATTTGTTGGAGAAAGAGAGACAAACATAGAGCATCATTTTGTCTGGGACATTTTGTTTTGAATGTGCTTTTCTAAACACTTTCTTATTCATTGGTATGCTAGTCAGTGGCGGCTTTTTCCCAAGCTGTTGATGACTCAATGAATAATGGATTCCAAAAGCTCAATAAAACATTCGGCTGGGTTTGGACCAGGTGCATTTCAGTGCATACAGGTCTGAGCCAATGTCACCCAGTCAAAGCTCATTCACTTAAACAGCCCGAGATCCAAGAGTAAATATGGCATTGATCTAAATGTCAGGCCTGTGAAATATTGCAAAACTAAATCTCCCTGATTAAAATGTCTGATGAAAAACACTGAAATCCGTGCAATCACAAATGTCTATCTGTCTATCTGTCTGTCTGTCTGTCTATCTATCTATCTATCTATCTATCTATCTATCTATCTATCTATCTATCTATCTATCTATCTATCTATCTATCTATCTATCTATCTATCTCACTGAAAAAAATATTTTTGCTGCTTGTTCAAATTGCTTAATTAAAATGAGCTAAAGCAACACAATTGCTATACATTTTGTCCTAACTTAATTTGATTGTGTTCAATACACAAAATGTACAAAATTAAATCATGTAAATCCAACAAACTTTCTGTCTGTCTGTCTATCTATCTATCTATCTATCTATCTATCTATCTATCTATCTATCTATCTATCTATCTATCTATCTATCTATCTATCTATCTATCTATCTATCTACTGAACAAAATTATAAACGCAACACTTTTGTTTTGCCCCCATTTTTTATGAGCTGAACTCAAAGATCTAAGACTTTTTCTATGTACACAAAAGACCTATTTCTCTCAAATATTGTTCACAAATCCGTCTAAATCTGTGTTAGTGAGCACTTCTCTTTTGCTGAGATAATCTATCCACCTCACGGGTGTGGCATATCAAGATGCTGATTAGACAGCATGATTATTGCACAGGTGTGCCTTAGGCTGGCCACAATAAAAGGCCACTCTAAAATGTGGAGTTTTATCACACAGCACAATGCCACAGATGTCTCAAGTTTTAAGGGAGTGTGCAGTTGGCATGCCGACTGCAGGAATGTCCACCAGAGCTGTTGCCCGTGAATTTAATGCTCATTTCTCTACCATAAGTTGTCTCCAAAGGCGATTCAGAGAATTTGGCAGTACATCCAACCGGCCTCACAGCCGCAGACCACGTGTAACCACACCAGCCCAGGACCTCCACATCCAGCATCTTCACCTCCAAGATCGTCTGAGACCAGCCACCCGGACAGCTGCTGCAACAATTTGGTTGGCATAACCAAAGAATTTCTGCACAAACTGTCAGAAACCACCTCAGGGAAGCTCATCTGCATGCTCGTCATCCTCATCAGGGTCTCGACCTGATTGCAGTTTGTCGTCATAACCAACTTGAGTGGGCAAATGCTCAAATTCGATGGCGTCTGGCACTTTGGAGAGGTGTTCTCGTCACGGATGAATCCCGGTTTTCACTGTACAGGGAAGATGGCAGGCAGCGTGTATGGCGTTGTGTGGGTGAGCGGTTTGCTGATGTCAACGTTGTGGATCGAGTGGCCCATGGTGGCGGTGGGGTTATGGTATGGGCAGGCATATGTTATGGACAACGAACACAGGTGCATTTTATTGATGGTATTTTGAATGCACAGAGATACCATGACGAGATCCTGAGGCCCATTGTTGTGCAATTCATCCACAACCATCACCTCATGTTGCAGCATGATAATGCACAGCCCCTTGTTGCAAGGATCTGTACGCAATTCCTGGAAGCTGAAAACATCCCAGTTCTTGCATGGCCAGCATACTCAGCTGAGCATGTTTGGGATGCTCTGGATAGGCGTATACGACAGCGTGTTCCAGTTCCTGCCAATATCCAGCAACTTCGCACAGCCATTGAAGAGGAGTGGACCAACATTCCACAGGCCACAATCAACAACCTGATCAACTCTATGCGAAGGAGATGTGTTGCACTGCGTGAGGCAAATGGTGGTTACACCAGATACTGACTGATACCCTAGATACCCTAGAGACACTAGATACCCGGACCAATACAGTAAAACTGCACATTTTAGAGTGGCCTTTTATTGTGGCCAGCCTAAGGCACACCTAGCAAAGGAGAAGTGCTCTCTAACACAGATTTAGACAGATTTGTGAACAATATTTGAGAGAAATAGGCCTTTTGTGTACATAGAAAAAGTCTTGGATCTTTGAGTTCAGCTCATGAAAAATGGGGGCAAACACAAAAGTGTTGCATTTATAATTTTGTTCAGTGTATCCATCCATCCATCAATCCAATATATATAAATATATAATACGTTATCTGCGGATTGTTTCATAAATACTTCAATACTATAGTAGGGAACTTTGCATATTTGGATACAAGTTTTAGTTTAGAATTTAACATAATATCTACATTCATATATTGACTAATCAGCAGAACTGAACTGAAACTATCCATTTTATAATTACTATTCTGCTTTATTTTAAAGTATCAGACATGTTTGCATGAAGTAAAATGTGTCATTGTGTGTGAATATTCATATCCATGCATGTGAATTAATGCATGTTTGCACTTGCCTTCATGTGTGTTTTGGAGGTCAGGAAACGGAAGGGTCAAGCAACACTTCTCAGCTTCCTTTGGGAGATCTGCTTCTCCACTAGGCTGCCTGCAGACTTTTCCCTTCCTTCTCAGAAACTGATTTAAGTGGGCCCCTGGGGGCCTCACCTCGCCATATATCCAATACACTGTTTGGATTTACTTAACAGTATCCTCATGTTGCAAATGTGGAATGAACTAAAATCAATGGAAACATCATCACAGGAGAGCTACCGTTCTGTTTTCTTCCATCTTTTGACCTTGTGTTGCTCAGAGCACCATTGATTTTTCCGAAGAACAATGTGAGAATGTGTACAAGACCTTTCATAACATAGTGTTTAGGTTCTTGTTTATTTCTGAAGCCATTAACACAGAGACTGATCATTAAAAACAGACATAAAATGTGATTCCTTTCTCAGCACGTTAATTTGTACATACAGCAAATGTAAATTGGATGGCGGTGGTATCTAATTTAAACAAGCTTTGTTGGTTCATGGTTTATGCGTACTGTTGGACACCATTAGAGCTAATGTTTTCATAATTACTGAGCATTAAAAACTGGAAATCAGGCTGCATTTCAGTACCAGCTGCCTTAACAGAACTAGGCAGTAGATTATAGGCCCAAAGCGCTCTGAATATTTACCAGCAGCACAGGCTGTCATATCCTTGCTTTTTCAAAATTTGCATTTAGTTTCATACTCCTCTGTGTGCTTGTGGTTTGGTTTTCTCTCAGGTGGTGTGAAGTTCATGTTTTATTCATCTCCGAGTCCCAACAGAGTGTCTTTTGGCGTTCTTCTGCCACCCCACTCCGTGTACTGTGTCCCTTTTTGACAGACATTTCCCACTGAGGTGAGAGCACACAAAATTATTGCGTTTTGGATCTGTCTTCTGTGAAACAAACTGCATAGGGAGAATGTAAATAAGACTTTATTTATCTCATCAATATCGCTCTTGTTCCTCCACCCACCACTCAAGCGCTTAACACACTCAAGCGTACAAGCATCAGTACCCGTTTGCATTTCTTTTCTAACATCCTGGTCTTCCTGTACTTCCTGGCGGCTTAATATATTGAACAAATGATTTTTTTTCTGATTCATAATAAAAATAGCAGTAGGGATGCAATGCACTATTGCATTAGGATTTGTGTTATGATGGACTTCTCAAGGTTAATGGTGTGTGAAAGAGAGCGAGACAGTACATTTGTTCCTCCTGCAGGGTCTATTTGAATGAACACTTCTGCTTTGACTAATATGTACAGTAAGAGGATGTTTCTTCAACTATGAGCATTTTGGCCTTTGAATATTAATAAGAAATTAAACTCAGCAATTTAGCAATCAGATTGGCAATTTTATCACAGAATCAAAAGATATCGAACCTAAAGGCATAGGGATACGTTCACAATCTGATTGGTCAGATTTTATGACGTCTTGCCTATTTTGAGAAAGGAACTTACTGAACATCCAAAACAATGCTGTGTGCTGAGGTAAATGCACTTGTTGTGTGCGTAGCCTGCATATGATGGTATTTTGGCCAGCTGGGAACTCATAAAGAACTTATAAAATGTGAAAACAGCAGAATCCCTCCGTCACAAACGATCTGCTGCGTGGAGACGCACTTCTGATGCCTGTGATGAGCAAACTCGCAACTATGATGAGAAAAACCAATATGCGTGAGGTGTTTGTTTCACTGTAAAAAAAGAATTGTTGGTTTAACTTAAAGTAAGTTACCTGGTTGCCTTAATTTTGAATTAATACAATTGGTTTAATCAACAGAAACTCAAAATATTATGTTATCTGAACCACATTAATTATTGAAGTTGATTTGACAAAAGAAAAAAATTGTCATAACATAACAGTCATAACAGTGTAGTTATTTAATATTGCCCAATAGTAGATATTAATGCATAAAAGGGGAATTTTCAGATATATTTTTTTGTTAAAAATCACGAACAGATGTCATTTCCACCATCTTAAAGCACCACCTTAAATGTGGTGGAAAATACATTTTAAAAAGTTTGTGTAAAATGAGCATCTCCGTGTTACGTACAGAAGGGGACGGAGACACAGGTATAGTTAATATACAGTTTATTGAACAACCAGAGATCGATGGCAGAGTGCAGGTGAGTGGAAGCAGGTTAAGTTTGTGACTGAAGATGATACTGGATCTGATACTTGTCTTTAACTTTCCCAGGGATCGTAGAAGCAGGCAGGCGTGGAGCAGACGAGACACGAAGACACTCACAGGAGACGAGGAGACACTAGGAATGCTGGATACAGGTAAGTAGAAGTTAGCAGAGTCCTTGAGGTGAGCATAACAGGTAGGTATGCATTGACTGAGTGCTCTGGAGTGTCTTTTATGCTGCTGTGGTGATGAGTGCTGATGCGTGTCAGGTGTGGCTAGTTAATACTCAGGAGAGGGAGTGTGTTGTGATTGGGTGAGTGTAGAGCCTGGCGTGTCTGTGTCACTCCGTTGTCTTGCTAAGGTTAATTTAATTTCTTGAATTTTATATATCCTTAATATACACAATTCATATTTTCACACCTTTTGCATAGTTTGACATTGACAGCTTGATTGGAAATTATATATAATATTCTATTGTTATCCAGTGATATTTACATACATTTATTCATACATTACAGTCAGTGAGATTTTTTTCTTTGTATTACAATATTATATTTTTTTATCTTTATTTAAATTTTCATAGTTATAGTTTATAATTATACTATGTTATTATTGATTTCATATTTAAAATTGAACATTTTGATCTAATTTGACTTAGTGACGCACTTATATAGTGAAATGGACATTTTATAATTCTTTTTTTTTATGTCTTTTTGTTTTATACCCATTTTACATTTCACGTTACATTTGAAGCGACCTTGAGGAAATGCGCTATACAGTAAAATAATGCATATGTTTATTTGAGTTTATCGAAGATGAGTAGCTGCTATTTTTGCTATCAGCACATTACAACCTGTGCTGGTATCAAGCAAGGTTACACAAACAGCAAGTTGATAATAAGGCATTAGGGGATTCAGATTCTATAATGATAATTAACAAAATAATCTGTCTTCATTTGCTAATCCTCTAATTGAGTTGCACTGCTGGCTACTGAGCTGCATAGATGATTTTCCATTAGCTAGATGCCTATAAATATTCATTCTTTGAATAAGATGCCAGATTCACAGGATATGGGCAAATACACACCCAGAGCTGCACAAAGGAATTATACACAGGCATTAGATGAATTAAAATGATTCAAAGACACTAATTGATGTTGATTTGGCTAATTTGACAGTAATATTCTTCTTGGTTGTACGCCATGCACAGTGGTGCATTATTTATTGAGTGAACTTGGATTCATTTCCTGGTAATCAGGTTCTTTTTAAAACATTGACACAAGCAACCTGATGTTTTCCTCTCTGTGTCTGAGGCCTACCAGGCATCATCTATTGCCAGCTGTCTAGCCTGGCTCTTTCGAATAATATGACTTGTACACTTTTTTGTAAGTTGCTGAGAGACAGATAGTCAATGAGAGAGACAGAGACAAGATGAATGAGCGTCTGAAGCCTTCAGACAGCAGAGCCTCAAGACGGCTCTCATGCGATCATGTGGGAAGAGCTGTACAAACAGATCTACATTTCTGACAGATAGATTGACAGTCTGTATCAGCGCAGCCAAACAAACATGCTTCTCAGCATCTGTTATATGTTGGTGTCTTCATCTGGAAACCCATAACTGGGAATCAATCTGCTTTGATCCATCTCTACTGTAGGTTCCAGCAGCTTTTCGTTTTGCGCTGGCAGTTTTTCGGGCATTTTTAAAATCCAGTGCCAGTGTAACAGACTGTTGACAGGAAAAGGGTGACGTCTTTCTTAAGCCAGAAATGCACTGGTGATTTGGTAAACTCTTATCTCCAGAGTCCTGCCACTTAAGTTCTTAGGACAAATACAGTAAAAGACAGTTTACTAATCTTTTACCCTATGCATGTCATTGGGATTTTATATACAAATGGTGGATGAGCCTTCATCTGGACAATATTTAATGTATAATTCATCTCAGTGTGACCAGAGCTCACATTTATGACCCAGTTCTGACCCAGCTGAAGGGAAGAAGATTGAGGGGCACAAAGTTTCACTGTCTGTGTATATGTGTGTATATTAATGTATGTATGTGTATATATGGGATTAGTTTTCCAGAATATTTAGCAATATGTTTAATAATATTATATAATTTTACTGTTAAACATTACATTATTACAATTAATTAAATACATAATATATTCAATTATTATAACGTTATAGAGTCCTTCCAGGATTTCGAGGGACTTATTTTTATTTTTGCTGCCTAAAATGGCTGAATTTGCGGCAGCTTTTCTCAAAATTTGCGGCAATATTTACAGCATGTTTTCATGGTTTCACAGAGATCATCGCCCAAACTGGTGAAACATTGAAAATTCGAAACGTTTCGAAACACTTATGATGTAACAAAGTGTTTTGAAATCGCCCATTTCTAGATTTCTAGACAGTCGTTATTTAGTTTTTTTGGCACACGAAAAGTATTCTCATCGCTTCATAACATTAAGGTTGAACCACTGTAGTCACATTAACTGTTTTAAATATGTCTTTAGTACCTTTCTGGGCACTGAAAGTGTAAATTAACTTTCCGTCAATAGACGCCTCACTGAGCCATCGGATTTTATCAAAAATATCTTAATTTGTGTTCTGAAGATGAATGAAGGTCTTACGGGTTTGGAACGACATGAGGGTGAGTAATTAATGACAGAATTTAAATTTTTGGGTGAACTAACCCTTTAATTTTTAAGGTGGCACCAGCCCATGATTTGGCAGTGCTGTGAGGACTGACAGAAAAGCACTGAGCTTGAGTTGAGATGCAGATAATATTAACTTTTTTTATTATTATTAATAAATATTACAAATATATACTAGGGTGTGGAAATGGCCAATAAGCCAATAAGCGCTCCTCTGCAGCATCTACTACTAAAGTGGTAATTTATTCTTTTTTATTTCTAAATAAGTGTTTGCTTTACATCGTAAAAACTAGTTTTACAAATGGGGACAAACTATGAAGTATGAACAAATAAAGTTTTGGAAATCACATTAAAAATAACATTTAAACTGCAATATTTAAAGCTTTGGAGTGCTGGGAAAAGTTGTGTGAAGCACTTAAAAGCACTCGAAAACATTAGACCACAGTTATTTCTGTTAGTGTCACAATGTTTTTCATGGTTTCCAGATTACACGTGCGCTAGGAAGCATTTAGGTAAAATTCGTCTCAGAATTCTGTGTTAAACCACAGATATCAGATCAAATATCAGATAGGCCTATCATATCAGATCAAACAGTGTCCACAGCGGCACCGGTTGATCTGAAATCTGTGGTTTAACAGAATTCTGCGACGAATGTGAACGCTTCTCACAAGATTTCACAGCGATGAAATTAATTCTGCGGTGAATTCAAGCGGTTTCTTCTCAGCGCACTTGTAGAAATGTTGTTGTGTGATCGAGATCGGCCCGCTGATCTCGACTCCAGTCGTGACGCGTTGTCAGCTCAAACATGCATGTTGCGATGACGTCACGGGACGTGTCTAAACCCAAAATCTGCAGAAAATCTGCGGCAATTGAGAGAAAATGCAAGATCCTCCGATTACTGCGGAGTTTACTTGATTTTGCGATAAATTCAGCGATCGCAGAATCGCGACATCCTGGAGGGACTGGTTATACAGGTCCTTCTCAAAAAATTTGCATATTGTGATAAAAGTTCATTATTTTCCATAATGTAATGATAAAAATTAAACTTTCATATATTTTAGATTCATTGCACACCAACTGAAATATTTCAGGTCTTTTATTGTTTTAATACTGATGATTTTGGCATACAGCTCATGAAAACCCAAAATTCCTATCTCAAAAAATTAGCATATTTCATCCGACCAAAAGAAAAGTGTTTTTAATAATGAACTTTTATCACAATATGCTAATTTTTTGAGAAGGACCTGTATATATATAAATTGGGAAAAATTTTTAAATTCAATTTATGTTGATTACATTTATTAATAATAATAATAATATATTAGGCAATATTTGTAAAAATATATTATTACAAGTAATTAAAATCATGATATATAATACTGTAATATAAATTAAAGTTTTACATATGAATT
>RJVU01051648.1:10456586-10476990 GCA_003731715.1 Anabarilius grahami
ATATATATATATATATATATATATATATATAGCATATAATAATAATTTAAATCATTATTTGTTTTTTTATTTTTGTACACATCATATTATTAAAAATATTGCCAAATATTCTGAAATATATTCCAAGAAAAGAACACATACATATATACAAAGATTAATTAAAATTCACTGGTCCTGGGACAAGGTTTTTTAATGGGCGAGTCTTCTCCACTGGGCCAAATGAGTTGTCCAAAAATAAATAAATAAATAAAACGTCATATTGTAATGGTCATGTTCTGTTTTGCCTCAGTTCCTGTCCTGGTTTGTTATTATGGTTTCTAATTGAGTTACACCTGGTTCTTGTTCTGTTAATGATCTTCCCTGTGTATTTAAGTACTAAGTTCTGTCTGTTCATTGTTCAGTGTTTTTAACATTGAAAACAGTGTTTTCATCTACATTTATTCTTGTGTGTTTTGGATTGTAAATAAAGACCTTTGAATTAAATTTTTTTCAATGCGATTGCTTGCTGATACGTGACACACATAGCCAATATTGTTAATATTTTGTTATTTTCAAGAGGCCTGCAGCAGCTGAGAAACTGCCATTGAGATAAATAGGAATACTAAGGCTGGCGGTAGTGAGCCTTCTTTATCATTGGACCTATGACAACATTCCCAGTTGTCTGCGTTGATGACAGCCCTGTATGTCAGAGAGCCTCAGTCAATAACCTTCAGACCCAGAGCAATGACATAAAACCCAGCAGACAAATGTGTGGTATTGTATGCAATTGTGTCTTCAGTTGGCCACCCTCTGATGGCTTTGGGCTCATCGATTATCCAGCAGCGATGGAGTGAGTAATCGAGGATACACAAACACACACGGGCCTGAGAGCTCTGATAGAGTCAGCAATATAAATGCAGAAAAAGAACATATTTATCATTTACTGTTCTTAAAGGCTCTGAAAGTTCTACATTAAAGCTCTTATCCTAACATGTTTGAAAATGGAGATTGCGAGGTTGTACTATGATGGGGGATAATGACTGTGATTAAGTCCTAGCGTTTATTCTCTTCTCTAATGTATTTGCAGATTGTGGTGTTTACTTAAAAATCGTTGTATAAACAGTGAGATGGGGCCCAAAAGGAGCTTTGTGTGGTTTTATTTCTTACATTGCCAAACCTCGTAATGTCACTCTTTCAGGGTAAAATGGGCTTCTTTTAATCCTTTTTTTTAAGCTGTACGACTCAAACACAATGGGTTCATGTAGCCAATGCGAAAGGTATATAAAAAAAAAGCCAAATGTTCTTGGCAAGTGCTTTTCCTTTTCTGTAATGGCTGACAGGTTTGAAGATGCCATATTTTTAGGATGCCTACAAGAACATTTCTTATTATAGGTGAATGGAGGTGGACATGCAGTCTCTCTGTGATCCAGAAGACCTTTCATAAGACATGCCTAACAAATTGCAGACTGGTTCTTTGGCAGTGTTGATCTTCTATTAGTTCTGCTTCAGCTGGTTGAGCCCAGGCAAAAAGCATCTAAATTAGAAATGGCAACAAGCAGAAATGCGAAACTGATCTGTGAGGGTTTTGTTTTATTACTCAAGCCCATGTGCACTGTAGCTAAATGAGGTTAAATCTGTTTTCATTTGTCTGCTTGTCTGTTTTAAATGAATCAAAAACCAACAGCATGACTATTATTGTCTGATTCCCAAAGGAATCACTCTATAGAGCTGCCTCTATTTAGTGAATCAAAAACATGCAGCATAACCATTATTGTACGATTCTTGAATTAATCATTTTTATGAGCCGGATCTTTTTAGCCAATTGAAAAACATACAGCGCAACCGCTATTGTACAATTCCCTATCAAATTACTTTTATGAGCTGTTCTTTTTGGTGAACCAAAAACTTACAGCGTTGACCATTATTGTCAGATTCCCTAATGAATGACTGTCGTTAGCTAGTTTGTTTTATTGAATCAAAAACATACAGTGCGACCTGAGTTGGATTCCTGAATGGGTGACTCTTACAAACCAATTCTTTTAAGTCTATCAGAAACATACAGCACAACCAGTGTAGTCTGATTCCTGAATGAATGACTCTTGCGAGTCTTCTTTTTAGTGAATCTAAATCATACAGTAGTTTGATTCTTGAACAAGTTAAGTGGTTCTTTTAGGTTAGAACACCAGCTTGAGGGGAACTGATGTTATGTCACTCCATAAACAGCTCAGAAAAGTGATTCTCAGAAAAATCACTGTTTTGCAGATGCCACGGTTTGATATTTTGTATATTTAATGACATTCACATATTAAAGCTTGTTTACAATAGACCAACATTATTTAGTTTGAGGGAAATTTAGTGAATATGACATTTAAATTATAGTTATTTTTCTCTTTTTGTGTGTTTTTATTCCTCTAATTTCATTCAAAAGCACTATCAGTATCAATTTATGTAGAGGGAAATGCATTTATGTAAAAATAAAGTGCTGTGTAAAATAAATGAGCTGTGGTGATTGTCTGTGGCAGTATGGCTGTGCTCACTTCTGTATCTTAAGTACAGGAAACATAGGGGTGAGTGAATCTGAACTGATTTTCTGACCCCTATTCTATTGCAATTGATCACTTTGACCATTGTAGCCAACATCATATTTCATTTTTCCCTCAAGGCACTTTCCTGTTCAGGGAGGAAGACCAGCAGGGTCTGTCCCCTTTACCCAGCCATTAATTTTTCTCTTACTGTTGAAGAATAGCTAACTACTACAGAAGAAGTAGTGATCCTATTAGTCTCATCCTCAGATGTCACACCCATGGACCTTTTGCTGAATGAATGATGCATAATTCACACAAAATGGGAAACACTTCAAGAGTTTTGAAGTCATCATCTGATTGACTGAATTCAAAGCCGTCATAAGGCCAAACCCCCTCATGGAAGAAGAAAACCGTTGTATTTACAACTGTGACAATGAGCGCCTAAAGACTGGATTTTCAAAATATGTGAAGTTCGCAGCGTCTGTTATCACAGGGACATCAACTTTACATTTTCATGCCCCTTAACATGACGCTCAACAAAACAAACTGTGATTGGTTGCTTTACATGTCAGTCAGATGTCCTGTTACACTTCGTCTAGGGGTAAAGGACGCAACATGAAATTAGAGAGTGGAAGCAGAGGATATTTTGAGGGTTCAACATAAAGCAAAAATACAGCAATCAAACAAATAAATAAATAAATAAATAAGGAAATTTACTTCGGGAGCTGAACTGGCTAAAAGTACAGTATACTAACCTAACTCCCAAGCCAAAAACAGAAATCAAACTATTTACAAGCCCAAGCAAACAGACTTAAAAGGGGAATCCAAATCAGTGTCGGTAAACAGGCAATAGGGTCAAAATACCAAACAGTTTCCTACTTACAATTTCTAATTCACTTTCAGGGAACAAACAATTATCACCCTAGTGATGGGCACTTTCGAATCACAGCTTAATGAAGCTTCGAAACCTTTACAAATCTTTTGTTTTGAAGCAGTGGTTCAGAGTGTGTTTCAAACTGCCAAAGTCACATGATTTCAGTAAACAAGGCTTCATTATGTCATTACTGTTTTGAAACATTTCGAAATTTCAATGGTTCACCGCTGGGGGTGATCTCTCTGAACCCATGAATCATACGGATTCACTGAGATCGCACCCCAGCGGCGAATCATTGAACAAGTGTCTATGTCTATTACCTGAGTATTAAGTGTCTAATAAGTGTCTATCTCTGATGAGTTTTATACATATGTGGACGTTTTAATGAGGCATTTGTATAATTAAAAGGAAGAATAGTTATTAATCACTGTTTAGACATATTACAACCAATATAATCCCAGAAAATTGATAAAAGAATACATATTATACAGACATTTAATATTTGAAGGTTTTAGATGGTTAGTTAATTGCATCTGATAGATTATAATTTCATTAAAACATTTGCAATGGGTTTGTAAAAGCTATTTTTGTTGCATTTACATTGTTCTGACCAGCAGGCATCACCAGCGTATGGTGTTTCGAACGCTTTGAAACAGTGAATCATTTTGCGAAGCAATTTGTTCAATTGATTTGAAGCTTTGAAAGCTTTGTTTCTCCCATCACTAGATCACACTACTCTTAACAGTCAAAAATTTTCTAAACACACACAGCCAAAAACCAACAATTCTCTCCTCACAACAACACAATGTTCCCTTCCAAAGGAAGTGACATCAGGGCTTTTAAAGTGTGTCTGGAATCGAATGCACCAATCCAGATGGGGCTAGTAATTAGCCTGCAGGAGCCAATCAGCACCGTCCCTGGACACAAACGTTTCCAAAACAAAAGAGAGAAAGAAACAACAAATCTTGGGCGGTTCTTGGCCGATGAAAGCTGTGGTGGAGTCCATACCTTCTGCTGTCTGTCTGAAGGTCTGAAAGTCTATGATGCTTCATTTTGTAGTAACATGAAAGCATGTCATTTTTGAGCAGTATATGTGACAAAATGCTATATTTAGCTTCAATAATTTGTAGCTGATAAGGTAGCTAGCTACTTTATCCAAAGGCTGGATTGTAGCATAACTTTGCATTATGAGAAGATTATAGCTAGAAAGATTGGCTTTGCTTCTCTTTTAGGCACTTCAATGCCCTCTATTTCATATCTGTCAGAATTTTAATTTCTCTAATTATTTCTGTCAGCTCTTCTTTTTGATCTTTTCCATGTTTAGTTTTGTCTGGCTATCCAATGAGTTAATGAATTAACAATGAAAGTCTTTTCTCTGCCAGCTAAAATGAGTAATTTATAAGGGAGCCAGAGTTTGAGATGAGGGCAAGAATTACAACCCTTCATCAGACAGACTTTAGTACTGACAGTAGCAGAATATTCTTTAGTTTTTGATTCAAAATACATCATCATGGTTATAGGGAAAAGCAGCTCTTTTTTCTGCATTTCATTTAAGTTCTGCATGGCTCTTCTGCCTGTTCCTGTCCATCAAATAATTTTTTACTCTGACAGATGAAAGCTCAGTGAGGATTTATTCCAGCTCCTGTCGCTTTGATCTTCTCTTTTTGGTTTGTCTCTTTCACTGATATGAGGTTTCACAATCAACAGAGATCTAGCACTGAGTTTTGATGGTCAGGACACACAGATACTGCCAAATCAACTTCAGGGAGGAAATTAGTTTTCTTCTTTTAAGAAAACTCTCTCTAATTATATATTAACTGGTAGAACATGTATATCTTTTGCAGTTGTTTGGTTGCCCTCCAGATGAGAAGAAAAGTTGAGAAGGAGTTTGTTGATTTTTAGTCCATGGGATCATTTTAAAGCAGTAATTCTATAGTTCAACAAGCCCTCTTTTGTCCCAGACAGAATCTCTTCATGCTATGTTCACACACCCTAATTTAATTCACACACACACAACCTTATTTGCTCACATATTGGAAACAAGTTAAGCTCGCCTCTCCTCTGCTGTTCCATTACGAGCAAGGAAATGATGTAATCACAGATACTGTCAGTGTCAGCAGCAAGCTGTAATAAGATCTGATGCGCTGATCTATTCTGGGTCCCGTTTATTTTTCACAGTCTCAAGTGGGAGAGAGCAAGAGCGAGGGAGAAATTTGATTGTACAGGCTTCACTTTATGAACATTCATCATCAAGATGAGTTAGCTTATTTGAGCAGCATTTAGGTAAACTTAGCAGGGGAAGCATTTTAAGTGATGTTATCCTCCAGGTCATTGTGTTTGCCAGGGAATGTTTTCGGCCTTTTTCCAGCCTGCCAATCACACTTGATTGTGAACGGAAATTAAACTGATAATAATGTTTCTGATATCTGCTGTTCCCTTCTGAAATTATGTTTGCATAATTCACTTATGCATTATACATTTCACCATCAGCTCTAATTGCACTGAATGAAGAGTCAAAACGGACCGTTCCAGCAGCAACGAATAAATGAATAATCGACTTGCTAATTGGCTTTAAACAAGTTAATTGAATGATGACAGTGATGGAATTTATATGATGGTGCTAACAATTAATAAATGCTTGCAAAATGTGTATCCCCATCATCAGTCAGAGAAAATTAGAGTGATGGTGAACATGAAATGTCCAGCTGCACACTCATGCCTTTGAACATGTGATTGGCTGATGATGATGTACGATGAAACCATTTCACAGAATGAATGTTCCAAAAATATGACAAAAACAAACTTGAAAATAATTTAAAGGGGACCTACAATGCGCCTTTTACAAGATGTAATATACGTCTCTGGTGTCCCCAGAATGTGTCTGTGAAGTTTCAGCTCAAAATACCCCACCGATCATTTATTATAGCTTGTCAAATTTGCTCCTATTTGTGTGTGAACTAAAACACACCGTTTTTGTTTGTGTCCCTTTAAATGCAAATGAGCTTCTTCTCCAGACGCCCTTTCTAGAAGAGGGCGGAGCTTTAACAGCTCACGCTTCAGTTGCTCAACAATAACAAAGCTGGAGAATCTCACGCAGCCAAAATGACGATTGTCAATAACGGTGTTCAGCCTTACATTGTTCAAACTGGAGTCAGACACTGATGGAGTCCCCTTTAAAATCTAGTAGGTAAAATATTAGTCACTTACAGCCATGTGAGGTGGCGTCCCAGCAAGCAATTTTATGTCTAAAAGACGTCTAATAGCCGTTAAAACACAGCCCTGACGTCTAGGCTAAAACGAGGCAATAATCTAATAAACCTCTGACCATAACCCAAGAGTAGACTAGTCATCAATTAGACCGCTATTGAACGACTACATATTTATGTATAATAGACAGTAAATATGGGTCTGGGCTAAAACAAGGCTGAATTTTGGCTGTCAGTGAAAATTTAATAGACGTCTAACTGCAGCCCAAGAATAGACTAGTAATCAAATATACAGCTAATCAATGACTACATACAAGTTATAGACAACAAAATAATGTCTAAAGGATTCTTTTCACTTAAATATAACCGGTTCTCGTAAATGACAATCCATTCAAACAAATTAAATATAAAGGTTTTATTAAGAAAAAGAACTCAAGACAATACAAAATGAAAAAGAAATAATAAATAAATTTTACAAATACAATACAATTAAATATATATATATTTTTAAATATGAAACATTTTACAACTTTACAAAAAATGAAAAAAAAAAAAAGGTTAACAATATTTTTTCGGTTTATAAAACAATCTGATTAATTGTTGGTTTTACTTCCATAGCATTCATTAACTCAAACTCTGTTGCTGCTGGAAAGTCCATCTGCCAAATAAGAAAAAAAAAATGCATGAGAAAAGCATTGTTGACATAAGGGAGTCATTCTGTTTTGTTTGGATGCACGCTAGGGCTGGGAAATATAGTTTAGGTTTAGGGGTTTAGGTTTAGGTTTTTAGGAATATATGGATATATTTTTTAAAGCAATGTAGATTGAGACTATATAATTTATATCAATATAGCCTAATGTCACATTAAAATAATTTATTCAACCAGTTCTTAAAAAAAAAAAGGAAAGAAAAGATAAAATTGTGTATCACCATTGAGCCTAAAAACAGAGATAAGTTGTCCGGTCAATGTTTGCACGCACACACATACCTCTAATGACTGAAAACAATGCAGTGTTCTCAAAAGCCTCCTTCTGCAGAGGACCACCCCACTTCATATTGAATTTTAACATGAAGGAATTTTTTTAAACCCTAAAATATAATACAATTTAAGGTGGTTAACAGTTGAAGACAAAGACTGACATTTAAATTTCTGATTTGCGTTGTGACCACATGAAAGTACATTTCTGATCTTTTGCTACGTTATGAACCATCCAGACCTTTCAGGTCATCTGGGGCAGGTCTGCTTTCTATCCCTAGAGTCAAAACTATGGTGAGGCAGCATTCAGTCTTTATGTACCATATATCTGGAACAAACTCCCAGAAAACTGCAGGTCTGTTGATGTCGAAAAAAACCCCATGAAATTGACATAAAAAAATTGACGTCCATTTGACATCCACACACTGACATTCTTTCGACCACCAAAATAACGACGTAATGTTATGTAAATGCCTCATTCATTCATTCATTCATTCAATGCAATGAAAGAAAAATACAAAGTTCTGTCATGAAACTGGGCTTTGGCGAGCTGGGAAAATGGGCAGGCTAATAGGTCCTTAACTCAACTGCTCGTATTCACATCATTATCTATAGGACAGCAGCAGCATGTCTTACTTGCTCAAAGCAGTGTGTCGTGTATGTATTGGCAGTAGCAAATCCCGTACTTGCTCTGCAGCAGCAGCAGCAATAATCAACAGCAGCAGCAACAAAAGCAGCAGTAGATGTATTCCACCAAGACCAAACATCAGAATCAGAATCAGAAAGAGCTTTATTGCCAGGTATGTTGTTTTTATGGGGCAGTCGTGGCCTAATGGATAGAGAGTCGGACTTGTAACCCAAAGGTCATGGGTTCGAGTCTCAGGTCCGGCAGGGATTGTCGGTGAGGGGAGTGAATATCCAGCGCTCTCCCCACCCTCAATACCACGACTGAGGTGAGACCCTTGAGCAAGGCACCGTACCCCCAACTGCTCCCCGGGCGCCGCAGCAATGGCTGCCCACTGCTCCGGGTGTGTGTTCACGGTGTGTGTGTGTTCACTGCTGTGTGTGTGCACTTGGATGGGTTAAATGCAGAGCACAAATTCTGAGTATGGGTCACCATACTTGGCCAAATGTCACTTCACTTCACTTCACTTCACTACACATACTAGGAATTTGTTTTAGTGGCAGAAGCTCCACAGTGCAACAGAGTAACAGTGACAAGACAAAACACATAATAAAAAGAAAATAATAATATACAAATTTACAAGATAGACAAAGTGCAAAAAAAAAGCAAAAAACAATATATAATATAGACAATTGTATGTACAGTTATGTGTGCAAATTTGAAATATAAGTAAGTGTTTTAAGTAAATAATGTGTAATAGTGTTGTGTGTTCCATGTTTGTCAAGTGTTCATGAGATGGATTGCCTGAGGGAAGAAACTGTTCCTGTGCATATCAAACATATCAACATTGTCATACCCATTACCATGCTAAACACTCAATGGCTGTCTGGCCCTTCTGGCGTCCCATACCCCCATATCTGTCGGGAGCTGATCGGAGATAGTTCTTTATGTATTTGATGATGTCAGCCTCAGACGATTCTGGATTTGACTGCTGTACAGCACCTGTATGACGATGGAACAACTTGTATCACTCATTTTAAGACATTATAAACTACAGCATTAATTACAAAATCTTCAGCCACCATCACTCATACTAACATACTGTAGCAATCCACAAAATAATTAAAGCTCTCTAAACAAGCATGGATAACCACCTAGATCAGTAATACTCACTATTTCTTCCAAGAAAGCCATACCAGCAGGATAAATTCAACAAGCAAGTCGCCACAATAAAAAACACACGGAAATACACATCTGCCTAGTACAATATGCAATGCATTTAGCCACTGCCATTCTAATAATAAGGTGTATAAGTTGCTTTAAAGGTGGGGTAAGTAGATTTTCAAAAACGCTGTTGGACATTGTTGATATCCATTCACCGATGTCCAATTGACGTTGAAAAAACCTCATCAAATTGACGTAAATTTTTTGATGTCAATTTGATGGGTTTTTTTTCAACATCATTTGGGTCCAACGTCCACACACTGATGTCCAATTGATGTCGAAAAGTTCACACTTACAAATATTCAGATAGCTAATAGTATGCGTGCATATTGGATAGTAATAGTATGCGTATTTGGCGTGCTGTCCGAGGAGAGGGCTCCGAGCTCGGTATTTGGCCCGAACCCAGAGTACTCCCCTCGTATTTCTGGTTTAGGAAAGTAACCAGGCGAGTGTGAGGAGACATCAAATTGACATCAAATTTTTTTTGTCAATTTGACATCCACACACTGATGTCCAATTGATATCGAAAAAAACCCCCATCAAATTGACGTCAATTTTTTTTGTCAATTTGACGTCCACACACTGATGTCCAATTGATGTTGAAAAAAACCCATCAAATTGACGTCAATTTTTTTACGTCAATTTGACGTCCACACACTGATGTCCAATTGATGTCGACAAAAATACATCAAATTGACGTCATTTTTTTTTACTTAATTACTTAACACTATTTTGGCTACACTCATTGCTGGTCTGAATTTGTTTTAGTCTAGAGCCCTGCAACTCTGTGATATAATTGGCTGAAATACCGTATAATCTGATATTCTGTGAAACTCTACATAATTCCTTGTACAACTCCATGCATATATTCTGCATATTGAAATGGTTCCACTTAAAGAGTTGAGCACGTTTATGAAAGAATCTCATTACTGATGCATGCACATTTGTGATTAAAAAGCCAAACAAACTCAGCTGGTTGTCCGTTGATTAAGTTGTAGTGTCAACAGTAATTCTGGGACACTGAAAACATAAACATACTCATCAGCATGTTGATGAGAAACCTCTCTGGATCAGTTTGTATACAGTATGAAGCACCCGTCTTGGATTTGCTGCTTTTAAAATCAGGGAGCACAGTAGCTGTGGTGACAGAAATCATCAGATTTTCCACCCATACTGTAGCAGTAATTTGACAGTTCTAGACTATATATACAGTATCTCACAGAAATGAGTACTCCCCTCACATTTTTGTAAATATTTTATTATATCTTTTCATGTGACAACACTGAAGAAACGACACTTTGCTAGTGTACAGCTTGTATAACAGTGTAAATTTGCTGTCCTCTCAAAATAACTCAACACACAGCCAATAATGTCTGAACCGCTGGCCACAAAAGTGAGTACACCCCTAAGTGAAAATGTCCAAATTGGGCCAAATTAGCCATTTTCTCTCCCCGGTGTCATATTACTCGTTAGTGTTACAAGGTCTCAGGTGTGAATGGGGAGCAGGTGTGTTAAATTTGGTGTTATCACTCTCACTCTCTCATACTGGTCACTGGAAGTTCAACATGGCACCTCATGGCAAAGAACTCTCAGAGGATCTGAAAAAAAGAATTGTTGCTCTACTTAAAGATGGTGTAGGCCAGTGGTTCCCAACCACATTCCTGGAGGCCCACCAACACTGCACATTTTGCATGTCTCCTCAATCAAACACACCTGATTAAGGTTATCAGCTTATTAGTAGTGACTAGAGAGATCTAAAATGGGTGTGTCAGACAAAGGATACATGCAAAATGTGCAGTGTTGGTGGGCCTCCAGGAATGTGGTTGGGAACCACTGGTGTAGGCTATAAGAAGATTGCCAAGACCCTGAAACTGAGGTGCAGCATGGTCGCCAAGACCATACAGCGGTTTAACAGGACAGGTTCCACTCAGAACAGGCCTCACCATGGTCGACCAAAGAAGTTGAGTGCATCTGCTCAGCGTCATATCCAGAGGTTGTGTTTGGGAAGTAAACGTATGAGTGCTGCCAGCATTGCTGCAGAGGTAGAGGGGATGGGGGGTCAGCCTGTCAGTGCTCAGACCATACGCTGCACACTGCATCTAATTGGTCTGCATGGCTGTTGTCCCAGAAGGAAGCCTCTTCTAAAGGTGATGCAAAAGAAAGCCCGCAAACAGTTTGCTGAAGACAAGCAGACCAAGGACATGGATTACTGGAACCATGTCCTGTGGTCTGATGAGAACAAGATAAACATATTTGGTTCAGATGGTGTCAAGCGTGTGTGGCGGCAACCAGGTGAGGAGTACAAAGACAAGTGTGTCTTACCTACAGTCAAGCATGGTGGTGGGAGTGTCATGGTCTGGGGCTGCATGAGTGCTGCCGGCACTGGGGAGCTACAGTTCATTGAGGGAACCATGAATGATCCCCTCCCTTCGGAGACTGGGCCGCAGGGCAGTATTCCAACATGATATCGACCCCAAACACACCTCCAAGACGACCACTGCCTTGCTAAAGAAGCTGAGGGTAAAGGTGATGGACTGGCCAAGCATGTCTCCAGACCTAAACACTATTGAGCATCTGTGGGGCATCCTCAAATGGAAGGTGGAGGAGCGCAAGGTCTCTAACATCTACCAGCTCCGTGATGTCGTCATGGAGGAGTGGAAGAGGACTCCAGTGGCAACCAGTGAAGCTCTGGTGAACTCCATGGCCAAGAGGGTTAAGACAGTGCTTTAAAATATTGACAATTTGGGCCCAATTTGGACATTTTCACTTAGGGGTGCACTCACTTTTGTGGCCAGCAGTTCAGACATTAATGGCTGTATGTTGAGTTATTTTGAGGGGACAGCAAATTTACACTGTTATACAAGCTGTACACTCACTACTGTACATTGTATCAAAGTGTCATTTCTTCAGTGTTGTCACATGAAAAGATATAATGAAATATTTATAAAAATGTGAGGGGTGTACTCACTTCTGTGAGATACTGTATATATATAGATCTTAATTAGTGGTCTTGTTTTCCAGTAAAAATTGTTACCAGTTATTTAAAAAATGAGTTTTAATATCTTTAAAATGGCTATGTAGAATTCAGAAACCCCTATTAGTGACACTGGTGGCCGTTAAGTAAACTGCACCCAGCAACTTAGTCCTCAAACCCGTGGCTCGTGCACAGCACACGTAATGTGATTCAGTGCCCCGATGGCGATAGAAGTTTTTTGCTTAGAAGTAAAAAGAAGTTGGAACCTTTGCAGTGATATACTGTTAATGACAGCAATATGAATATGTAAATATGAGCTGCGCGCTTTCCTCTCAATAACAAAATAAACACAACAAAATGGTCAAGAAAAGCATCTGATCATAGCGATGTGGATATGTTTGCACCAGCACTGCAATTTACCGGTTGACAAATGAGGTAATTAAAATTACACTGTTATGATAATTTGATTTTAAAGTATATTTAAGACTATAGACTATCTAGATCTGGCTGTGTGAGACAATAGTTTGATGTAATCCTTTTTCTTTGCATGACACATTGACAATACAGTACAGAATAGCTCTGGTTGTATAAGCATTCATTTCATGTGTCAGAACAGAAGAGAGGCTCTCGGGAGCGCACGTAACCGTCACATCCTTTTGAAAACGTCTGGAGTCCTTCACATAAAAATCAGTCTACAGGCTTTCATAGACAACCTAGGAAGTGAGGGAAGGTCTCGTTTTTTGTTTTGTGAATGTTTTTAACAAGTTTTGTTACAAGCTGTTTACACATTGGCAATAAAAAGCGATTAATACATTCAAATTCTTACATAAGGCCCGTTTATTTTATCCATATTTAGTTATTCTTACTATAAAATAAGACATGATAAAAGTTTCTTGTGTAGCTACTTAAAAATGTATCGCACGCTTGAGTTTTGATGTTTGTTACCACAGTATGTATGACAGGACTGTGAGTTTGTAATGTGTTTGCCATCTGCATTTGTGTACTTGAGTATGTTTCTGGCCTTAATATTTTGCAGACATTCAATGACATGTCGAATTAGTGTGTGCATGTTTTCTCAGATATCAGGACGTCCCACCTACTACCAGTCGTGTTGCCTTCCTGTTAGTCTGCTTGCCAGTCTGAACAGCTCCAGGGGTGTTTGTGTTTGTGTATATCAGAAGGGGGCATCTGGCTCATGTGTTTGTGTTTTTAATGCATTGAATAATTCATGTCGGTTTGTTTTATTGTTTATGCCGGTTCACACAGCGATGAGGGGAATGTAAGAAGGAGAATATTGCCCTTGCAGTGAAGTTTGGCCAGTTACTCATGTGTGTGAGAGTGCTGTGTAGAGTGGTTTGGTTTGTAATTTAAGAGGGATGGGAGAGTTTCTCTAGTCACGGCAGGTTGCAAACCTCAAACATGCTGAGTGTACATAGATGAGCCCTGACTCTCAGCTTTCATTGTCAGGCATAAAAATAGCCTTCTACACCAAAATCCTTTAATCCAGTTTATGAGATACAGAAGTCTACGGAAAAGTTCTGATTTCACTAATACATCTGTAGCTCCAGGTAAAGTCCAGGGTTGATCTGCCAAGATGGTTGACCCAAAGACCCAAATGATGTAACTTTCAAAACTTACAGCACCCAATTGACCCTTCGCCGGGAGTTTGATTGACAAGCGATCTAACCAATCATAACGCCGAATCCGCCATTTTGTCCGACAAAGCAGTCAGGAGTTAGAAGATTAACCTCGGTGGACTTGAACTTGAAAAATGGTGTGTACTGACGTCTTTCCACATTTGAAACCACATTCCTTCTCATGTTCAATTCATGTTTATTTGATGCTATAAATTAACTAGTAGGAAGAGATGATTGGTTTACGAACCGCTTGAGCTGAGGCGCTACAGCAATCTGTCACGACACATTAAAGAGCCACAAAATGGTTTTGATTGTTCTAATTTCTTTAAAAATTACACAATTTGAAAGCTGGGACATTTAATATCATGAGTAACCTGCTCTGTCTTGTCTGTTGACGTGTTGTCAGTGTCCTCTTTGCTCCTCTTTGTCGGACAAAGCAAAAGTAACTAAGGGGGGCGGGTCTTTGCGAAGGGTCAATTCCCTTTCATTTAGTCTTAACTTGACTCATACAATGTGACTATTTCATTCCCTCACTCCTTTTCTTTATCTCACTCTTTCATATTGATATTACTATATATCGTAACAAACAGTTATTTTAAATTTTTTATAATATTTCAAAATATTACTATTTTTACTGTATTTTTGATCAAATAGCCTAAATGCTACTTTTTTCCACAAACAAAAAAATCTAACCATCTTCAAACTTAATTGTTCTTTCATTAATCACATGTCATGTGCACTTAATTGCATAAACTGGATTTGGATTTTACAAACACATTATCATGCAATGTCATGTGCTGTACATTCACATAATCAATGTAGTCATCCACACACACATCAGCCACATATCATTGTGTGCATGTATATCATTTGTCACAGTGTAGATCTGCGAGGGGGCCGGGCAGAGGTCTGCACTGACAGTTTAATACATGTGACCCCCAGCCATTCGCTGCTGTCCCAGCAATTATATTCATCCGTTCAATTAATCAGAGCGTTCCCCCGCTCCAGGGACTAAGAGGAAGAAACGACCCGATTTACTCGTCTCTAATTTGTCCTCTAATTAAAATGGTTTTAGCTTGACTGGCCTCCAGCCCTGAGAGAATAGTTCACCCAAAACAAATTTTTTTGCCATCATGTATGCTTGTTGTAGCAAACCTTTATGAGTTTCTTGTTTCTGTGTTATCCATCATAGCTCTGAAATGTTTTTTGCACTTTTTCACAGTCAGTCTTGCCTCCATGAATAAGCAAAAGAATGAATGAACTTTGAGTGCTAGCATGATTTTCAGAGTATAACTGTATGAATTTTGGTTTGTTCCTCATTCAAAGCAATGTAGAGACAAAAGTATTCTATGAAAGTGAAAAAAAACAAACAAACAAACACCTAAATAATTAAATTGTCATAGAGGCAAAATGTATTTTTTTAATGCAAATTAATGTAAAATGCATTTTTATGTCCAGTAAGAATGGGAGAAGGTTATTTCTGGACCGTGATTGGATGTTTGTATGTTGTTTGGAGGCTGTCCTCTGATTATTCTGTACTGTGATTATGCATTTTATGTCTTTGAGAGATTTAACAGGTTGACTGAGATTCAATTGTGGGAGAAGGGAATCACCTGTTTTGTTTTTTAGAGCGTAAGCCCAAAATGACTGCACGATGTCAGTCTGTGAGCCGTCAGTCAGTCTGTGTCTCGTTGTGTTGTGTTTGGCTCGCAATAATAGTGGCAATAAAACCTACTTCAGAAATAGCCATATGAGCTATTTAAGGCTATGGCGACTGGCAAAAGTTGTCCTATTTTGACACACCACACCCTTTGGGTTTCTTTCTTCTTCTTCTTCTTTTTGCCTCCAAAAGTGTTTCTGTAACTGGTAGATCATGGCACTAGCAATATCAATGTCATGGCTTTGATTCCAAGGAAAACCTTTTTCTTTTTTTTTAAATTATTAAAATAAATTTTAATGATAAAAATGTATACCAATAATGCACTGTAATTTACTTGTAATGTAATAAAAACCATAGAAAATCACTGAATTAATAAATAATAATTCCAGAAATTATCATAATTATTAAAATAATAACTCTGAAAAGGTTGTGACCTTTTTTAGACAGGCAGACTTACTTTTCCATACAGACACCCTGGCTAACAGAGGAATTAAAGAATTACAACATTCTTTTTATAGGATCTTCCTGGCGTGGTTCTGATGTCAATGGAACATCCCAGAGTCCCGTGGTGCCCGGTCCCCGGTCCATGCGGAATTCACCCGCTCCTGCAAAACATCGGTCATAGTCAAAACACACAGCTGAACATTTTTCTAAGAAGTGCCGGCACCAGAGGGGTTAGTGAGAGAAACAAATGTGGAGGATTAAGTTTGTGTGTAGAGAGAACGTGTGCGTGCGGATGCCATTCATGGGTTTGAGCATGTGTGTGAGAGTGAGATTGACTGACCAAGGAGGGTAGAAAAGACAACTTATTTTCATTTACATTATTATTATTATTATTTGCTAATGTAATCTTTTTCATTTTTAATTTTTTATACCGATTTGCAGCATTATGCATACATACAGTATATAGTATTTTCATATAATCTCGACTGCATTTTGTACTCAGTCTTGTCTCGTCCTCAGATTAAGAGGACTCTGTTTTATTTTTTCAAGACTGGTCAAGACCACAACTGCAGGGATATCACTAAATTGCCAGTGCATTGTCTGAGTTGTTAACATCATTAATGTAATTGGATGTAAAACATCCTGCTTCAAATGCAATCAATAACTTATTTCTAATTTGATTTCTTTTGTTACTGTTGTGCTGGGTTAGAAACAAATTATGGATTGTGTCAAAAATGTCACTAAAATTAATACAAATGCCTACACAATTCAAGATACGATTGCAAAGAAGTACTTGTATGAGATCTTGATTTGATTATAACATAAGACTCGTAATTAGGCAATACCACAAGAGCAAGAGAGCTGTTTTCACAAATATGAGCATGATTGCAAATATGATATTGCTTTATGATATTCTGTGCCACCTCTGCAGTGCAAAGATGAATCGTGTTGTTAGGGGTTTTTGTTTGAAAATTCTAATTTATTGATTTAAATAGAAATTTCTCACACTGTAAATGTGGATCTTTTAGGTGGATTTAAGGAGTGCTGGTCTGGTCTTGGTTTTGACTCTGTCTTGTCTTGACTCTTGGTCTCCACCTCTCAAAGTCTTGGTCTCAACATTGGTCACCGTGATTTTGTAATTAGTAAGACAACATATTTTGTTGATCCTGGAACACCATTCCTATCTGAAAATGTAGTCTTAACCCTACCCCTAAACCCATAACTTAAAGCTAAAATCAGAGAGAAATGATTGGTGAATAACAATCCTAGAAGCACCTAACCCTGGTTGTAAGCCTAAACTTGACATAAACTGTAAACTTGTACCTCAAATCTGATTGGATAATGGGAATTTTGTTCCAGGATCAACAAAGATCCAGGAACATGTTGTACTTGATCAAATCACTTTCACCTCTGGTCTTGGTCTTGACTTGGTCTCGGTTTAGGTGGTCTTGACTACAATACTGGTTTGGACACTACAAAACAAAAAGACCAAATAACGTTTAAGACGGAGGAAGGTCGAAAAGCATTTGGCAATTTTTGTGTCCCTCAGAAAGGCAGACAGTTACAGAAGAAGCACAGAATAAAAGGTGACAGTGATCAGAGAGGGTTCCACTGGTTGGGCTTTGCCCTTATCACAGAGGCTCTGACGTCCCTCGGTCCTCCATTGGAATTGCTAAATCTGACCTTCAACAAGACATTTAAAAATGACCCCAGATTGGTTTTTTGCTCCCGCTGCTGTTCCAGAGGCCTCCTTCTCTCTGTAGACAATGAACTGGTCACTACAACTCCTGGAATAAACTACAGTAGTGTTGTGAATAAAGATGTAAAACGGTGACTTTGATTTAAAACACTGTCTCTCTATAGCTTCTAGTGACAAGATGCTTTATTACCATCCTATCTGACCCCATCCTAAGGCATTCCGCCCTGGACATAAAGAACATGTTTATTTAATATAAAATAGACGGGGTTTTCTTCTGAATCGAATATGTTGCAGTAAGACCTGTAGAAAGAACATTGAACACTGGGGAACCATGAGTTGATGAATACGAAATGTTTGTTGATCTACAGATCTGTATTTATATCTGTCGACCAGATATATACATGAAATCTTTTTTGAAATACGATGTTCAGGGCTGTAAATGAAACCTCAAAATGTGCAATTAATTCAGGATTAAGCATTTATTGCTTTGTAATTTGCTATTTTTGGCACGATCAATTTGTTTCAACATCCACAATGTTTGCCATGCAAAGCTACATAAAAATACAATTTAAAATAAATGTATACCATTCAGGGGAATACTGCAGAATTATTGCAGTACGGGGGGCAGTCGTGGCCTAATGGATAGAGAGTCGGACTTGTAACCCAAAGGTCATGGGTTCGAGTCTCAGGTCCGGCAGGGATTGTCGGTGAGGGGAGTGAATGTCCAGCGCTCTCTCCACCTTCAATACCACGACTGAGGTGAGACCCTTGAGCAAGGCACCGTACCCCCAACTGCTCCCCGGGCGCCGCAGCAATGGCTGCCCACTGCTCCGGGTGTGTGTTCACTGCTGTGTGTGTGTTCACTGCTGTGTGTGTGTGTGCACTTGGATGGGTTAAATGCAGAGCACAAATTCCGAGTATGGGTCACCATACTTGGCCACATGTCACTTCACTACTATCACTATTACGTTTTACCTAAATGCCTTTTGTAATGGTGTTTTTCTGGTCCTATAACATATGAAAAGAGCTCTTACGGTTGATCTTGTGTTGTAATGACAGAGCAGATTACTTTAATGTTTAGTTTGACGCAGAATAAACCCATTAAGCACATGTTTAATACGGTTGCTTCTTACAGAAAGGAAGATTATAGTGGTGGTAGGAATTCGAATGGACAGATAAGAGGCTTTTTGGATGGTCTGCAGAAGTTTTTTCTTGAAATCAGAGCTATAGTCTTTATTTGTTGTACCTTAAAGCCCTTTTGTAGATTTATTCACCAAACACAATAAATCGAAAAGAAGTTTAACTGTTCCATTTATCCTAAACTAATCGTGCGCAGGGGTGTATAAGTGTGTCCTATGTGAAAAGAAGGTTTAGAGATGAATCCTAAGTACTGGTGTTAGTGCTTTTTGGGGCACCAAAATCTTTTTCTATATGAGGAGATGAAACAAAACTTCTAAAGGAAACTGTAAATTGTTGGTGAGGTCCACAGGAATACAAACTGTCTGGATAATCATTGCAATTTCGAACAAAAATTCATTTCCGACATTACTATTGTCCATCTCTAGTTTTCACCACATATTTCTCTATTTTGAGAAAACAACTACCCAAACAATATAATTTTCAACTGTGTATCAAGATGAAATTGTTACTTTGACTTCAGTTAATCATATTTATTGGCATTTCCACAGAAAACTGAGCATAGCAAATAATGAAACCTGTCCCCATTTGAGGCTTAACAACATATAATCATTGTTCGTCAGCACCTGAAATCTAGAGAGGCATCACTATTGAATTAGTTGAGGGAGAGGATCATCAGGTTGTTTTGGGCTGCAGCCTCCACTACAATCACACACACGCTGCTTTGGTTGGTGTTACAGCCAATTTGAAAGGCTGTCATATTTCAATAGCATTGAATAATCACTGTGTTTGTTCAGGTCTGATTGCGAGAGGCATACAGGGACATGGTTTGGCACAGTTAACTTGGTTTATTTGTTCATATTTCGCTCTCTCTCTGTTCTGATTTTCTGAGAATATCAAGAAAAAAAAAATCCTAAACAAGCTTTAGCTGAATAACTGATTCACAGGAGAGACACACTGTGTTCACACACACAGAAATGAATAACTCATTTTTATTTCCCACATATTTGTTCAAGCAGAAATTCTCAATCCCAGAATCATTACAGAATATTTGCTGAAGCAATTATCTCTATAAATATGTAGACAAGAATTCACACTCCATGCACACACACTTGTGCACTAACAAAATATATATTCAACCTTCTGCATGTGTAATACATGCAGTATATTTGCAGTTTCTGGCTATAATTTATTTAAAGTAAAATGTCCAGTGTTATTATCTTGAAAATATGTTTGTTTTGCATTTTTTAATCCATTTTAAATACAGTTAATTAATCATTATTTTTATTATTAAAATTAAGTAATTAATTAATCAATTAATCAATTAATTAATTAACCTTCTGCATTTTTATATGTGTAATATTTGTGGACACACAAGTATATATGAAGTGGTTTGCTGACATTAAGATAAAAATAAATAAAAATAGCCAGGTTAGAAAGAACC
>RJVU01051648.1:10477291-10488427 GCA_003731715.1 Anabarilius grahami
AAGAACTTTTATTATTATTATTATTATTATTATTATTTATTTATTTACATTTTTTTATTTTATTTGTATTTTTTATTTTATTTATTTGTATTTATTTATATTAAGTAAATCGTTTTTATTTAAAATATAATTTATTTAAAATAAAATTTGTCTAGTTATCATCTCGAAAATGTTTGTTTTGCATTTTTTAATCCATTTTAAATCCAGTTAATGAATTATTATTTTTTATTATTAAAATGATTAAAATTCATTATTAATTTTGCATTTTAATTCAGTTTTGTGTAAAAATGTCTTAACATTTGGCAATATGATCAAATAATGAGCCAGGAAAGCGATCTTCTTAAATATTATCAATGATATTAATTCCCCAGTGGAGAAATGGAAGGTCAGGTGCATTGTGGGATATTCTAGCACAATAATGTATACGAACAGAAACTTTGCTGTACACATTATATAAATATACTGCAAATAAAAAATATGGTAGTATAAGTCAAACAGCCTGTGTGTTTGGGTATGGGGGTGTGGCTTTACAAATCATTGGGCCAATCAATGAGATGAAGGGGTGGAGCTTTAAGGCTACAGGTGAAAGTGCAGCCTAACAAACACTGACCTTAAACATGACATAGAGCAGCTTCATGTTTCAAGTCGTGGGTAAAGAAAAAAGAATCAGCATGAAGGAATTTGATCCCTCAATATTGACATGAAACAACAATACAGGAACGTGTTTATAAAGTCACGAAAAACAATTTCACACTTGACAACATGAACGCGGAATCTGTCATTTTTCTTCTGATTAATTTAGCTTCTTCCACCACAAACGAGTACGACAGACTGACAGGAAGGAAAATTAATTAATGGAGCAGATATGCAAATATGTTAGTAAGCCCTGTGTAGCAGAGTTTAAGATACGCTAACGACAGTGAGCTCTGAGAGAGAAAATAAATCATTAGGAAAAAGATTTCCTTGGAAGGAGACTGTAGGCAACTTGCAAATGGGGATCTGAGGCAGACACGTAAATGTGCACTGAAGTCAATTATTTTCCTTTATAGTTAGGATACTTGGGGTGAGCAAAACCACATAATGTCATTAAATGTTGCCAATACTTGATTGATCAGAGATAATGGTTAGATAATGGATGATTTTACACAAATAAACTAACAAGAGCAACAACACTGAAATTACAGAGCATGCTGAGTTTAAGAGCTTTATTTAAGGACACAGTGGTGATAGTTTATAGGAGATTAGATGTAAAACAGTATGTGTTATTTTAGTATTATTTATAGTAGTATTTGTTAAGTTTGATTTGGTCTTCATTTTATTTGTATTTCAACATTTTAATTTTTTTATTTTCATATTTCTCATTTTCATGTAATATTTACATTTTATTTTATTTGAGCATTTTTTAAATTAACAAACAATAGTTAATAACAGCTCTTGAGTGTTTATGATCTCTTTTGTCTGGCAGTCTTTTTAGTCCACAGCAGCACAGGAGGACATTGCATCGCAGCCCTTGTTCCATCACTTTTAATATGATGCTGTAGTGTCTAAAGCACCAGTAATCTGAAGTTGTCCACTGAGCTCTGTGCATGGTAGATAATGTGCTTTGGTGCCGTCCCAGTGCCAGTTGTGCCAGACACCGCCCAGACTGAAGCCCAACTGGGTTTGTTTGGCCGCAGCCTTCTACGAATGACTCTCTGTTTTAGATAGAACATTCCAGACCAAAGACTGAACACAACCACTGAACAAATCTAAAAGCTGAGCTGTTTAAGGGAAAAAAATCTCATATAATTATTACGGTATTCAAGAAACATATAATTTATTGAAGTTTGTTACTGTTCTTTTGTACTTTCCATTAATTACAGAATCCTGAAAAACAATTAGCATGGTTTTCAATATTTTCAACATTGATAATAATAAAAAAAAAAATTCTTGAGCACCAAATAGAATGCATATTAGAATGTTTTCTGAAGGATCATGTGACTGAAGACTGGAATAATGATGCGGAAAATTCAGCTTGGTCATCACAGGAATAAATTACATTTTAAATTATATTAAAATAGAGAACAGATCTTTTAAATTGTAAAAATATTTCACAATATTACAGTTTTTACTGTATTTCAATCAAATAAATTCAGCTTTTACAAAACTTTCGCGAGTTAGTACAGCATATGTATTAATTCCTATCCAAAACTGTTTCCAAACACAGGCATGCACGTAGGTGGGAACCATTACAGAAGAAAGTCCCTGGTGGACAGTTCTCTAAATACTCCCCCTATTTCCCAGGAAAGGACATTTATCACAGTTAATTCCCTCATCTTAATTATATGTGAAATGAGACAAAGAAAAGGCAGCAAGCGTGAGCTGAAGTAATTAGTTGCAGTGCAGTAATTGATATTGTTCTGTTGCAGTGACTGAAGTCATCCGCATATAGTCAAAGCCTCTTTCATTAAGTTATCAAAACAGCCACAGCCATTACATGCTCAATTATAGAAGAGTATTGGATTCTTTTCCTGCTAATCTCTTTTGCATTGAAAAAAAGGTGATAAGTGAGAAAAAGACTGAAATTGACTTGAGCAATTAGTAGAACAAATTATAAAGGTGTCAGTGTTTGGAATGAAAGTAGAAAACCACTTAGGAGAAAGCAATCAGACAAGAAAAAATTTTAAAAAGGATGGACGGATGGAAGGATAGAATGATGGAAGGTAGGAAACATGGAAGGAAGGATGGACGGATGAGTGAATGGATTGATGGAAAGAAGGGAATGGAGGAAAGAAGGATGGAAATATGTGAATGAATGAATGAAGGAAGGATGGATGGAAAGAAGTGAATAGAGGAAGGAAGAAAGCATGGATGGATGGATGGATTGATGGAAAGAAAGAATTAAATGAAGGAAGGAAGAATGGATGGATGGATGGATGGATGGAAACAAGTGAATGAATGAAGGAAGAAAGGAAGGATGGATGGATCGAAGGAAAAAAAGGATTGAAGAAGGAAGAAAAGAAGGATGGATGGATGGATGGATGGATTGATGGAAAGAAAGAATTAAATGAAGGAAGGGAGGAAGAATGGATGGATGGATTGATGGAAAGAAGAGAATGGAAGAAGGAAGGATTGGTGGATGATGGATGATGGATGGAAGAAGAGGATAAAGAAAGAAAGGATGGATGGAAACAAGTGAATGAATGAAGGAAGAAAGGAAGGATTGATGGATGGATGATGGATGGAAGAAGTGGAGGAAGGAAGAAAGAAAGAAAGGATGGATTGAAAGAAAGAAGTAAATGAAGGAAGGAAGAAATAATGGATGGATGGATTGAAGGAAAGAAAAGAATGGAAGAAGGAAGGAAGGATTGATGAATGAATGGATGGATGGATGATGGATGGAAGAAGTGGAGGAAGGAAGGAAGAAAGAATGGATGGATGGAAAGAAGTAAATGGAGGAAGGATGGATGGATGGATTGATGGAAAGAAAGAAGTAAATGAAGGAAGAAATAATGGATGGATGGATGGAAAGAAGTGAATGAAGGAAGGAAGAAAGGAAGAACGAATGGATGGATCGATGGAAAGAAAAGAATGGAAGAAGGAAGGAAGGATTGATGAATGGATGGGTGGAAAAAAGAAAGAAAGAAAGAAAGAAAGAGAAAGAGAGAAATGATGGATGGAAAGAAGTGAATGGAGGAAGGAAGGATGGATGGATGAAGGAAGGAAGGAAGGAAAGAAGGAAAGAATTGATGTAGGAAGGAAGGATTGATGGATGGATGGATGGATGGATGATGGATGGATGGAAGAAGTGGAGAAACAAATAAAAAAAGAAAGAAAGAAAGAAAGAGAAAGAAAGGATGGATGAATGGAAAGAAGTGCATAGAAAAAGGAAGGAATGAAGGAAGGATGATAGGATGGATGGATGGAAAGAAGTGAATGGAGGAAGGAAGGATGATAGGATGGATGGAAAGAAGAATGGAACAAAGGAAGGATGGATAGATGGAAATAAGTGAATGAAGTAAGAAAGAAAGGGTGGATGGAAGAAGAAAGGAAAGTTAAAAAGAAAAAATAAAGAAAAATGGTTCTGTTCCTCACACAAAGCTGTCTTGTGGATTTGCGAGTCCTTTCACAAATTACAACATGATGTTTACTAAATATAGAATATCAACTCCAAGAAACAAATTACATAAATATGTTGATTCAAACAGCCACGTCCCGTTTGAAGCCTGCCATACTTCCTCCCACTTATTTTGATCCAGACATCAGAGCGAGTTTTTGCGAATAGTCCTGAGTCAGAAAGGGGGTTTTACTGGCTTTCAAGTGCTGCACATTGTGGGCTGTTCTGACCCGCTCCGGTTCTCTGTACGCAACAATATTTCTCCCCCGCTGTGGAGGCAGCAAGGCCACTACTTCAACTGTGGGCTGAACTCAAACTTAGTCTCTCCGGCAGAACTTAGTCTCTCCATGAGTCCCTGTTGCCTGCCTGCTCAGAGGCTGAGGAATCCTGGGAGGCTCCTGATGTGTTTGTGGTGGAGTGGAGTGGGTTACGCAATGCAGTTACTGATGGAGAGTGACTCTAATGCACACCTGGAGTGGCTCTTGTGCATGTGGGAGGGCTCTTAAGGGGAACAGGGCTGCACCTTTGAAGAGCATGTGCCGGGGGGCATTAGGAGGAACTTTCTGCAAAAAATCCCCAATGGAGATGCATCCATCCATTTGATTCTCAAAACTACTTTATTAAAGGGATAATTCACCCTGTAATGGAGGTCATTTAATCATTTACTTGCCATCTTCTGAAACTGTAAAGGAAACACATGTGAGGAAGCAAATCCGAGAAGCAAAAGATTTAGGCAAAGTCACCAATTGCTCTCTATTTAAACTCATTGAGAATGTGTGTGTTTCCTTCATGGGACGTTTCACTTGCAATTTTCAAATGGAAGAGATGGTACAACATGTTGCTGTCCTGTCAGAATACCGTTGTGCATTGTGAGGCCATGCCTGGCTGAGAGTTCCACTTTGCGAGCTGATAAGACTGCACATCTTTAGTGCATGCTGATATTTCGACAGGTCCAGAGTGAGAGTCTTAGGCGGTATCAGCGTTCACATCACAAACTGTGAATTTAAGTTGTTTCACACTGAAAGACTGTGAAGATGCAAACACATTCATTTATCAACAACATATTAGCAGCTGTAAAAATAGTTTGCTACATATGCCATGAAAGTGTAGCACATGCGTGAGGGGTTTACACATGTCATGACTGCAATCTCATGTTTTGGACAGCTTGTCACAAACTGTCAGTTCATGCATACATTAACTAAATGTATATGGTGAATTAATCACACTGTCAGCATATTGTTATTCAAAGCAACTTGCAGTACATACGTTTTCACCCAATAATTTATTTTTTTCACCTAAAAATAAAAATCTGTCATTTTCTCACTCTCATGTTGTTACATGGGTCAATGACGTGACAGGTCTTTTTTTTTGTCCAAAGGCCTTAATAATAATAAAAAACATTGGTACATAAAAGTACACAAAGTATGTAAGGTAGCACAACTAGATCTCTTTTATTGAATTCAAAAGGTTTTAATGATATTTCGCTACATATAAAGGTATTTTAAAGATTTTGAAGTGTCAAAAGGTCATTCGGTTTAACCGTCCAAAGGCCAATACAGCCATTTCATTTGTGATTAAAATATCTTAAAATGTAATAAATGTATATTTTTTTTATTCTGGCATGATTTTATAACATCATATATCAACATAGTGCAAAACGGTATTAAAATTATGTGTAGAAGTTGTTTTATGATGAGAAAAAATGTACAGAAAAATGAATTTCATTGATGTCATTCGGAGTAACCAATATAAAGGGACCATTTTGGGTCAGTATCATGTGACAGGATGTGACATCATTCAGACGCCTGCAAAGGACCACATGGTCATGAAGCAAAGTAACTAACTCTCTTTTAACTATTTTAAAAATTCATGTTTACACTTGATCATACGCATGTCCCTAAACATCAGGTCATTCGGTACAACCGATATAAAACATGGAAAATGTTGTAATATTTTAAAAACTTGTAGTAAATATAAAATCTTTAATTGACATTTTGCTAGCTAAGTAGCTATCTAGCAAGCTAACTAGCTAGCTAGTTGAAAATATCATCATTCGGTATAACCGAAATTGGTAAAAAATGACAAAAGCAGTGTTAATTGATTATAAAAACCACATAATCTCATTTTTAACTCTTAATAAAACTTTAAAATTAATCTCCATTATGTTTTTTATTAATTTTTTAATTTTTTTACACTTTTAAAAACCTTATTCATCAATGACCCACATATGACATTCTTTCTTCTGTGGAATGCAAAAGGTGAATTTTTAAAGAATATATTAGTCACTCTTTTTAATATGATGAAAGTAAATTTGATGCAAAACCAACATAAAAGTATGTTAAAAGTGGTCTATGACTTTTACGCAATATTCCAAATCAACTAATGATGTTCGATTGCTTTGGTTGATGAACAGACTGAAATTTAAGTCATTATTCACTAATATTTTCCTCTCCATTGGGTTGTTAACTGCTGTAATTGGATCATTGAATCAGTGAGTTGAATTCGAGAATGAATCATTCAGACTGGTTTTGTGAACTGGATCAACTGATTCATTAAAAGTATCTAACTTAAAAGAATTTGTTTATCGTTCTCGTCATGAAAAAGAGTTTGGTTGTATGTCAAGATTCTCCGAGAATAAAAACATTGGTCTGTTCCTTACACAAAGCTGTCGTATGGATTCAAAATAATTATTTTAATAATAAAACTTCACAATAAGGTTCCATTTGTTAACATTACTGTAAATGTGAATGAACAATGAATACAACAATGAACTATGAAATTACATGAACTAACAATGAAAGATACTTCTAAAGCATATAATGTTCATTTCAACATTTACTACATTATTAAAAAAGTTATATCTGTTGATATTATTTAATGGACCTGAGCCAACATGAACTAACAATTGCATTTTTTTTTAACAAAGATAAATATTGTAAAACATGTATTGCTCATTGTTAGTTAATGCATTAACTTATGTTAACTAATGGACCTTATTGTAAAGTATTACGATTTTAAAGGGGACCTATAATGCCCCTTTCACAAGATGTAATATACATAAGTCACTGGTGTCCCCCTAAAAGTGTCTGTGAAGTTTCAGCTCAAAATACCCTACAGATCATTTATTATAGCTTGTCAAATTTGCCCCTATTTGGGTGTGAGCAAAAACACACCATTTTTGTGTGTGTCCCTTTAAATGCAAATGAGCTGTTGCTCCCGACCCCTTTTCTAGAAGAGCGTGGAGATTTAACACCTCCCGATTCAGATGCTCAACAACAACAAAGCTGGAGAATCTCACGCAGCCAAAATGACGATTGTCAGTAACGGTGTTCAGCCTTACATTGTTCAAACCAGAGTCGGATACTGATTACGAGACTCAGGACTTATAGAATGCATTTGGACATTTCTGAATGGTTAGTGGATAAATCTATGTAGTTGCTGTGGAGTTGATTCAACTCATCAACTAGCATGTGCCGTCATGTTAATCTTTTGTGCAAATCCAGCGTTGTCCAGCATAAAATGACGGCATGGAAACAACAACTCTTCCTCTTCTCTAAAGCAGCCCAACATGGCCTGATGTCACAAACCCAGGAAGAAGCTCATTGTAGTCCCTACCAGCCGTTTGTTGTAGTCCTTAAACAGAGAATTCTTTAAAAGAAAATATCTCCCTTTGCATTGAACTTTGCAGATGTTGTTTATGCTCAAACAGCAACATTACACACTAATTAAAGTTAAAAAAGTGAAATCATAATCAACCACCCCTTTAATGATACTTTTAATGTCGTTTTTTTGTCATTTTGAAGTTTGACAGTCCTCATTCACTTTCATTATATTAAACACAATATTCCCACAAAATTTCTAGTTTTTGTTCCACAGAAGAAAGAAATCCATATGTGTTTTGGAGCAACAAAGTTCGCTCCTTACACAGCTCAAATCAGCCCTTCTGTCCAAACCAGAGCTTCAGCCACTCCACCACCATCTCTTTAGATTCAATAAATACAGATGGTGACCTACGCCAAGAAGCATCTCCAAGTATCTTTGAGTAGGTCACCATCTGCCCTGTGTTTGCATGCGTCTGCTCTCTCACCTGGGAGTTTATTTATGTTGAGAGGATAGAAGGTCATTAAAGGTCTCAATGGATCCAAGAAGAGACAAATGCGTTCCACGCCACTGTTTATAGCCCTGAAAGTCAGGGAGAAAAATACCCATCATTCAAGCAACATGATCCTGGGAAATTGAACATGATGTGGAAGCAGGTTGACCTACTGCATTATTTCGCCATGTTCTCATGCTGCGGTCTCTTGCATCCCTGACATAAGAACAGGAACAGACCAGTTGTGTTTCTGGGCCAGTGTTTGAGGCATTTTACATCGTACTGGAAAGGCCATTTTGAGAATGTGATTTCCACAGAAAAGACAAATGGGCTCAAAGATGCGCTCCCTATGATGCAGTGCAGAGATACTACTCTGCGTGAGCCAGGGAAGCTGCACGTCGCTATAAATCTTGCTTGCCATATGCCGAGAGGAATTCCGTAATCCTGAGATTTTTGGGAGGGTGATCATTTTTCTTCCCCATCCTCTCAATGCACGCCGGAAAAGGGAAAATTAAAAATGGATTGCAGGTGATTCATCATCACAGGTGCGCCTGGAAAACCTCCTCATTACTAAGCCTGAAACCGAAAAAGGACATTTAAAATTCAACATTTAACTCAAATACCGTGGAAATATATGATACCACATGATGCATCATCTACATATAGAATAGCACTGAAGCTGTTGAATAGGTTGTACGTTGAATAGGGTAGAAAATTGATTAGTCTGTACTGTTTTTTTTGAAAAGATGATATTTCCCAAAAGCAATTCCTATTTTATTTTATTTTATTATAATCACTAGGTTGCAGTTGCTTATAACATCCGTACTTTTCTTTTAAAGGGTCAGTTCAGCCAAAAATGGAAATTCTGTCATTAATTACTCACCCTCATGACCTTTGTTCATCTTCGGAACACAAATTAAGATATTTTTTGATAAAATCCAATGGCTCAGTAAGGCCTCCGTTGCCAGCAAGACAATTAACACTTTCAATGCCCAGAAAGCTATACTAAAGACATATTTAAAACAGTTCATGTGACTACAGTGGTTCAACCTTAACGTTATGAAGCGACGAAAACAAAATAATGACTTTATTCAACAATATCTAGTGATGGGCGATTTCAACACACTGCTTAATGAAGCTTCGAAGCTTTACGAATCTTTTGTTTTGAATCAGTGGTTCGGAGCACGCATCAAACTGCCAAAGTCACGCCCCCCAGTGCTGAACCATTGAAGTTTTGAAACACTTATAACGTAACGAAGCCTCCTTTACTGAAATCACATGATTTTGGCAGTTTGATACATGCTTCGAACCACTGATTCTAAACAACACAGTTCACATAGTCACATGAACTGTTTTAAATATGTCTTTAGTAGCTTTCTGGGCATCTGAAAGTGTAAATTAACTTGCTGGCAATGCAGGCCTCACTGAGCCATCAGATTTCATCAAAAATATCTTAATTTGTGTTCCGAAGATGAACGAAGGTCTTATGGGTGTAGAACTATTTAAGTCACATTTCACAGGTGTTGCAGTGCATTTTTCTCCATGCTTTAATTTATGTATCGCTTAAAAATCTGTTCTTTCTGTAAGTCAAAGTGAGGCTTCATAAAGTGTGCAGTGGCTGATGGAGGCGGCCTCTCAGGAAAGAGAAGGATTATAGCCTATTAATTTTGGTTTATTTTTGTCCCTTATTGTATTTGCTTGCATGTCTTCATGGCTTCAATGCTTTGGGTCTAATGGCAATGCTAATGTATTCTAAGTCCCTGAGGCATGAAACTATTCTTGCTTTGTATTATGTTATCCCTTGAGTGTGACAGTATGCATTCTCCCTGCAATTAAATCAAGACATTGTGCTGATGTAGTCAAAGTGTGGGTCGACCAGCAGAACTCAATTTGGATATCGGCCTGTCAGTCGTCATTGCGTGTTTATTTACCTCCCTCTCTGTTTGTGGTTTGTCCTTGTCAGAACAAATGGAGTAAGAACCACTAACGAAGGTTACATTTGAACACTTTTAATAATAATAAAAATATGAATTACATTTATTTTCAAATATTTCTAATTCTATTCAGTCTTGTTTTCATTTATGTGCTCATTTTAGTCCCCACCTGTGCATTGTTTTTCTCAGTTAACCTGTGTGTACATGTATATAGCCCTCATTTTCAGCTGGTTTTGGTCCATTCTTGTTGCTGTACAGTTTGGTTTGCTTTCTCCTGCTTGCTTCTGTTCCTGTCCAGTGTTCCAGAGTGTTTGTTATTTTTGATTTATTATTTAAAGTTGACTGCTGCAAATAGATCCTCCTTCTACACTCCCTTCTTGCAACCCATCGTGATATATGTGGTCCGAATGATCCTAAATTTCAGCAAAATGCCGTGGGCTTGGATGGCATCAGGCTATCAACACATTTCCCTGCTCTGATTATTTCAGCTTGTGCAGCTCTGTAATTGGCTAAGAGAAGCTTATTGTCCGTGTCAACAGCAGAATGCACAGCAGTTGTCTTTTTACTGCTTTTCTCCTCATTGCCAGGAAGACCATGGACAGAAAATCTCCGAGGCCATGTGCATATCAGATTCAATTAGAGCCCGATCCATTATTCTGCAAGCAGCTTTTCAAAATGAATTAACTTAAATCGTTTCGTTGCTGCGTAACCGGTGCTTTCTGATTTCCTGTGCTCCAGTCACACTTGACTGAAATGGCTTTGAGTGGCCCTTCGTTTTAGTTTGGTGCAAGCCTGAGGGGAGATTTGCCTGCTTCTTGACTTTGGATGTCTCAGGTTGGGAAAAAAAGCATAAAAATCAGTACGGGGTCATTCTACAGAACGGCCATTTGTGTCCCTCTTGTATCTGACTTTTGCTGTGTTCTCATATAGACTTTTTTCTACAAGAAAATCATTTTTATATATAAGGGATGGTATTAATTAGTTAACCCTGTTACCATGATTTTGAACGGTAA
>RJVU01051648.1:10516215-10538796 GCA_003731715.1 Anabarilius grahami
AAAGGTAGAAGCCTTTGGAAGTTCAGCTTGGGCTGTTGGCCAAAGGGAATGCTGTCACTGACAGCCTGGTGTGACCCGAGGGGGAGTTTGCTGGGCAGTTTGAGAACTGCTTTGGGGCCTTTGTCTCAGCCAATTACTGGCAGGCACTCCCCTCAAGCATGGCGGCGTGGGTATATCGTTCCCCAATGCGTTTCCGGCAAACGCAGAGTTGAGTTCCCTTTCGAAAGGGAACGTCTCAGGTTACGTATGTAACCATAGTTCCCTGAGAACCAGGGAACGAGACTCTGCGTTTCCTTGCCATGCTTCAGGTTGCCTGCCTTCAGAACAGTCCCTCAAGACGATAGATGGAGACTGTCTCTCCGGGCGCTCCTTTTATACTTCCGGGTCGCGCCGTATGACGTCATGGGCTGTCGCCGGCCAATAGGAATTGGAGTTTTGTATAGTGCTTTTCGACACCTGAGTCACGTGGCGTTCCCCAATGCGTTTCCGGCAAACGCAGAGTCTCGTTCCCTGGTTCTCAGGGAACTATGGTTACATACGTAACCTGAGACGTTCGTTCTACATTGCATTTGTGCTTTATACAAAAAAAAAAAAAATTTTATAAGGAAAAGTCCCTTGGGTCATATTGACAAACACCCAATTAGGGTTAATAAAGACTACATTGACCAGATAATTTTGTCCTAGAATAATTTGATAAGAAATTTGCATTCATAATGAAATCTCATTATACTTTTGAGTATTTGGTCTCTTGGTAAATCTGAGCACAGTTTGACACATTTTTGAGATTTTTTTCTGAAGTTCTATAGGAGATACATGTGAATACATTAGTATGATGTTTTTTCGCAGAATATTGAACATGTTAAAAATGTATCAAAATATGTATACTACTACAATGTATATATTTTTCTGTAAATATATTTTAAATTCTATATTAGCAATACATTTTGGCCCTTTTATATATCAAAATATGTTTAAAAATGTATCTTAATATATTTTTTCCCTATTAGTTTTATCTGATTGCTGTCTAGTAGAAACAAATGAGACATTTATTAGATCTCATTTGTGATTCTCATTTGTGTTATTTTCCTACAGGTAAAATAAAGCAAAAATGATATTATGACATAGACAGAAACTTAAGCAAAGAGAATTTTTGCAGTGGAGTCCATTTGGTGTGATTCTAATGGAAGAGAAATTAAACACTTTACCTTTAAGAAATAATGTATAAGACAAATTCATGGCAAGTTGCTAAAGATTCTAATTCATCCTTTTATGAGATCTATTTCTCCACTAGAATGCTCAGAGTGACGATTACTGTAGAGGAATGGCAGACTAAGAGAACAGATGGGAAGGAGTGATGAGAGCGAACTGTAGAATCTTACCCATCAATCCTGTGTGAACGCTCTCCAAGGACTCACATGTGGTTGGCTTCCGTCTGCCGTGTTTCCAAGTATAGGCCCTGAGAACACACACACTCTTGCACATACCCTCACCCCTGACTCATGGGTGGGCTGCAGCGGGGCCAGACGTACAGATGTGCACCGCCAGATGAGCATCTCTGTCCCACTTAATGCCTCTTCCTCTTTCGTCTTTTATTTCACTCCATCCCCCTCTCTGTCCCTTCTATTACCTCTCTCTCTCTCTCTCTCTCTCTCTCTCCTTTTATTTCTCAGCAGCTCTGGTCTGTACTATTCTTACATCGTAATCAGGAAACACTTCACTGCGGCCCCTTGAATGTAACATTTAATTAACCCTGCAATTATTGCATCTGGATCTTATTAACATATCAAATGAGCAACCGCAGGGACGCAAAAAGAAACTGGGGCTCTCGGGAGGCATTGATTACCTTTTCAATGCACAGCTTGCTTCAGTATGACTCATTGTGTTTAAAGCAGCCCGTTCATTTTCCCCTGTGCTCGTTTTGTAAAATGTAAATGTGTTTTAGCACATTTTCTCAGCTCATTAGTTTGAGGTTCACGTCAGCAGCATGCAGAGTTGCTGCGGTTCATGGAGTTGGTGGAGGTGATGCAAATCTTTCTGCAGGTTTGCTGTGTAGGGTGAATATATGAATAATTTTTGTTTGTTTGTTGATTACGTTGGGGCTGATCGGCTCTGAGAGATGGTTCTCGGCTCATTGCGACTCTGTGGGAGGGACGTTTCTGTCTTTAACCTGTCACGCAGACTCTGTGATCTGTTTGATCTGAGCTGTCAGGTGCTTGCCATTTCAGAGACTTCCATACTGTATCGCTTGTAAAGAAGGGCAGCTCTCCAAACAAAGGTTTGACATCTGAGAGGGAGCAGCTCTGTAATTATGCTGCATGTTGTGATTTCACTTATATATTTTTGATATTGTAAGGCAAGCATCACTTCTACTATTTCTCATACTTCGGGTTGGGGGATTGTTCATATATATTTACTAAATCAAGGCGTTACTGCATGTTGATGGAGCACAAAATAGATCACAAAGTAGAAAGATCATGCACCAATTATCCCAAATATAATTGAATTTTAATCTAACAACAGGGGTTTATTATTTTAGTGGAGTATCTGCATTAAATGAAGTTCAACCTAACTTGCTTTGTTTAACCCTCTGGGGTCCGAGGGTATTTTGGGGCCCGAGGGTATTTTGGGGCCCTAGAGAAGTTTTGACATGCCCTGACATTTGTGCTTTTTTCAGTTGCTTATAAACATATACAGTGGGTACGGAAAGTATTCAGACCCCCTTACATTTTTCACTCTGTTAAATTGCAGCCATTTGCTAAAATCATTTAAGTTACATTTATTTTCCTCTTTAATGTACACACAGCACCCCATATTGACAGAAAAACACAGAATTGTTGACATTTTTGCAGATTTATTAAAAAAGAAAAACTGAAATATCTCATGGTCCTAAGTATTCAGACCCTTTGCTGTGACACTCATATATTTAACTCAGGTGCTGTCCATTTCTTCTGATCATCCTTGAGCTGGTCTACACCTTCATTTGAGTCCAGCTGTGTTTGATTATACTGATTGGATTTGATTAGGAAAGCCACACACCTGTCTATATAAGACCTTACAGCTCACAGTGCATGTCAGAGCAAATGAGAATCATGAGGTCAAAGGAACTGCCTGAAGAGCTCAGAGACAGAATTGTGGCAAGGCATAGATCTGGCCAAGGTTACAAAAAAATGTCTGCTGCACTTAAGAGCACAGTGGCCTCCATAATCCTTAAATGGAAGACATTTGGGACGACCAGAACCCTTCCTAGAGCTGGCCGTCTGGCCAAAATGAGCTATCGGGGGAGAAGAGCCTTGGTGAGAGAGGTAAAGAAGAACCCAGAGATCACTGTGGCTTAGCTCCAGAGATGCAGTCGGGAGATGGGAGAAAGTTGTAGAAAGTCAACCATCACTGCAGCCCTCCACCTTTTGGGGCTTTATGGCAGAGTGGCCCGACGGAAGCCTCTCCTCAGTGCAAGACACATGAAAGCCCGCATGGAGTTTGCTAAAAAAAATGGCTGTCCACCAACGTTTACCATCCAACCTGACAGAACTGGAGAGGATCTGCAAGGAGGAATGGCAGAGGATCCCCAAATCCAGGTGTGAAAAACTTGTTGCATCTTTCCCAAAAAGACTCATGGCTGTATTAGATCAAAAGGGTGCTTCTACTAAATACTGAGCAAAGGGTCTGAATACTTAGGACCATGTGATATTTCAGTTTTTCTTTTTTAATAAATCTGCAAAAATGTCAACAATTCTGTGTTTTTCTGTCAATATGGGGTGCTGTGTGTACATTAATGAGGAAAAAAAATGAACTTAAAAGATTTTAGCAAATGGCTGCAATATAACAAAGAGTGAAAAATTTAAGGGGGTCTGAATACTTTCTGTAACCACTGTATATGGCAAAGGTGTCATTACACTGTATTCACCACGAACTAGGCTACCATAGTATGTGAGGAACATGTATGTACATGTTTGTATTTTTGAGAGAATAACGTTTATGCGTGGTTATTGAAAAAACAAAAGAATTAAGTCACTGAAATAAGGCTACAAAACATACTGAATATGTGTTATAAAGTCAGAATTGTGAGATATAAAGTCAGAATTGCGTGATATAAAGTCAGAATTATGAGTTTAAAGTCAGAATTGCATGTTATAAAGTCAGAATTACGAGTTATAAAGTCAGAATTGTGAGATATAAAGTCAGAATTGTGAGATATAGAGTCAGAATTGCGTGATATAAAGTCAGAATTGCGTAATATATAAAGTCAGAATTGCATGTTATAAAGTCAGAATTACGAGTTATAAAGTCAGAATTGTGAGATATAAAGTCAGAATTGTGAGATATAGAGTCAGAATTGCGTGATATAAAGTCAGAATTGCGTAATATATGAAGTCAGAATTGCTAGTTATAAAGTCAGAATTGAGATATAAAGTCAGAATTGAGATATAAAGTCAGAATTGAGATATGAAGTCAGAATTGCATGATATAAAGTCAGAATTGTGTGATATAAAGTCAGAATTGTGAGATATAAAGTCAGAATTGCGAGTTATAAAGTCAGAATTGCGTGAAATAAAGTCAGAATTGCGTAAAATAAAGTCAGAATTGCGAGTTATAAAGTCAGAGTTGTGAGATATAAACTCGTAATTGCGTGTTATAATGTCCAATTGTGAGGGAAAAAAGACTGACTTTTTTTCTCAGAATTGCAAGTTTGTTTCATGCAATTCTGACCTTATAGCTCACAATTGTGTTTATATCTCACAATTCTGAGGGAAAAAAAGTCAGAATTGTGAGTTATAATGTCAGAGCGTGATCACAATTCTGACTTTATAACATGCAATTCTGACTTTATATCACGCAATTCTGACTTTATAAGTCGCAATTGCGAGTTTAAATCTTTCAGTTCTGAGAAAAAAGTCAGAATTGTGAGATAAAAAGTCACAATTACCCTTTTAATTTTTTTTATTCCGTGGCTGAAACAAGCTTCCAAGCTTCCAGCTTCTTTCAATATATCAAAAAAATCTTACCGACCCCAAACTTTTAAAAGGTAAAGTATATTTAATGTTTTTCACTTAATTTCTGTGTATTTCTTTGCAGCAACAGGACATTGAATTTCAAATGATCTATTCTTTTGAGTAACAGCATGTTTGTCTTTGACCTCCAATGTTGTTCTTTGGATCCATGGCTTAGCACAGATGGCTTTAATTGTGATTTTGCAGGCATGATGAATTCTGCCCATAGAAAGACAATAAGCACTTTGGCACACAATACTTTGTGTTTGTGGGTAGCGGAGCATATGGAGAGACTTGTAGGAGTGAAGTGGGGTACCAGGTGCTGGGCTACTGTGATCAAGTCTTTAGTTAACCGACGGAGAACAGACAGCCATTGGAGTCAAAGGCGTACCTTGATGAGCAGTTTTATCACAAGATTGCCTTGTCCTTGAGACAAAAAGAGAGGGATAGAGAGTGAGGGGTGAAGAATGCAATTATTTCTGAGAGAGGGCACATGGTGAACATATGTGAGATCTCACATATGGAGAGAGGTCTGATTGGCCATGAGCTGAGCTGATGAGAAAACCTGCACAGGTGTGTTTCTAGCAATCTCACAACCCTCAGGGGGTCAGAGACGAACTACAGTCAGTCATGAGACACACTTCACCATCTTTCCGCATGTTACACAAATAACATCTGGCTAGGAGCAAAAAAAAAAAAAAGTATCTATCAATCTATCTGCTATCTATCAAGTTAAAAATGACAATTATATGAATATCATTGAATTTCAGTTCATTTTAATTCTACTTCGTTTCATGTTACATTCAAAACCATAATGCCATTCTACATCCTGTTTGCTACTGTATCTCAATTTGGAAAGGCTTTCTAATTCAATTCTGAAGGGTGCACAACCCTGGTGTGCAGTTTGCTTATATCCATCCGCCCTTGTGTTTCATTGTTTGTACAAACCGATAATCCTGTCCCAAGATCACCCCATTGGTTGAGCCATAAACTCATTGGGCCAGTAATGTTTGAAAGCATCACTGCACAAGTACTTGAGCTTTTAGAGAAGTCAGCCCACAAATGGCTTAGTTATAGTTACTTCTGCACATTAAACTGGAATAAGAGAAAGTATTTTAGTACCAAAATTAAACACAAAAAAACCTGATTTAATAAGAGCCCAGCACTTTAGTGCTCTGCTGTCCGACAAGGTTTCTGGAAGCTTTTTTGACATTTCTCCTTTTGTGTCAGTGTTTGTAGGTGCATGTTATTTCATTATCTCTGAATGTGTGCTGTTTGAGGTCGCGATGGAAAGTATGAATTTAACAAGCCACCTTGTCTCTGGGAGGTGTGTGATTTTGTCTAATCTAATTTTGCTTTGCAGCTGCCTTGGTCTCTGACGTCAGCCCTTTGTGCTTCAAAGGCAAACCCACAGAAACTGTGTGACAGGGAAATATGGAAAGAGTTATTCTGCTACAAAGAATCTGTGGCCCCAAGCAAATTCATAATTTTCACACTGATAGGCTGGAGCCAGTGTCTTTGCACTTAGTGCCTTTTATAGCTTTTTGAAATGTTCCAGCACCGAGTCAGAGGAGACATTCTTTCTCATTTGTCACATTAAATGACCAAACTAATCATGCTGGGGAACATCATGGAACATTTGTAATCCTACAATGGACAATAAAAGTATATAAAACAGAGAGTCTCTCATATTCGTAAGGCCCCGTTATACTCACGGCAAAGTTCTTTTTCGTTTTTCATTTAGGGGTAAAAAGAATTTCGAAATATGTGACCAGCGATATACTGTTAGCGAACATCCAAACGCCGTCCACACTGCTGAGAGTGATGTTTAGATGAATATGCTTTTCTCGCAATAAAAAAATAAACTAAAATAGCAGCAGTGAGAAAACAGCAGTTAAAGGTGCAGTATGTAAGAATTCTGTCCGCTAGAGGTCGCTAGGGGCCTGTGGTCTTCACCTCAACGGACGGTGCAAAAGAATAGGGATAGGACTCGGGAAGAAATCATGTTCATGGATGCGATTATTAACGGGAGAGGGAGCGAAGCAGCGAAACTTTTATTATGCCACAGTCACTGGCGCTGCTTTCGCTTTTTCGGTCATGAGTATGAAGTAACACAGCTCTGTTTATCATATTAGATACATTTGAGAGTGTTGAAAATGATGTTATAACGTTACTCTGTGCGTTCGCTCGGCGGCTGCTGTGAGACACTTGTTTGAGACACACTGCAGTAAGCTAGATCGATTCTAGAATATCATATTAAATGCTAGATGGCTTGTGTTGATAAATGGCATGCAATTCATTTTTAAAAAAGTATTGTATGATGGAGAAAATTCTGTATTACTGTTACTAAAAATAAAGCTGCATCTGATTATGCTATGTTAGCTACTTCACAAAATAGTGTTTTTCTCTGAGGCATTGTAAAGCATGGTACTCGCAAAAAATCAAGAAAATTAGATTTAAACAATAAGACTAAACGTGTTGAGCTATATAACAACAGTTCGTTTTCTGTCTATAAATACAGTATATCAAAACAGTTGTTCCCTTGTCTTTTAAAACGTGTAATATATTAAAGCATCTTTGGTGTTTCCATGGTTTCTACAAAATAAAACCGGAAACTGAGGGTAACGCGGGTATGACGCAATTGACAGGCGGCGACTCACACGTCAATTGCCTTGGTTAAAATTGCGATTTTCTTACGATTTACAAATAGTTGGAAACATTTGGGATATTGTAATTACTCAAGTGAACAAAATATATAACACTGGCCTAGTGGTTTTTGGATATTTTACTGCAAAAATCTTACATATTGCACCTTTAAGAAAGCATCTGATTATAGCGATGTGGATATGCAATTTGGCACTCCAGTCATGTTTATACATATACCATTGTATATAATGTATATATTTTATATTTGTATGCTTTAAAGCAAGCAGCTTACAGTATAAAACATGAAAAAACAGTGTCAGTGTCTCTTTCAATTGGAATTACTAGCTTTCCTGTAGCTCAGTGGTTAGAGCGTGGCACTAGCAATGCCAAGGTCATGGGTTCGATCCCAGGGATTGTACATACTCAGATACAAATGTATAGTATAACGCAATGTAAGTCGCTTTGGATAAAAGCGTCTGCCAAATGCATAAATGTAAATTACAACATTTTCTAAAACAAGCTTTTCAGTGTGTTCATGTTTTTACTCGCGGACATTCAACATCGATGGACTGAACAGAAGAAATGAACCAGAGAAGATTTCCACGTCAAAGAATGCGGAGCCTCAGAGCGTGGACATAGCTGTTATGTAATCGACATGGACCAATGGTAGTTCGAAGGTGCCAGAGTGAACTTTTTTGAAAACTTCCGAAACAAACTCATTGAAAAATATAGGGTGATTGACTTGTCACTTTAAAAAAAAAAATTTTTTTTGTTGTTTTTCAAACCAATAAATAGAAATCATGATTACTTACCAGAACCATTTTGTAATCATTTACTCCCTTTTTTGGAACAACAATGTATAACAGCTCTGAAAAAGGTGGGCAACACTTTACATGTTCTTTTTGTGACCTCTCTAAAGTTAAACACATTTCTGAAGACATGCACAACATCACAAAGTCAGTAAAGGGCGCTGAATGTAACGGTAAAGGAAGTGTTTCCTGTTCTATGAATCAGTAGATGTTCAGATTTCAGCTGAATTCAAGAGCGACATGCACTTATACTGAGATCTGCTTCTGTTTAAAATGAGCTATCTGATGTGTCCTAATATGATATAAATATGATCTTCTACTGTTTTAATAAACAATACTGACTAATGAAACAAAACTCTTATTCTTCCGTATTGAATTTAGTTCATGTTTCTCCCATAAAAGCTGATACTAAGTATTTATTAGCATCTTGGCATTATTAAAAGTCCTAATTCACATGAACATTAAACAATGTAACAGCAATAGCATTAGTTTAAAATTAATTTGATGTAAAAAATGCAAACCATCTGCATTACAAAGGGGCGTATTGATTACAAAACAGTACAAAAGTGACACCAAGTCAAGCACGACAGTCTTTTTCCTTTTAATATGCTGTTTGCCTAGATTTTCCATAATGATCATCTCTGGTTTGGGTTGGACTCTAAGATAACTGGTCAATTAGGAGAATAATTAAAGGCAGTTTAACTTGGAGTTGGGTTACAGTGTCCTTGCTCATTATAAGAACTTGAACCACTTTCTTGCTTCAATGCTTTCAACCCCTAAAGGCAAATAACTGCAGTTAAAGCCAGGGACACTCAGACAATGTTCTGAGCAAGGCCAAGTCAGACGTGATGAATTACACCAACAACGGCAATTGTCAGTCTTCTTACAAAAACACTGAATTAAATGAGTTCTTATGCCTCTAAACCTACCCATCACTGGGGTTTAAACAGAACGTTCAAAAACGTATGAATGAGATTGTACGAATTAGCCACGAATTCAGCAAAACGTAAAATACTTACAAATTGCTGTGATATTGTGTTGCAGATGCTCACTAGGTTTCAATTAATTAAAAAAGTTACCTGTAGAATAGACATCCCTGAATTACACCTATACAGTAATAATTTTTTCAGGTAGTATTATGGAATTTCTGCATTGAAAAGGGTAGGAAAAAAAGAAATATAATCTCACTTTGCAGGAGTCCATATGAGCTCAAGTCACTAGACATCATTCGTCTATAATGGAAACTCAATTAACAGCTATATTCTGTACGGAGATTGAAGATGGGTATAGTTTGATAGTCATTATATTGCAGGATACAGGCTGTATTCACAAATCAGGTTACTGTGTGCAATGACTTCCTATCGGTCATATGATCAGAGTTAGTGCTTTTCTATCCATCCATCCATCCTCCAATCCGCTTGTCTTTTGTAGAATTGTGGGTAAGATGGAAAATGTATATAAAAATTATGCTTTATCCATGTCAAAAATTATTAAAGGTAGCAAAAATGTGAAAATACTTTCATCTATCCCAGCTTAATATGCAGAATCAACTATACATGAGCCATTTATAGGTTAATTTTGTTGAAAACTATAAACTTTGTGTCTCTGTGACACTATGCAAATTCCTATTTTGAGCAACCTGCAAGTCCTATCCACCTTTTTTATACGCCTCATGGCACTTTGTGTGAATTATGGGAGTAACTTCCGTTAAACAGTAAACAAGTTTCAATCTTTGAAATACAATAGTAAGCATTTTCAAAAACAGGGTACAATGAGATGACATTATTCTAATCACCCTTCAACCATCAAACATTAAAAGGAAATTTAAAAGTGTTAAAAGCATTATCAAATTACAACAGGCAGAACCGGATTTTACCAAATGCAACAAGTTCCTGGATCAACATTTTAATAAACCAATCAGATTTGAGGGACAAGTTTACAGTATATATCAAGTTTCGGCTTACAGCAAGGATTATGTGCTTCTATGAGTGTTATTCACCTGTCATTTCCCTCTGATTTTAGGGATAATCAGAACGTGCACTACAACAGACCATTAATAACAACAAAAGATTGATTATTTCCACAGCTATTTTACGGATGTGTTAAAGGTACAATATGTAATAATTTTGTCCGCTAGAGGTCGCTAGAAGCCTATTCAAAACAAAGGCGTAGCTTGATGACGGCAAGTTTGAGCGCGGAATCTTGGAACATGTGGTCTCCATCTCAACGGACGGCGCAAAAGAATAGGGATTGGAGTCGGGAAGAAATCATGTTCATGGATGAGATTATTAACGTTACTGTAGTATGAAGCAGAGCAGGACCGAGTGTTGTGGGAGCTGAACGAGGCCGCTCGAGCGATTGCGCAACACACGCCTTACGAGTAGCAGAACTTTTATTTCATTTTATTATTACAGTCGCCGGCGCTGCTTCCGCTTTTCTGGTCATGAGTATGAGGTAACGCAGCTCTGATTATCATATTAGATACATTTGTGTGTGTTGAAAATGTTATAACGTTACTCTGTGCATTCGCTCGGCGGCTGCTGTGAGACACTGTTGCACACTGCAGTAAAACTAGATTGATTTTAGAATATCATATTAAATGCTGGATGTCTTGTGTTGATAAATGGCATGCAATTAATTTTAAAACATATTATATGATGGAGAAAATTATTTATTACTGTTAATAAAAATAAAGTTGACAAAATAGTGTATTATAGTGTATAATATTTTAAAGCGTCTTTGGTGTTTCCATGGTTTCTACAAAATAGAGTGGGAGTGAGAGTGGGAAAACAAGTTTCTGACTATCGGACCATTAGTACTGGTTCCCCTCAAGGTTGTGTGCTGTCTCCTCTGCTTTTTTCCCTGTACACCAACAGCTGCACCTCCAGCCATCAGTCTGTCAAACTATTAAAGTTTGCGGATGACACCACCCTCATCGGGCTTATCTCTGGAGGGGATGAGGTTGCTTTCAGGTGGGAAATTGACCATCTGGTATCTCGGTGCAGTCAGAACAATCTAGAGCTCAATATTGTGAAAACAATGGAAATGGTGGTGGATTTTAGGAAAAACCCAGCCCCATATACTCCTGTCACATTGCATGATTTCCCAGTTGAGGGTGTGGACTCTTTCCGCTTCTTGGGAACTATCATTACGCGGGATTTAAAGTGGGACTTAAACATCAATACCGTGATTAAAAGAGCTCACCAACGGATGTACTTCCTGCGGCAGTTGAAGAAGTTTAATCTGCCGAGGACAATGATGGTGCATTTTTATACTTCCATCATTGAGTCAATATTAACCTCCTCTATAACCATCTGGTATGCTGCTGCCACTGCTAAGGATAAAGACAGACTACAGCGTGTTATTCACTCTGCGGAGAAAGTGATTGGCTGTAGTTTGCCATCTCTCCATGACCTGTATATTTTAAGGACTCTAAAGAGGGCAGCTAAGATCATGGCTGATCACTCTCACCCTGGACATAAACTTTTTGAGGTTCTACCTTCAGGCAGAAGAATGCGGTCTATAAAGACAAAAACCTCACGCCACAAAAACATTTTTTTTCCAGTTGCTACTGGCCTTATTAATACTACACAAAGAGAAAAGGAAAGAGACGTGATTATGCATTCCAGTGAAATATCATAAATTAAATCAGGAGAGCAAACCACAAATGCACAGTAGACATTGTCTTTTTTCATATACTTTTACAGTGGAATACAAAGGAAAAAAGAAAAAAATGATCAGGAGGAAAAGAATGCAGTGAGTGAAAAGGGATCTTGCCATAGATATTCTTGTTATACCATGTCACATTAAAATACCAAGTTTAACGTTATTCTCCTGATGTCTGAAAATAGAACATGAAGGAAATTTTACAGATCAGTCAGTCAAACTGACAGATAAGGATTATTTATGATTTTAAATGACTTGTATCAGCCTTTTTGAGTGGAACTTCCCCAAACCGGAAGTGCCTCCTATAATCTGAAACGCAGGCTCGTTAGGAAAAAGGTGGATAAAGCAATAATACTGAATCAACCAATGGAGTGAGTTGGGGGTATGGCAATCTGTTCTTTTCATTAGGTATATTATAGTTTAAATAATAAACATTAAATGAAAAAAATCAATGCAACAAAAGTGAACTTTTCAGCTGGTTGCTAAAGCAACATTTCTCATTTTCATTTAGTTTAAAGGTATGTTTACACAATAATGTACTAAAAACAGAAAAGTTTTTCCTTTGAGTTTTTCACATAGAGAACACAAGATTGTCAAAACGATCCCCTTTCACACGGATCCACAAAAATGACAAAAAACTTTGTATTATGCTGTCAGGACATTAGTTGGTGATGTCAATTTGTAAAGAAACACTAAGTATGCACCTATAGACTGAACATGAAATAAGCATGCCCAGTTCAAAGTTTTCACAAATTTGCGTTTTTGTAGTTTACACGGAGATGATAACGGTATTGTATTAAAAAACTTGAACTTTGAATCCCGTTTTCAAACGTTCATGTTTTGAGGCCCCAAAAACACCATTGTTGTGTAAATGAATGGCCAAAACGCATAAAAAGTTTTCCGTTTTTAATTGAAAACGGTGTCGTGCCCCTAAAGCTACACTATGCAACTTTTGGCCCTCTAGCGGTTAAAAAACAAAGCTGCATGCATTTGTGGAAGACAGTGTTAATTTTGACAAGAAATTTTAATTTAGTTTTAGTCTTAGTCTTTTGACTATAATTCTTTTTAGTTTTAGTCAAGTTTTAGTCATCTGATTTGTTTTAATTTTAGTCTTATTTTAGTCGACTAAAATTGCTTGGTATTTTAGTCGACTAAAATTGCTTGGTATTTTAGTCGACTAAAATAAGACTAAAATCAATAACAGATTTACTAGACAATTTTTTACCGCTGGTATAGGAAACAAACTTAACCAAAATATATAAAACACAAATTCAACTTTATTTCAACACAACTGTGTCTTTATTTCAATTCAAAAGCTTTTATGCAGCAACATCTAACGGCCGTTGCAGTGACGCGATGACTTTACCAGTCGGCGATTGGCTCTTATTTAGAAGGCGGGACTTATTCCGCCATATTGCGCATTACACTTTCTCCCATTCAAAACAATACGAGTGACACGTCTTGTGTTACTCTATAGTCTTTGCGCGAGCTCAGTCAAAGACTGAATACCTTCGCTTCACGTCTCAATAAGTCAGGCTCTGATTGGTTCTCTTCTCATGCAGTCTCGCCTGTTCCGTTTTCCGTTTTTGTTCATTCCTCGCATCTCTCCCGTCTGCTGATTGGATTTTCGTCACAGTCTATTTTCGTCTCGTCCTTTATTCGTTGACGATAATGTCAATCAATTTAGTCATAGTTTTAGTCCTCATCAGTGACTTCTTTTTAGTTTTCGTTTCGTTTTCGTCAGCAAAAATATATTCGTGACGAAAATAATGACGAAAATATTTAGTCAACGAAATTAACACTGGTGGAAGAACATTGTTTTGCTTGTGCTTCGGCTCTGTGTGACAGTGCGGATGAATATGGTTTGCGGCACCTGTGAACACATGGAAGTCCAAAAAGGATGTCATCTGAGAATGTAAGTGCAAAATTTTATGCTGTTGTTTTGACGAATTGGAAACACTGATATTTTTAAATGATTGACGCTACAAAAGTTGTTATCATGACTACTGCCAGTCTGATATGTTCAAACGTTGCAAATATTTTAGAACTGATATTCTGGCCAATTTGACCATGGTAGTAACTTATTTATAGATTGCCATTGTCATCAACCAGTGGTCAACATCAATTCAAGATTTAGTTCTATTTACTAAAATGAGCTATATGTTCACAAATTCCCTACAAAAACCATCATGACAGGTCTAAAATATAATAGGCACTTAAAATAGGCTTAAAATTGTGAATCAGGGTAAGACAAAAACAAGTTTTGGAAGAAGGATTAATGATGCTTTGAGTGTACCTTTAACTAAGATAACTAAAACTGAAATATAAAAATATACTATATAAAAATAAATGTAAAGCTAATTCAAAATATATATAAAAGCATAATAGTATCTCAATGATACTAAAATATCACTGCTTTCCTTATCACTGGCTGATGAATAGTGTATTCGGAAAACAATGTGCCTATTTTGCAATTGCAATCGTTGTTGTAGATGTTTATTTTATTTTTGCAGTTCTATTTGGTGGTAAAAAAATGCTATAGTTTAAACATTAATGAGCTTACAGTATATGCCTGCTGGTAAAATGTTTTATTTTTCATATTCTTCATATTCTTATGCATGATTTAGCAACAACGGTGGTGGCACCGCTGTATGATATAATTTCATTTATTTGCTAATGGACTCTCTCGCATAGAAAAACATTGCTGATTGCTTCATTGAAGTGACGATAGAGAGAGTTCACCTTTGTATTATCAACAAATACGCCCGGGATCAAGCGATCCATTTCAGCTGAGCTGACATAAATGCAGAATTTTCCATGGATATGCAGTCAGGTGAACTGTACTGTGAGGCTGACACTAAAGGTGTGCTTAAAGCTCATATAATCATTAGTGTTTGAGCTAAAAGGGGTTAAGGTCAGGCTTCCTACAGAAATTTTAGACTGACAAATGGAGTAAATGACTATGGGGAAAATTGAAGGCAAAGCAGATTTTAATGGAACATCACTCAAAAACTGTACGGGGTCTATGTGGGTTTGTTCTCAGTCACGACAGCCACATTTAACATAATATAGGCTTACTTCTAAGCCTTATTGTCTCTGATGGTGTGTTCTGAAATGGAACATTTAAGACCTAAATATATTGCTTTACTTGCACTTAGGCTTAAATTCGTAAAATAAAGGCTTAAAGCCTCAGAGGTTCAAAAGCCTTCCTGTGTCACAAATCAACCTTGTCTATCAATCACCGTCTCTGCTTTTAGATGTACTTTGAAAATAAAGCTTAAATGCCAGAACTATAAGATATAAGAACACGTCAGAGGTTTTTAAAAAAGGATCTGTTATCTGTTGATCTGTCAATTAAATAAATAAATAAATAAACAAACCTCTGAGATATACCTCTGGTAAATACATATAGTATATCGGTTGTGGCCTAATACTTAGAGAGTTGGACTTGCAACCTGAAGGTTGTGAGTTCAAGTCTCAGTACATTTTATATTATATGACTTTTATATAAATTACTTTTGATACATTTCTTATTAATATTTATATATTTTTTAAATTGTCATTAATGTAAAATACTAAATAAACGGTTCTATTTAAAATTTCATTTTGACAATTTAGTTGATAATAATTGAATAACCGATGACAGACAAAGCAGAATCCCAGTAAAAGAGATTCATCTGAAAGGTAACATTATTCTGATTTATACAGGCATATGAATATTTACATGTTTAATTGCCCATATTTTAATTGAAGATATGTAATAGCAACACTATGAATGCAAATGTGATGATTTCACTCAACTAACGATAACACTTTACATGACAACAAGGTATCATTAGTTAACATTCTACTACTTTAGTTGACATGAACTAAGAATGAATAATTCTACAGCATTTATTAATCTTAGTTCATGTGAAGTTAAAGTTAAAATTAAAAGTTGTATTTGTTAACATTAGTTAATGCACCGTGAACATGAACGACTGTATTTTTATTAACTACATGCTAATGAATTAGACCCCCAAGGGTCTAATTTGATCTTTTTACTTCAAAATAAAAACTATAACTTTTACTCCACAAGGGTATGTATTGAACAGTATCCATATGGAGGGATTTCAAAAATATGCCATTGTCGGTCCTCGTACTCCCCTGTGTCGCCCCCTATCAGTTCTGTGTGGATTCGCGGCACTAACTAAATCTCCTCAATTACTTCAGGATTGATGTTTTGGTTCTCGTACGAATTTTCTTTGTGCTCAGTGCACTGGCATGAAGTAAATGACTTATTTTCAGTTAATCTGTGCACCATAAATCATCAAATCGTTTATTATTAGAGTCGAATTATTAAGAAAAAAGCTTATTAAAAAAAAAAAAAAGGCTGCTTAGGGGGCCTGTGGAATTTTACAAAGAAAACGTTTGAACAGTTTTAAAGATATATATATTGAATTGTCTCACTTCCATTAATAGTATGTTTAAAAATAAATGTCATCTAAATATTTCTCAGATAGTATTTTTGTATTTTTATTATTTAATTCAATTACAGTAGGCCTATATTTTGTTTACACACTGTAAAGTGGTCTTTATATATGTGGAGTCTTTATATTTTGTGAAGAGGGTCCCTCAAAAAGGTATCATTATATTTGGGGATCCTTGGCATCAAAAATGAAACTGAGAACAGACATTAGCTATAGTCCACAACCAAACACTTTTCAAAAAACAAAACAAAACAAAAACTGCAAACGGGAACTCCAAACGAAGCATTCAAGTCCGTTTCCTCATGGTTACTAGTGCAAGCTTGATGTGTGTGTTGGGGGGGGGAGTGGGTGTCGCTGTGTAGAATAATTGTACGAGACAAGGGAGGCATTTTCTGACTGGTGTCTTCACAGAGGACTGAACAACTCAAGGTCTGAGGACTGCTGTGATTCACCTGCAATAAGGGTCCCGTGAACGGATTTGATCTGGATTTTCGACAGGTAGGACCGGTCGAAATGTGGATATAATGTATCCAAACATACATTGTCTCGAGATCCTGAACTCTTAAGTGGACCTATGATGTTCTGTCTACGAAGAGACGCGAAGGGTGCAAGTCACCACAGAAGCACCGCGGACTGTTGTTGTCTGAGAAATGATAACAAATGAACGACACGGAAAGGAACATGGTTGAAAGGACCAGTAAATTTCTGTTGATCGTCGTCGGATCGGTCTTCTTCATGCTGATTTTGTACCAGTACGTGGCGCCCGGGGTGATAAACTTCGGCTCCCCGCACGGGTACCTTCTCGGCGAAGAGGACATGACCATTTTCCCCACTCCGGATCCGCACTACGTGAAAAAGTACTACTTCCCTATTAAAGATCTCGAGCGCAACATAGATTTTGAAATCAAGGGGGAAGACGTGATTGTGTTTCTCCACATCCAAAAGACCGGCGGGACCACCTTCGGGAGACACCTGGTCCAAAATGTTCGACTGGAGCTTCCGTGTGATTGTAGACCGGGCCAGAAGAAGTGTACTTGCTACCGTCCGAACCGAAAGGAGACCTGGCTGTTCTCTCGGTTCTCCACCGGCTGGAGTTGCGGCTTACATGCGGACTGGACCGAGCTCACCAACTGCGTCCCGGGAGTTCTCAACAAAAAAGAGAGCAAGTCGAAAAAAATGAGGTGAGTTTGTTTGTTTGTTTGACCCTGCAAGTGCTGAAGGTTTTCAAAATATTCAATGTCGCGAGGAGTTTCTAGAGGAAGTCATAATGGTGAAAGTCGCTATTGGGGGTTATGGTTCCCTGTATAGATAACATTAAGGTTTTAAACTATTTGTCTGTGTAAAATCGCCTCCAGTCGTGCGTAAACAACAGACTTTCTGTATTAGTTCTCGCTCATAACAGTTCAAGTCGCTGTTTACCCAGTCAAGCTTACAGTCGCGAAGGAAAATATACGTGAATCCGTCACGTTGTTACCGAAGTATTGTGCAATATCGCTTAATTTTTGTTTCATTTAGCCTACTGCTTTGGGGCGGGTTGGGGATCCCCCTTTTGTCTTACTGAAGTTATGCTGTAAGAGTTGAAAGGGACATTCCACGGCTTTTCCCTTTTGAAAAAGTGATTTAGAAGTAATTTTTTTAAACATTTGATCAGACAAACAATATGATTTAGATGGTTAACTTTCATCTGTAGTAGTCCCTGGGACCTATATAGCCTGTGTATAATAATATATTGCCATATTGGGATGAATTGCTGTGTCTTTGAAAAGGTTGATGGGAAATAGTTGACAGCTTTGTAGTTAATTTAGCCATTAGTGGTCATGTCTTCAAGGTGGTGGCACTACAAGTTGTTTGTTAGAGAGATTTAATGTTGATGTTTGTCAATTTGTACTGTATGTATCGTGTTAATAGGATTCATGCTGACTCATTTGACACTTGTCCTTAAAGTGTTCACATCCTGAAGAGATGATGTCATTATGACTTTCTTTCTAAAATTATTATTATTATTATTATTAATGGAATAGTACGTCATTTAGTTGACACTTTTATTTAGTCTCCTGAATTTGACCAAGTAAATTGTATAACTCAGCCTCTGGAACTTTCAGTCTTTCTCTCCATTTAGTTTCTTTTTTTGATGAAAGTGGTATCACAAATTACTACAAATAATGGTATTTTTGTGAAAACTCATGCAGGGCTTGAACCTACAGCCTTTCAGTTTATAGCTTGGAGTTTTTAACACTGAGCCATCTCACCCCTATTTCTATCCTGCGCGTCATTTCTCTAAGCTGACCACAAAATGAAGTGTTGTGTTTATTGTCACAATGACTAGAAAACCAAAGCAGTGTCATTTAATACAGAAGGAAGCTCTCCAGCTGTGTAACCAGTTAACTAGTCAGACGCACAATGGGGTGTGTTTTAGCAGGCCTGCAGGGAGAGCTGAAATAACATGCTGATATCTTGCTATTCGGGACAACTTAAAGACGTCTTTCATGACTTCTCTGTGCATTTCAAAATCTCTGGCGCTAAATGTGATAATGGATACAGTGACTCATGTTTCAGAGTTACTAAGAGCAAGGAAAAGTCATCCTAGAACTTGCCTTGCCTTTGACTTTCCCAGGTGGTTTTCTAAGGATTTTTTTTTTTTGCCGGGGAACTTTGTGGAATGACTGATAGAGCATTCCAGTGTACTTTTAGCAAATGGCCAGTTAACCTCTTAAACCTCTAATTGACATGATGTTAAAAAAAAATTGCACTTTTCAGTAAAGACCTTCTAGATCCACAGGTATTGCAACCGTTGAACGGCCACATTCTATCAGCTGTAGGCTAGGCTGATGAAAATTGGGAATTTCATGGATGGTTATGTCCAATAACTGAAAGACAGGGTTTAAAAGCTGGCCCAACTAGCCTAATAGGTATCCCGCTGGCTGAGTGCATCACGCATGCCTTGATGCACAGGCCTAAGTGACTCACACTACCAAGAGAGCCATCAGTTGTTACTGGCTGATCTCAACGGCCCCACACCATCAGCCACAGCTACACTTAAACAAGTAGAGCGCCGTTCACACTCCCCTGCTGTTGACGTGTTTTCAAGATGGAATCGCCATGTGTTCAGTGACTACAAAGTGCTTTATAGTACACAATTCACTGGGTTTTAATATAGAGATAATGTGACCCTGTAGGAAGGTTAAAGAGATAGTTCACACAAAAATGAAAATTCTGTTATTAATTACTTACCCTTATGTCGATCCAAATCTGTAAGACTGTCATTCATCTTTGGAACACAAATGAAGATCTTTTTGATGAAATCTGGGAGCTTTATTTTTCTCCATAGACCACTATGCAACTGACACTTTGACGCTTCAGAAAGTTCATAAAGAGATTGTAAAACGAATCCATATGTATTAAGCGGTTTAGTCCAACTTTTCTGAAGAGACTCGATCGCTTTATATGATGACCATATTGAATTTAGGCTTTTATTTACATATATAATCATTCATTAACTCACACATCAGTTGTGGTAAACTGAAGCTCAAGCATGTTCGCTTGATGTGCGAGAACCAATAAGGTTCATTCTCTTGTGTATAAAAGCCTAAATTAAATCTGTTTATCATATAAAGCGATGGTGTCTCTTCAAAAAATTTGGACTAAACCACTCAATTCATATAAATTAGGTTTATGATCTCTTTATGAACTTTTTGAAGCGTCAAGGTAATAGTTGCGTAGCTGTCAATGGAGGGACAGAAATCTCAGATTTCTTCAAAAAGTCTTAATTTGTGTTCCGAAGATGAACAAAAGTCTTACGGGTTTGGAACAACATGAGGGTGAGTAAATAATTACAGAATTTTTGTGTGAACTAACCCTTTAAGTTAAAATTTCTAGAAAAGTTTACTGAAACTGTCAGAGGGTTTTGTCAAAAAAAGTAAATGCATATTAAGAAATGTGTATATATTTACATGCTAATGAAATTTAGACAGCATTAAATTAATTTGTTTCATTTAGATTGTATTTGCCATCATCTAACGCTCAATTGAAGTTAATCTTTAATGAACTTTTTTTTTATAAAAACACTTAAGTGTAAACTTTAGAAAATCTCAAAATGAATATCGATCTCGCTGCTCTAATAGCCTATCTATCTACCTATCTGGCTGACTATTGATTCTACTAGTAGTTGAACCTCATTTAATGGGTTTTATGGTGGGGGCAGGAGCTCGTTAAGATTATCATAAACTCCACAGTAAAGGCTCATTATCTGTTCTTCCCCTGGGTAACGTCTCAATGACACACACACGTGTGTGTGTGTGTGTGTGTGAGTGTTTGTGCGCCAATGAGAGAAGGAGAGCAATTTGACTCTCAACCAGAAATAGAATAAGGTTAGTTGCACTTGAGGAAAATGTAACTGATAGTTAGGATGGGGTCTGTGCACTACTGAATTAACACTGTATGCAGTTGCACGGAGAGGTGTTGTCTAATGACAGATCAAGAGGTTTAGCTTCATACTGACTCATTTGAATTGCCTTTGTGAGTGTCTATGCATACTTTGTCTTGTGTTAGTAATACAGGATATGCACGTACAAGTTAGTTTAAGCATTACAGCTCCAGCAAACTCAGCAGATTTCACAATGTGTCTGTAAAGAACAAAATTTTTCATTTTCTGAGGATAATGTAAGGTGAATGAGTGGCCACCACAATGCAAGGTTGGTGACAGGTTGTTTGCTAAGGTGTTTTGGATGGTTTCTAGGTGGTGTCTTAATAGTCCAAGTCAAAAGAGCCCATCTGCTGGTCTCTTTAACATTCTGGTTTGTGCTTGAATTAGCTTTTTTCCCTCCTTTATTGGTCTGAAGGAAATTTGTAAGTCTGATCAAAGATGAATAGTCAAATTTTTGGGGTATTAATCATGTCAATAGCACAAACTGTGGACATTGCTAAAGTATAATACTTGGCGTGTTGAAGAAGACTCTGTATTCTGCCCTGTGCTTAACCCGTCACCCACACACCATGTTAGTTTTCACCTAAGCAAACAATTATTGACAGCTTTAAGTTCAATCTGTCTGTAGCCCTTGGCAACAGACTGTTTACATCGTCTGCATGTCATGAGATTTGCTTATCTTAACAATAATTGTAGGAAACTGCTGTTAAAATGCAGGGACAGCATCCATAAACTTTACCATTATCAGATAATTAGATTATGTTGCAGTGATGTTATTTATTAATCTATATGTTACTTCAGTAGCACCACACCTCTCTACTCTCTGGGCTGATGTGCAGTTCAAAGTGGAGATGTGATGAAACGCTGGCTGTCATAGATCTGGATCAGGCGGGATGGTGACATAGATTTAGACAGAGCTGCTTTTGTGCTAAATTTGGGTCTCGGGCTCCACTGGGAACTGTTCAGGGATATTATGTCTAGGTAAGGTCTCTTTGTAGCTTGAATGATTATAAGAGGATTTGTTCTGGACATAAATGCTGATAATCAGTACAGCAGATCTTCAGCCTGATTTTCCACCACAGCTATTATGAAACTAATGTGCCGCACGGGTTGATTATGAATTGCTTTGGAGTATTCGTGGTGCTTGTGATGTTTTGGGATAAATATTTAGCCCACTAGAGTCAAATGGCTGTTTCTGGAAGACTTTCACTGACTAATAGCTTTCAGTCAAGGATGTTAAATAGTTATTAAACGACGTTATAGTTTAGTAACTATTCAATATTCTATGAATACTTACTAATACTTACTAAAACTATTCGTTTTAGGTTCACAGGATATTGAATTCATGGAGTTGATCTGTTAAATCTGTTCAATTCCATCAAATTTGTTTAATATATATATGCTTTTTATATTTATGGTTTTATTTTGTTCTGTGTGATTTATGATGCCATTTAGTTTAGCTTAAAAATGTTAAACTTTACAATGTCAAAATGATGAAAATTCTGTCATTTAATCTTATGTAATCATAAAATTTATAATGGCATATTGATTTTTTTTTTTTGAGTATTTAGGTTTAGTGT
>RJVU01051648.1:10538805-10557385 GCA_003731715.1 Anabarilius grahami
TATATATTTATTTATTAGCTTTTTGGGGGGTTATTTATTTATTTATTGGAGTAAGTTTGGAGTCTAGAGTTTGGAGTAAGATTTTTTTTTTTACTTTTTTTGAAAGTAGTATTTTATGCTCATCAAGGCTTCATTTATTTGATCTAGGATACAGTAAAAATTACAAATTAAAATAACTATGTGTTAGATTAAATTATGGACCTCAGCAATAAAATCAATTGTTGTCTTGCAGAACAGAGTAGGGGGGGGTCTGAGAGGACAGTCTTTGGACAGGGTCACAGTGAATGAAATCATGAGAATCACGCCTTCTCAGTTGTCCAAAAAAAACAAAAAACAAAAAAAACAACCTCCGACCTCCTGGCTTCGTACCACGTACAGTGCTCCTGAGAAAAGAGCACGACGGATGAGAGTCATCTCCGTTAGGTCTGCCCCCATGCCTTAACGTAAGAATCTCATAAAGTAGTATTATGATAACCTTCATTTAATTGGCATAATCAATATGTAAAGCTTGGGACTGTTAATAAGCCTGACATGGCTGACTTGTTTTGATTTTAACGTTGTTATCGTTTCTTCCACTGAATCGAACATACTTTTTATTCCGAATACAACTTGTATAACGCTACTAACATTACCAACAAATACAACTTTAGTTGAGCTCTACTATACTATATTGTCTTAATGTAATTGAACAGTTTGCTTTTACACTCTCAAGACGTTCTGTGCAATTTCATAATGACAAGGTTTGAAATGAACACCAGAAAATTGCAGGTAAAAATCAGGTTATGTTTCACAAATTATGTTCACTCAGTTTGCTGGCGAAGTTTATGTAATCTGCGCAGATTTAGCGCACATACTCATAAGTCGGTATGAATATTCAATATAGCCGAATTGAGCAGCACCTGTGCATTTCTAGCTTACTTCAACAAAACCATCACTAAGCAACAAATAAAAACATGCTGGTGTGTTTGCTTTGAAGGGAATAGCGCAGACCCAAGAAACACAATAATGTGGGGTAAATAACCCTGTGTAAAAAGGGAAGAACCACCTCGCAATAATGATCTGCCAAATTTTTAGCAGACCTAGGCCAGATATAAACACTGATGTTGCAGAAGCGATTAAAATGAGTAAATGACCTTTGAAACTAATGTTACGCTTCAAATAAAGATTTTATTAAATTGTTATGCCAGTAGGTGGCGACCAGTGAGTTTTAAAATGTACTTAATAGAGATTCGTTCAAAACAAGTCTGGATGAAACAAGTCTTCATTCATTAATTTCAATGATCAACGCTTCAAAAACATGTTGTAAATATACATCTTTGACGCTCTTCACTGAGCGCTTACACAGATACACACAATTTGGTACCAAAGTAGGTACTTTTGATAACTCTAATACAAAGAGATATTTAAGATATAATATAAAAGATTATGCCAAAAAATTGGGTACTGGTAAAACATAATATAATGAATTGTTTTGCAGTTTATATGCAAAAAATTTTGTAATGATGCTACCAGTAGGGCCAGACTGCTGAGCATAACCAGCCAAAATTTAAAACGATGAGCAATTAGACCGAGGGGGTCAAGAAACCATAGGATCAAAGGTTATAAATAGACTCACAATGGGTGAATCCTCTTTGCCGCACTGGTATAATCTTGAAGAAAGTGCGCGGACTGGTAATAATAGTGGTGCTGGCTGCAGGATGTGATTTACTGTGAGCCAGAGAGACAGGACAGCAGCCTGTGAGGGAACAGGCCAGCGGTAAGCCACTAACTAACTGTCCGCAGAGACAAATGAGGGCCAAATTCTCTCAGACTTTCCCCTGCTCTTATTTTTTTGTTGTGCTCATTGCCTCCCTCGCTGTATCTACTCCTCTTTCTTTCCACTGCATAGCTTTCTCTCCCTGTTCTTCTCTGCAAGCATGACTGAAATGTCTTCTTTAATGTAATACTGCACAATTATGACCATCTTCTTTTGTGTTGCTTGCGTAGTAAAATGATGTCTGCACTCAAGGGAAAAGTATATAAATTGTGGTTACCTGGCATGTGATTTTAATGCAGAAGTCTGGACCACTTTAAGGCATGGATTTCCTGTAGCAGGCATGAAACTGGATGAGCTCTGGATGAGCAGTGGTCTGTAGCGCGATGAGAAGCAGGAGGTTCATCGCTAAATTGAATCAGATGTTGTCAGGCTGTGATGGCTCACGGTTCAGTGAGAGCCACTCAGACACACTTTGGAGGTAATTGGAGGACTTTTCTGTTCAACCTCACTTGTTCTTTCGTTGATTTTATCTTAAGATATACTGTACAGGTGTAGAGCTGATATTATTCTGATGTTATACAGATATCACACTTTCAAACCCACTTTTGGGCCTCATGGTCTTGAAGTCTCATGTTGAATTTTGAAGTCCACATTGGAGCTTATTTATTCCAACAACCAAACAGTTGACCCTCGAAAGTTGAGACTTTTGAAAACGCTGCAGTGCCTGTTTTAGTTTAAAAAAAAAAAAAATCAATGGCGCTCCATCAATTGCACATTGAATTGGCTGTGGTGCTTGCAAAGTTCAAAGACTTTGATGCTTGTGGGTTGCTCAGCATTATTTGGTCATTTGGTCAGGGGATGCACCTGAACTTTGGGACGTTAGCTGTGTCAGTGGCTGCACATTGCATGATAGTATAGCACACAGCCATGTCCCTATGAGCTGGGACAGCCTTAGTGTGTTAATCCAATCAGATCAGCGGGGGATTAGAGGCCGTTGTCTCTAAAGAAGACCATGGAGTTATGCTAATCTCTTTAGCGATGTGTGCTGGGGCCAGAGCGTCTCTCATGAGATGGAGACAGACAAGTTGGTTTGTGTGTTGACATGGGGTAGTTTCAAACAAAAGAGAACATCCATGATGATGTAGCATGTTTTTGGATCATGCTACGTCTTAAAGGGTTAGTTCACCCAAAAATTTTAATTATCTTTCTGGGAGAGCTTTCTGTCCCTCCATTGAAAATGTATGTACGGTATACTGTCAATGTCCAGAAAGGTAATAAAAACATCATCAAAGTAGTCCATGTGACATCAGTGGGTTAGTTAGAATTTTTTGAAGCATCGAAAATACATTTTGGTCCAAAAATAACAAAAACTACGACTTTATTCAGCATTGTCTTCTCTTCTTTTTTTTACCAATTGACCCTTGGTAAAGACCCACCCCTCCTTAGTTACTGTTGCTTTGTTAGACAAGCCATGGCGCTCTCACGCCACGCATCATGTTCTCACAGAGTGAAAAATACATTGCGGAGCAAAGAGGACACTGACAAAGCGCCAACAGACAAGATGGAGCAGGTTACTTTTGGTATAAAACAAAGTCTTAGCTTTTAAGAAATTCAAACACTAGATACCTCTTTGTGGGTCTTTAATGTGTCATAACAGATCACTGTAGCACCAGTCAAGTGGGGACGTGAACCGATCATCTCTTCCTACTAGTAATAAACGTGAATTAACATTAGAAGGTATGTTGTTTCAATCGCAGAAAGACATCAATACACACCATTTTTTTAAGTTCAAGTCCACCGATGTTAATTTATTAACTCTCCTGTCTGGTTTGTTTGTTGGACAAAATGGTGGATTCAGCGTCATGACTGGCCTGTCAATCAAACTCCCGGCAAAGGGTGAATTGAACATGTTGAATCAGTGTTTTTTTTAGGACGCGGAATGTCTGAGAAGTGATGTACTGTAATCTGGTGGTTGTCTGCATTGGTTGACATTTATAGAAATTGGTTCCTTTTTAAAAAAAAATATATACCAGAACCAAATGATTTTCCATTCAGATTCTTTTTAATGAATCAGAAACATACAGCACAAGCAGTTTAGTTTGATTCCCAAATCAATGAACATGAGTCAGTTCTTTTCAGTGAATCAGAAACATACTGTGCAGCCATTGTAATCTGATTCCTGAATGTATGAATCTTAAGAGTCGGCTCATTTTTGTGAATCAAAAACATGCAAAACATACCTACAGTGCAACCAGTGTGGCCCAATTCTCAAACAAATGATTCATTTGTCATTCTTTTTGGTGATGTTTTGTTTTGTTTTTTGTTTTTAAATGATCATTTGGCATTTTTCCCCCAATGTTTATTTCCGACAATCACTACGAAACCAAGAATTCCAAGAATCATTCCTGGAAGTGTTAAAAAACAGAATCAAATTGGAACCAGAGCCATTAAATTCTTTACAATTTCGATGCCTGCAGTGTTAGTGAAAAGGCTTAATCAGGCCTCGGTTTGACTTCAAACTTGAAAGTCTTTTCTTAAATATGAAACTCTTGTCTGTACAAAACCGAGCAACACTTTTATTTCTTATTCAGCATGAAAGTTGAAATTGATGCTTACAAATGCGTCACACTTTTAATGGCAAAAAGTCCTGCTCGAATACGCCCTGCGCTGCCTCAGTGACTAGATGACTGATGTTCACATCATATGCCGGGACTCAGTGCTGTATGAAATTGAATTCAGGGAAAGCGAAGACCGCAAGATGGGGATTTAGTAGCTGATCATTGTGTTCTTCTAGGGAGAGAAATGTTATCAGTTACTCCCTTTGGGAAAAGCAGGCTTAAACCGAAGCAAACATATACGGACTTAACCACACAGGAAGTACATGAAAACTCACCGGTCGATCTGTCAAATAAAAGTGATTAGAAGAGTTTCTCATGATCGTTGTTCCTATCGTCCACATCTAGCATCAAGGACATGAGGGGGATGAGGAATTCTTGTGTTGGAGATTAATAACAGTTGTGCTTTTTCATTTTTAATTCAATCATTTTGCCATGAACTTTGATTTCCTGGGCCTCCTTTGTCTCGTTGTGTGAGAGGTCTGCAGTTGAATGACATCTCACTTAGCACGTCTTCAGATCTATACCGGTGCGCTCAGGAAATGGGCCGTCCTATCGTCTTGCACTAGATTGATGCTCTACAAGGGCAAATTACAAGGTAATGAGTGGTTTGCTGGAGACACTCTTTAATTATGGCCTGATGGTCGCGAGTGAGTCTGAAGGACAACAATGGATTATTGTGTGCCTGTTTGTGTGTGTCTGGATGTCTCAAGTGGCAACTGGTCACCGTCTCGCACTTTCTCCTATATTTTTAGTCGATTCCAAATCTGGAGGCCCATTTCAAGGCGGACTAATAATAGCCCAGAGGCCTATTATGACAATGACGTGCAATCTGTCTATTTCTACTGAACGAACGGCAGGGCGCAAGCAGACTGCAGAGATTCAGCTCATGCTAGCTGAGATACCCTCATTAAAACATGCTCTTAATAAAACATGTGAAAACGGGTGATGAAGGAGAGCAGTTTGTACGGGAACGATGACAGAATCAAAGCTGTGACCAAATGGTGGTTCCCAGTGGGATTTCATTATCGAATTGTCAAGCACATGTCAACATATTTGCACATGCACACTTAGTGGTTTGTGTAGGAGTTTTTTTTTTCTTTCTTTTTTTGGCTACATTTAGACGTCATTGGTGACATTGGGCAGCACACGCTGTGTTACTCATAATTGTGCTTGCACAGAATCTGCACACTTTTTTCCCCCACATTTTGCTTCTTCAGTGAGAAGACATAATATTGAGAGGAAACTGGGTTGTGCAAAGGATGTGTACCACATTCAAACAAGCATCACTTATGAGCACCACTAGATTTCCTGATTCAATTTGATTCTGATTCACATTGTATTGCTATCCAATTCTGATTCATTCAGGTTTTTTTTATTATAATTTTTTTTTAATTTTTCTCGCAGTTGCGAGTTATAAAGTCAGAATTGTGAGATATACAGTCAGAATTGCGTGATATAAAGTTGCAATTGTGTCTTATAAAGTCTCAGAATTTTTTTTTCAGAATTGTGAGTTTATAACATGCAATTACGAGTTATAAAGTCAGAATTGTTAGATTTAAACTGGCAATTCTGAGAAAAATACATAATTCCCCCCCTCCTCATAACTTTATAACTCACAATTCTGACTTCATATCACGCAATTCTGACTTTATAACTTGCAATTGTAAGTTTATATCTCGCAATTCTGAGAAAAATGTAAGAATTATGAGATATAAACTTGCAATTGTGAGATAAAAAATCGCAAATACCTTTTTTAATTTATTTTATATCATGGCGGAAACAAAAAAATTCTCTTAAAGTTATTGCTGTAAATCATACAGGGAACCAACTAACATTTAAAGTAATGAATTTTGCTTTTAAAAAATTATAACTTTTTTATTATTAACAACAGGGTCTTTTAAATTGCTGTATATCTAACAGATATAATTATCAGGATATAATTGACTGTTTTTATCTTAACTAAAACTATTATTATTATTTTTTGTCAGTTGAAATAAAGCTGAAATAAGATAAAAATATAAATATGAGATGGAAAAACTTAAACAACTTGAAAATTAGAAATGTTGCTAACTGTCTGAAATAAAATGTTAAAATACTTAAATTACAAAAACTAAATCTTAAATAAAAATGAACTAAAGTTAAATATATTAAGTTAAATGATTAAAAAACAAATCAAAACAACAAAAGCACATAACTAAATTACTAAAACTTAAAATGAGAACTGAAAAATTATTCAAAACGTTTAATAAATACTATAATAGTATATAAATAGTACTAAAATAATTGACCAGTATATGTGTCACTAGTTCTGATTTCATGCAGGCCGACCAACTGAAGGAAGTGAGTGTTGTAAAGGTGGCAAGAAGAAGCAAGGGACCCAGTATGTTCAAGGTGTGGCGTCTGCAGTGGGGAAGAGCCTGGATAATGTGCTATGTTGGAGAAGAACAAGGTGGTCGCAGAGTTCCTGTATAGTAGTTATAGATCAGCACGGTTGGCTCTGATTCATTAGATTCACTCTTTTGCAGACTTTCACCTCCCACTGCCTCTAATACGCTCAGCCCGTCAACAACACGCATAGTAATATCAGGCTCCCTCCGGCTGCTTTCTGGCTTTACGGCAAGTCCTGGACACAGATCCTGCAACACTGCACCAGATTGATTCCTTTTGCATGCCGTAAATCTTCCCACACCTCTGATAATGCCCTGAGAACTGAGCTGGGAGAGATGCCTCTTCATTACCCCAACAGCGGGGCATCCGAACCAACCTGTGACACAACCGATTCTCAGCACAAACCGCATCTGTTATCCCCAAAGACGTTAAATAAAGAAAAAGAAAGGCTGAGCTTGTGGAAAACCAATCATTTGGCTTGAATCTAAAGGTTTTTTTTTTTCCTCCCTCCTTTGTTGTTGCTGAGCAGATGTCTTCAGCCAGTGAGAATTGGATTCTGTGAAATTTGGGCTGGCATTGTGTTATTAGACATCTGGATGCTGTTGCCTGATATTTGGCTGTGCAGCAGTTGAGGGCTTTAAACCAGCAAATTTTTCGATTTTGAGCCTCTTGCGTCCACCGTTGAGAAAGCAGAAACATCTAAACGCTAGAAGGAACTTGAGAGATTGATGGAGATGGAGCATATGCTGGGAAAACAAAAGCTTAAACTCGTATTTTGAAGGTTCCCACCTAGCGGGATTGGAAGGGAGGGAAAACCAACGCACACATCATTGGAGATATTATTACCCATTTGTGGTACTATTTATACCTCCGCTGGGTCTGCAGAGCACTGAGGGGAAGTGAGGTCATATATGTTGAGATTGCTGGAGGCTGGTTTACATTCTCCTGAACATGTTTTATTTATTAATACTATGATGGAGGTCAGTAACAGGCGCTTTTCTGCACATATCCAGCATGGTGGAGGAGGCGGTGAGAGCACCGGCTCGCCTGCAGTGAGTTGAGGGATGTGGGTGGGTTTTGGTTTATGTGCTTACCTGGACATGGATCAGAAAGGCAACAGGCCATACAGGCTTTCAGTGGTTTGGACCAGGGGTTAGGTTTGAGCTGTGAGAGCGTGCCCAGGGGTTGTTGTTGAAATTGAAGGGGAAAAAGAGAGAGAGAGAGGAGGGAGAAAGAGATAAATCTAGCCGTGTTGATGAAAAGATTTACATTGACCTCCAAAACTGTCTGTGAAGAGTAATTGTGGGAAAAGATTAATGGTCTGTTGCCTCCCTTCAAAATCACAAAAAGGGATTGGGTGCAAGATCTGTCTGTCTGTCTGTCTGTCTGTCTGTCTGATCTATCATCTCTATGGCAGAAACGTCAACAGGAAATCTTATATATAGCACAACCACATATAGCATATATTTCATGTTTCAAATATAAACTTGGCAGGGATTGAAAAAAGTATCAAGTCATTAATTGGAGAGTCATTCTATGGAGTTTTGCTTCGTGTCACAAACATAAATAAATTTAAAAGAACATCTGAAAGACCGGTAAATTACAAGACTGCGCACTGTACATCATACTCGAGGGATGATGGAATACCATGTCTTCTACTTCATCTTCTCCTCTGTTCTGCATTATTCAGCCGTTTTCAATTAGTAACTAAACATAGCACTGGGCCGCTAGTCTCCAAAGTAGCTAAAGGATTCAGTTTTTGCTTTATAATCTTTTCTTTTTAGAATAACAATCCAAATGATCATGGAGGAGACTATGAGCGAGTTTTACCTTAGAATGTAGATGTTAAAGGGATTGGGACCAAGAAATAAAAATCTGGGTCCCACTTTATATTAGGTGGCCTTAACTACTATGTACTTGCATTTAAATTAATAATTTGATACAATGCCGTTATAGTGTACATACATGATGTTTTTACATTGTACTTTTCGTTCTTTTTTAAAAAAAAATACCTGCATGTAATTACACCTGTAATTAATTTCTGTAATTACATTTAAAATTACACTGTTGACCCTTCCCTTACACCTTAACCCACCCTTAAACCTACCCATACCACCAAACCTGTCCCTAACCTTACCCGTATCCCACCTCAATAGCAGCAAAAGTGTTTTGCAATACAATATGAGCACAATAAGTACATTGTACTTATTTTTTGATGTAAGTACATAGTAGTTAAGGCCACCAAATATAAAGTGGGAACAAAATCTGTCATTATATTTACTCACCCTCATGTCATTCCAAAGCTGTATGACTGACTTTTCTCTGTAGAACACATTTAATGTGTAATGAAAGTGAATTGGGACTGTCAAGCTCCAAAATGACCAAAAAATGCACCAGAGTAGCTCATATATGTCTTATGCACTATATTCCAAGATAGCTTTGTGTGAGAAACAGGCTGAAATAAAAAAATATAGTGCATTTTTTTTTTTGTGCTCTGGATCATTTGTTTTGTTGTCGATGTCTTAAAAGAATGCTCACAATGTCAAGGTTTTTCCTGTACATAACGACTTAAATTTCAAAGCTATGACTCCAAAAGACTTTTTATGTACTATAAATAACTTTATGGTGTTTTTTTTGTCATTTTTGGGCTTGTCAGTCCCATTACTTTAAAGTGTGGCCAGGCTTTTTGTATAAAAAGGCAAAAGGCTTTTTATTAAAAGGCTTTTTGACAAAAACATTTTGTCATACACGTTTGGAATGACATGAAGTTGAGTAAATGATGATGTAAGGTTCATTTTTGATGAACTATCCCTTTAAGCTTGAGGAAGAGTTGTTGTTTAGTGGTGTGTGTTTGTTTAAATTTCTTGGTGTGGCCCTGAGTGTGGGTTTTTAATATGTCTGGATTTTTATTGCCATTGGGAAGGCTGGAGCTTTTGTGAACTACAGTCTAAATTGACTAGTAGATTAAATTTGTGGAATAGATGATGAAATGCTATTGCAATATTCATTTTTTCCTTTGTGCTGCCGATAGGTCAGGGCGCCCACCCACATATCCTGCTTCACTTGAGAAAAAACTGTCACAGATTCGTCACCTCACAGCTGTTCCTCAGAGGAAGAGAGTTCCCATAAACTGACGCATTTCTCTTCATGATCAAACCGCTATTGAAGTTGTTCCTCGGAACAAAATGAAAAGAAACTGAGGGAACAAACATTTCCAATACAATAATATCAAGTCTTCTTTTATTAAATGTTCTGAGCTGTTGTCCATCATTGCTATAATGAGTTTAAACTTGGGAACTTAATAGATTTAGGCTGTGCAGGAATCTTGCAGTATGGAGGCTTTTGAAGTACGCTGGCCTGTTCGACAAGCATGATAATTGAATTGTTGGAAATGCAAATCCATTTCAATGGCATCTGCAGACAATAACCACTGCAAGAAAAAGAAGACCCACCTGTGGAAGCTGTGAGCATGTGTGGGGAATTGTGGGTAATCATTGCTATATGTAAGCAGATAAAGACCCTTTGAATCTTTGCAAGCTTTTCAGTCTTTTCTCTCTGAACTAAAAGTTAAGACCTATCATGTCTGTCAATCTTTTCTCTCCTTTCTCTCATTCACTCTTTCATTTTCAATAGTTTTTTACTAGGAATACGTTGATATTGTAATTGAAAAGTCGACTTGGTGTTTTCATGTTATGACTGAGAACCCTTAAATGGCCGGTATTAAAATTCTAAGCAATTTTGTCTAAATAAATTAAAAATAAAATACCACATGCCAAAATAAACTGTTTTAGGTGCTGCAAGTGAATTTAGGCATCACAACAATATAATGTACATTATGAAAATGGATATTCATTTTGAGATTTGCAAGAGATTGCATTTAATAGTGTTAATAAATTACTGTTTTTAAATATTACACTGTAAAAAAAAATGTTTTCATGATTTATCATAGATATCTTAGATAATTAATGTGGTATAGATAACATAATATTTTGAGTTTCTGTTGATTAAATCAATCGCCTTCATTGTATTAACTCAAATTTTTAATTTCAATGAACTTAAAATGTTAAGGCAACCAGGTAACTTATTTTTTTAAGTTAAACCAACAATTATTTTTTACAATGTAGCTTTAAAGTGGGTAAATCTCTCACTATCCCTTTAAGTTAGCTCTTTGAATGTTTCTCTTATAAGACTTGTTTGTATTTGTTTGAGCAAGGTTCTAGTTGGGCGAACACGAGTAAATCCAACCATCCATCATTCTCATCAGCCGAGCATGTCTTCACCTCACCAAGCCACCCGTTCCCCCTAAAACTCCTGAGTAGGTGCTTTGGAAAGTTTGTTCATTGAAAAAAGAAAAAAAAAGTGCTGAAGGTGATTTTCCTTTTGAAGCGAAGCAAATGTGTCTATGTACAGGCCTTTGCTGTATGATGACATGATTGAAAGCTATAAACATGCAGGCTTTATAGAAGATCAAATGATACAAGTTGCTTATCCCTCCAGTGCACAGTGTTTTCCTTGGCTCAGCACTGATGTACAGAGGTTTGAATATGTTAGTAGGTGAAGTACATGTTGCAGGCCTCACACTTCAAAGACATTGGTTTATATCTCACACACTGTTTCAGACTGTTTTAATGGCCACCGGTGGAGGAAACTGGATATGATTTATAGGATGTGAGTGAAAGCACTTGATTTACTCTGCTGCCTCTTACGTCATTTCGAAGGAACTCTGCTCTATCATCACTTTTTATTTTTTTCGCCAGTGTTGCATAGAGTTTGGCAGCCCTGTTGAAGCACAGTGACTGTGACCAGGGGATTGGTCAGAGTGTTCGGATTTTTCCAAAGAATTATAATTGGTGACGCAGCTCACCAGTAATAAAAAGTGCTGATCTCTGCCAGTAAAACAGGATTGCGACAGTAAGAACTGTAAAAGAATCATGTCTTTCTTGAGTAGCTGGGTTGACTTCATTTTTTTATGGTACTACTGTGTGATATGTGAAGCTCGGTCTGGTTTTGTTTCTTTTTCAAGTGCATTTAAAGCATCCGTACATCCCCAACATGGCACAGTACTTTACTTTTTAGTTATATGCTTGTCTCAAAGTGTTTACTCAACTGCTTAAAAATGTAATTGCCTTCAGTAAGAAAATATTAAACCTAGGGATGCACAATATATTGGTACCATAAGTTATCAAACTTTAACACATTAATTTAAAAACACTGTTAAATGTTATCTTTAGCAAATCTCAAAAATAATGTATATTTATCATATTGTACATTATAATTTTGATTGCTAAATTCATTTAAAAGGATTGATTTAAGCCTGAGGAAGGTCAATTGAATGAAACAATGCTCATTCAAATATATTTGTGATGATGCAAATGTGCACTCTAAAAATGGCTGGGTTTAAAACAACCTAATTGGCAACCCAGCGCTAGGTAAAATTTGGACAGAGCACATGTTGGGTTGCACACTTTAACCTAACTTCTGCTCATATTGACTAAAAGCTGGGCTAATTTTGGTTATTGTGACACGCTTAACGGGACACATGGGAGCATTTGAAAGCGGGCGTCTATCAGGATATATTAGGGATTCGCTGATAGACGCCTGCTTTCAAACGCTCCCGTGTGTATCTGTGTAAGCGCTCCATGTAGAGTATCAAAGATGTCTATTTACAACATGTTTTTTAAGCGTTGATCATTGTAGCCAGTCACATACATATCTGCTGAGTGCATGAACACAATGGCCAATCAGAGGCGTTTAAGAATCTTTGTACGATAATTTTGACCTCTGTACGATGTATGATCAATAATGAAAAAAATCCCATAATGTACGATAATTTCAGAATTTTGTGACACTTCAAATGATAATCGTTGTAAACATAGGACTTCTATACTCATTGATCTAGCTGTGGATCCTCTACGTTATGATTGTAAGTTGAACATGAATGTTGTGTTATTAGCATGACTTCAATCTAATCTCACCTTAAGTCTTCTCGGCCAATCATAATGGAGAATGACTCTCTCTCACGAGCACAAGTTAACGTTCCTGCCACGGCTCTTAGGCCAGTTGTTGTTTCCCGCTAAGGTACTAGTTATTTATATATTGTGGTAATTTGCAGGTTTTGTCAAAGTTGTTGGCCTAGATAAATATCTGTATTCTGTACATTTGGCTCATCAAGTCACCTTTTTTTGAGCTTCTGGCACGATACTTGGACATTTCCAATCTGGCAACACTGATCCGCTCAAAATGCTAGGGGGAAGTGCTGGTATCGTCACATTTGTAAAAGTTCAGTACCGACTTGTTACCGAAGTCGGTACTTTTGACAGCACTACTACACTGTAAATAATTATTTTCATGATTTATCACAACATTTTTTTTCTTTTGTCAAATCAACTTAGATAATTAATGTGGTTCAGATAACATAATATTTTGAGTTTCTGTTGATTAAATCAATCGCCTTCATTGTATTAACAAATTTTTTTAATTTCAATGAACTCAAAATTTGAAAGAAAATAGGTAACTTACTTTTTAGAGTTAAACCAACAATTGTTTTTTACAGTGTACAAAGGATTTTTGTCTGTACAGTAATTTTGATACAAGTGTATACAAACCTTAAAGTTATTCAGGAAGATCACCTCAGGCAGTTTTCCCTCAGGCCAGGAGAGAATCCAGTTTAAACCGGTTTGACAAACCAGCCGTTGGTTTCATTTCCTTTCAACCATTTCTACTGTCAGTGACATTTAACCCACCAGTGGGTTACACACAAAACTACCCAACATGACCCAACAGGTAAAACCCAGCAGTCTGGGTACAAAAAATAACCCAGGAAATTTTAGTGTGGTTATTCTGCTAGGACAGTAAGAACACCTGTGCAAACTTTCAGAACTGACTTCACGGATCCACTAAAAATGACATGTGTATGTGTGTGTGCATTGGTCTGTTGTGTGTGTGTGTGTGTGTGTGTGTGGAGTTCAGTACAGGATGCAGTGGTCTGGGTCCCTCTGTGCTAGTGAAACACGAGGTGATCTGTGATTTATTGTGTCAGTTATCACCTTCTGTGTCCCAAGTAGCTGTTGCCCAGATGGTCTTGTCGTTAAGAGGTGTAAATTACACATTTAAATGGAGTCATTTCAGAAATCTATATGCGCATACATGCCTTTTAAAATGAGATGTTCATCATGCTATTGCACACATTATGAATGAAATGCTCATAAAACTCTGACAAATTATATTTGGAGATGGTTGCAAAGCTTTTATTTGGCATTTTGTTCCATGTCACCAGGCATTTTGCTTATATTGGTCCTCTTAGTGAGTTTTGTTGTGTATGTGCGCATAAAAGAGTTTGTACACACATATATGTGTGTGCTGATCCTAATGCTGGCAGCTGCATCCTTTCATCATTTACTAGGGTCAGCAAACCCTGTGAGTCTTTGAATGATGGCTTTAGCCTTCTTTAGCAGGTGTTTAATGGAAGAATGAGCCAAAGCCTCTTTCCCTTTACCTTCAGTTTCATTAAACCCTCTGACCAGAGCTTTTAACAGCAGCTGAGAATGGACTGAATAAAGCCAGAATCATATTTAAGCATCTTTTAGGGAAGAAATAGCCTTTCAAAGCATTGAGAGAGGGAAAACGGCTCATCTGGGATTCTTCCTAAAGGTTTTGGGTCAAATAGGATTTACAGAGGGTCCTTCTCAGGAAGAACATAAGACGTTTCTATTTGCCTGTTTTTTGGCAAACTTGTTATGAAATGATTGTATAATATCATATTAATATAATGTTATTGCAGCAATGTTGTCGTGTGAAATTTGATTGTCCTCTATCCAGACCGTTTGGCTCTGAGAGAAGAGGTCAGAACTAACCAATGTCACCATTCACATGCTAACTACTATTCAGTTTCACCCAGTATTCCATACTAATGGATAGGATATCGATTATAGCTGTCGTGTTAAGAAACATCAAGGGACAGGGTTATTTTTTAAACAATTAAAATTCAATGATGGCTGCAGGGTCTTCCCCTCGTAGCTGTCAATAATCAAACACTGTTTGGAAATGGGCCTGTGAAAGACAGAAAGTCAATGGAAAGCACTTTACCGTCATGTGGTCAATTAGTAGATGCATGCTGAGTGATTTTTCCATTGGTCAAGGAATGCTAGTAACCTTTAATAGTTTGTTTACATTTGCCCCTTTAAGTTTTATATGATTAAAGACATGAAACAGCATTTACAATGCATTTAACATGTGAAACGAGTATAAGTGATACATTTACATTTTGGCAGATGCTTTTCATCCAAAGTAACTTAAAATGCAATCCGTTCATGGTGTATTTTTTTGTGCTTTCTTGTAATCAAACCCATGTTCTTGGCCTATGCTATTGTTTTCCAGGAAAAATATTGAAACATCCTTAAAGCAGTATAAATTTATTTTAGGTTCAGAAGCAAAACTGTGATATTAAAATATTTTTTTCAGAGAATATGTTTGGAATTATGTTCAAATCTTTACCGCATTGGGTTTTTTTTGCCGGCATTTTATAACAAAAAAAAAATACTCGTTAATATTTTCTTATTTTTTCCTTGCATAAATGTCCTTTTAATGGTGTTAGGCTTAACAGAAGAAAAATAATAATAATAATAATTTTTAAAAAAAATTGCCAAGTGAGGTAAGAAAAATAAATAGAATTTTATTCAGTTTGAAAACATTTTGTTTTCTTTCTTTTTTTCCTTTTTTTTGTAAAAAAGATGTTTAGATATGTTTTTAATTGGAAAACAAGACAAAATTATTGATAAAGAAAAATATTTTTGTAGTCTATTCAGCGTGAAGTATTGTAGGACTGGATTTGATTGGCTGATTTAGCTATAATATATTTGTTTGATGTTATATTTCTTTTTAGTGGTGGAGAAATTGACATTTAGATGAAAGATTTAAAAAACAAGCTTTGTTCTTTAGAATAATGTGCATTGATGAATCAAGTGCAACAAGACCAGGAACATTTATTTAGAAAGTCAATATCAATTTGTTTTCTTGTTGTCCTGAAAAGCGTTTCTCTTTCTTCTTTGTTTTTGTAGCAGGGCCTGGCTTGGTTTAGCTGTGTCTTATTCTTGGTTTCTCTTAATTACATGCTCGTCATACGCCCCTAACTGTAAGGATGTAATTAACTAGAAAGCGTTTCGACGAGCAGCTGTTTGTGGTCTGTGGTGTGGGTTGGGTACGAAGCATGACAGCCGAGACTCTGGATTTAACAAATCATTGTGTCATGATCTGTAGCTGAACATTATGATAACGGTGGTTATGATGACATGATGTATAGACATGGTGTTTTTTAAAGTCAGGCAGTGGCAGGTGGCACCATGGCCCAGAGAGACTCTTTTGTCCAATATTACATTATTTCACTGGTTCTCTCTGTGAGTTCCTACATTAGTTGTTTTAGGGCCATCTGGATCCACTCACTCTTGTCTTATATCTCTTTTTCTTCCATTTAAAGGTCAGTGGTCAGCAGGAATCTGAACCTGCATGTGAGCTAGAGTGGTTACCACCATTAACATTAGGCATAGAGGTCAAAGGTCAGACATGGGGTTAGTCCCTGTAGGGGGATAAAAGCAAAGATCTTATTTTATGGCATGCCGCCGCCTTGTCAGAATGATCCCATTGCTTTTTTCCAGACTGGACTTCAAGCCTGATTGGCCGGAAGCAGAAGTATCTTGTTCATCATGGGTAGGGGTGGGAATCTTTAGGTACAAAATAATTTATTTGATTTTGGTTCAGTGGCACAATTCCAAAGTGATTCTTGATGCATCTCAGTTTTTCAGCAACACTGTATGTAAATCTTTGGCGAATTAAGACAAGTTCTTAATTCAAAAACAAAATTATAATTTTTATATGGTTAATATATAATTTATATATTTTTATAATTATAATATATATTTGGGTCATTGACGAATAAGATTTTTAAAAGTGTAAAAAATTATTTTGAAGTTTCATTAAGTGTTAACAATGAGATTATGTGGTTTTTATAATCAATTAACTCTGCTTTTGTCATTTTTTTACAAGATGGACAAAATTTGTCACAAAAAAAGTCATTCGGTGTAACCAAAATTGAGGTTTTACCGAATGACACTTTTGGTTATACAAAATGACATTAGCTAGCTAGCAAAATGACAATCAAACATTTTATATTTAGTATAAGTTTTATAGAAATTTTATATCGGTTGTACCGAATGACCTGATTTTTGGGGACATGCGTATGATAAAGTGAAAACATGAATTTTTCAAATAGTTAAGAGAGAGTTAGTTACTTTGCTTCACGACCATGTGGTCCTTTGCAGATGTCTGAATGATGTCACATCCTGTCACATGATACTAATCACATGACTTGATCCAAAATGGTCCCTTTTATATTGGTTACTCCGAATGACATTAATGAAATTCATTTTTCCGGATATTCTTTCTCATAACAAAACAATGAGTTCTACACACAATTTTAACACTATTTTGCATATATTGTTGATGTATGATGTTATAAAATCATGCCAGAATAAAATATCTTAAAATGTTATAAATGTATATATTTTTAATCACAAATGAAATGGCTGTATTGACCTTTGGATGGTTAAACCGAATGACCTTTTGACACTTCAAAATCTTTAAAATACCTTTATATGCAGCAAAATATAATTTAAAAGCTTTTGGATTCAGTAAAAAAATTAACTTTGTAAATCACTGGTGGGTTAAAAAATGGATCGACTCCTAAAGCTGTGATCTTTGTGTCCTAAAGTCCTTATGTGTGACTGTTAAAAAAACAGCTTTTAGTTTCTACAAAGCAGAAATGTTTAGTTAGTTTGCTGGAGTTATTTGTGGAGATGCCGGCTAACACCCTTTTTTTAATTTTTTTATTATTATTTTTTTTTTGTATTCAGCTTTTCTGAGATGAGCTTTGCCATTTAAAGCCCATTAGGTTGATTGATAGTGTCTGTGTTATGGTAAATGGCAGTGTTGGGTTGGTGCCCCTTTTCATAAACTCCGTTTTTAATCTAGCAGAAAGGTTCACGCATCTGTTCATTTTTCATCCTGGCTGCTGGCTGAGGTTCATCGTGGCTGGGGGCACCATATGGTTGAATTACCCAAAAGCCACTGGTTCATCACCTGTTTTTTTTTTCTTTTTTTTTTTCTCCTTAATATAAAAAAACAACACTGGTTGAGAGTGCTTGAGTGGGCAGAGAGGAAAAGGGCAGACACACAGTCTTGTGAAAAACAACAGATACTGAGAATTCCTTCTCTGTCTGGCTGAATGTCATGCGGTTCACAAGGAATTCTAGGTGTGTTTGACTAACCCCAAAATGTGTCTGTCGCTTTTTTCCTGCTAATAATGGTGAACCCTGTCTAAGTTGACATGTTACATATAGGATGCAAGCCTCAACTTCAGATGGCATCCTTACTGACTGTTAGCAAACCATTTGATGGGTTATATTCATATTGCACTGATATTAAAATTATGGTTCATATCATAGTCATAAAACAGTAATTATTTCCATGTTATGGCTGATAACTGATGAATGGCAGGTATTAAAATTCTTTATTATTTTATCTAAATAAATGAACTAAAATCTAACTAGTGTATTTTATTATTTTCCTTTATTTTTTCCTTTATATCTTGTTTTTTCTTTGAATAATAAGAATAATAACTACAAAGAACAATTATGTATATAACTTTGTAAGGCACACTAATTAACATATCAAAAAGAGCAAGATTTGAAATGGAATGGACTCAATTTAACAGATGTAAATCAGGACAGCATTCAAATAGTAAATATTTAAGAAATATTAGAGAAAA
>RJVU01051648.1:10557619-10585889 GCA_003731715.1 Anabarilius grahami
TAATAAATATATTAGTAATAATATATTATTAATAATAAAAAGTTTAAAATAATAATCTTTATTTTTATTTTTGCACCTTTTAAAGGTAGTTTTCATAAAGTGCTATTTAAAATTATGATTATTATTGTTGTCATTTTATGGCAAGTATAGGGGAAGGTAAACCTCTGAAAAGATCTTCCTGTCTAAGTGGTTGTTTCTTAGACAGAATAACCTGCATTGTGAACCATGTAGGTGAAGTCTGTCTATGCGAGACTAATAAGACTTTGATGAACTGGTGACAATGACAGTTAACTCCATACTGCTGGTAATCCGGAGTTCATAGGTCTGTGCGTTTGATGTCCCTCAGTTCTCAGATTATCCCTGTGGATCCTGTTAGTGTGATGTTCACACTGCTAATCTGAGCCAGAAACATGCAGCACACATCTCATATTCAAATCCACACGGCCACCTGCTCATGAGATCACAGCTGCGATAGAGAAAAGGAAAAAAAGATTTCATTTGACCTCATCAGATGTTATTATTTTTCTGCAGCAAGCGTTAATCTTTCGTGTTTTCTCCTTTTGTCTGCGTCTTGCTGTTTTTTTATCTCCCAGATTCGAGAAGAAAAGATCTGAAATGAACCTGTCACTGTTTTGCAGCGTTTGCTTGTAAAAGGCACAGACTAGCTGATTTCACAAATTAGAAAGTGTACTGATCTTGCTCTACTTTTGTCTCTTTTTATCTCTGTAGAAAAGACCATCTTTCATTCCATTTACATGCTGGTTTAGTGCTGGTCTACTTGGTTTTATTCAAATCTTTTACCTTATGAGTGAGCAATAGTAAAAGTGCCTGTTTAAGACTAACCTCTCTCTATTTCTCTCTCTTTTTGTTTCCCATGCTGACCATCTCTGCATCTCTACTCAAGGTAAGGACATTTTGTTTTTCTTAGCTTCATTCCCTTTCATAGTGTGGCATCTCAGTGCGAGGTATTTCAGGTATCTCTGATCGTGTTGCCAATAATGGCGCCTCATGGGATCCAGGGTCCTTCTGTGTCAGTGGTCCTGCCTTGAGACCATCTGGGTCTCTCGTTTACTGCCTGTGCATTTGTCTGTCATCAAAGACTAAGATTATCCAGATCTTTTTGATATGGACGACTGCGGATGAACATGCACTGGGTTATACAAGCTCTGTTTTTTTTGGCATTTCCTTTTTTTTTTTTTTTTTCAAAATCATTTTCATTTACTGTACCATTCAAAAGTTAAAAATAAATTCTGAAATATATAAAAATCTTTTCAGTAATCTTTTCAGTAAAGACAGAAAAAAATGTGTATCATTGAAGTTAAGAAAGAAAAAGTTAAGTAAAGAAATTCAAGATTTAAGTAAGCAGAACTGACATTAATTGCTCAAGTTTTTTAGTAAATTAATTCATACATTTAACTTAAAATTATCATCTAATCTCAACAAATATTTTTCCACTTGTCACCATGATGGTAACCTCCCCCCAAAAAACCCACATAACTGAAACTCTTCAAAATGTAGCTAGTTATAACTAGCTAATCCAGCAAATGCTAATTGGGAACACAATGCTTTGATAAAATTAGCATTGCATAGAAATTGCTGAAAGTGTAGAGCAATATAAATTAGCATAGCAAAGCATTAAATAATACTAAATCTCCCACTTAACATTAATCTTGCACAAAAAAACATTATATAACACTTAATTTTAGCATTTACTCTCTCTTTCAAGTGCCAAGTCAATGTGGGAAATAGTTTCAGTTTCAGTTTCAGGTAAATTTAAGTCAGATTACTTAAAATGTGTAATTTTCGTGAACTATAAAGAAAAAGAAAGTTCTAAAGACTCATAAAAGTTGATTTGATTGAACTAATTTGTTTAATTTGAGTTTGCCCTACTCAAACCAATTAATTGAGTATTAGGGTTTACAGTGTCGCTGTGGTGTTTCTGCATAGCCCCATTCACTCAGTGAAATATAATTTGTCAAATTGTACGACTGCATAACTGTATATCAAATAATGCTCTGACTGCCTGTGATTTTTTAACTAAAACATTTTTATATTTTAGTCATGGCAGCACTGGTGGTGAATATAAGCTGTTGAAAGACTGCTTAGTTCAGAATATTTACTATTATTTACAGTTTACTATTATTAGAGCAGATGATTTCATTGCATATCACGGTTGATCCAAGGGTACATCTGTCATTTGGATGGATATCTCCACCCAGTGCTCTAAACTCTTGTTGCATTCCAGCTTGCCCTTCCCTTTACAGTCCGCAAATGGTGGAGGATTGTGGAAGGGTTTGACTTACAGCAAAGGTTTCTGTTGCTATGCAAATGCGTATTTGGTTCATGCAAAACAAGCCATAAATAAACCAAAAAACAGTGGCCTGAAAGTTTGAGTTGCATACAGTGAAGCTCATAGGCTCCTGTCAGAAGCTGCTCTCCTCATTGGACAGTGCAGTTGTCCATCATTTTGGGCAGCATGTCAGTGTGAGAGAGTGAAATAAGGTCTATTTGCTGTTTTCTGATTTCTTAACTTTCTTATGCAAGTAAAAGTTCTGCAAGCGAGGAGGTGCTCCTCTTAGAAGTGGACTTTATTATTTTACACTCTTTCCTTTTCCTGAAATCAGTAAGGTTACACCAGAGTTACAACACCGTATCTCTACCAAGAGAGAGTCTTTTCACTGAGGGATCAAAGCACCGGCACTTTTGTCTCAGGATCACAGAGGCTAAAGATGAGACTGAAAGATCGAAAGCGAGCGTTTGAGGAAATAATTCAGGGGTTCCTCTTTACTTTTGCTCAATTTTCATCTATTCATCCTTTTATCCGACTCGCCATCCGTGTGTCTCTCATACTCTCACTTTCGTTGTTTTGTTGCCTTTTTCTCTGCATGGAGATATGAAATCTGGTAATTGCAAAGTGTGAGGCTCTGTCCCAGCTGTAACTTTTCACAAAATGAAAATTCTGTCATTATTTACTCAACCTCATGTTGTTCCAACCCCGTATTAGTTTCTTTCTACTGAAGAACACAAAATAATGACAAAATTCTGTCATTATTTACAAACCCTCATGTAGTTCCAAACCAATATTAGTTTCTTTCTAATGACAAAATTCTGTCATTATTTACAAACCCTCATGTAGTTCCAAACCAATATTAGTTTCTTTCTACAGAAGAACACAAAATAAGACAATTTGAAGTTACTGTTTTCCTTATTTTTCCATGAAATTACAATGAACTGAAGCTTTAATGCTTCCAAAAGGATTCAAATGAATCATTCCGACAGGTTTTGTGAGATTTGATTAAAAAAAAACGATTCATTCACACATCTGACATTTCTTCTTCTCTCATGTACACTAAGGAGAGTTAGAGCAAATGTAAAGATTTTCAATGTGTAAAGCTCTAGTTTTACTCACACAAAACACATTTATGGTTTCAGAAAACTGGGAATATAAGTCATATGGACAACTTTTATGATACTTTCACAGTGATTTTGGAGCTTGACAGCCCCGGTCCTTATTCGCTTTCATTATATCAAAAAGAAAGACCAGGATATTTTCTTTTGTGAGAACGTCTTTTGTGTTCCACATAAGAAAGAAAGCCTAATAGATTTGGAGCAAAATAAGGGTGAGTAAATGATGAGAGAACTTTTATTTTTTTAAGATATTTATTTGGGTGAACTATCCTTTTAAGGTTTGTGGGAATCAAACAAGGAGTCTTACAAATCAGGCTTTTAATTTTTGTTATCTGACCATCTTTTGTCTCTTTTTGGTGTAGTTTGTGCTATTTGAGTGGATATATTTGTTAGTATGACTTTACTATATTCTATTTTTACACGACTGATTCAGAGAAATGATGTCTCCTGTGTTCTCAGAGAAGAATCAGTCTGCAGTAAAGACATTTAGAATACCGAGACTGATCCATGTATAGTGACAGGGCTGTAGTGTCTATCATTTCTAAGCATTGAAGATGTACTTGTTTCTTACATTTCAGTCAGTTGACTCCATCCCAGGAAGATGTTTACTCAGAGTGTTTTCTACTGGTGAAATAGCGTCTCTTTGAACAGATCATTGGCTTTCATAAGTACCATGTCCTTCTCGGAGGACTTGCTCTGTTTGTGTGGGTACTTTTTTCCCTCTGGTGTCTTACCTTTTACTGTCAAGTTTTTTGAGTAGCCTGAAGAGAGCTGTCAGTCAAGATGATTGACACTGAGACTGCATTCGCACCATGCCTTTTGTGTAGGGAGTTTTCCTTCTGTCCATTCATGTGTGCCATTATCCGTCCCTGCAGCCCATGGCACTAATAAGTCTGTCATGGCGGCCTGTGAAAAGTCACGTTCAGCTGTCTGTATGTGTGTGTGACCCGAGGGAATGTGGCACCTCATTCCTCAAACTAGACAACAGAAGCACTGATCTTTGAAGCCTGCGGTGCTGCCGGAATTGAACCCTGTGTGACTCTGTGACCCCAGTATGGGAGGAAGCTCGTACACTTCGATCCTCCCACACAACTCAAGCAGAGGAACCTCCATCTCCCTCATGTGCTAACTGCTCATAAATGTTTAACATGCAGCATATGCCAAACACACACAATGCTGTCGTCCTGCCAAGTAGTAGTGAATGTATGGGAATGGTTAGGTTATTCTGTTATAAATACATTTTTGTTACAAAAAAATGAAACTTTCTATTCATCAAAGAGTCCTGACAAAAATTATCATGATTTCCTCAAAAATATTCATCTAAAAATGAAAATTCTGTCATCATTTACTCACCCTCATGTTGTTCTAAGACCGTAAGACTTTCGTTCATCTTCGGATCACAAATTAACATATTTTTGATGTAATCGGAGAGATTTCTGTCCCTCCATTGACAGCTATGCAACTGACACTTTGACGCTTCAAAAAGTTCATAAAGAAATTGTAAAACTAATCCATAAGAATTGAGTGGTTTAATCAAAATTTTCTGAAGAGACTCGATCGCTTTATATGATGAACAGATTGAATTTAGGCTTTTATTCACACATAAACATTGATCAGTGAACATAAACAGAAGCTCAACCGAACCTGCTTGACGCGTGAGAACAAACCTCTTCCAGAAGCTCAAACGTGCTGCGTAACACACGAGAATGAACCTCATTGGTTCTCGCACGTCAAGCAAACATGCTTGAGCTTCTGTTTACCACAACTGATTTGTGAGCTGTTGAATGTTTATGTGAATAAAAGTTTCAATTTCAAAAATTCAATCTGTTCAGTGTATAAAGCGATCGAGTCTTTTCAGAAAATTAAAACCGTTAAATTTGTATGGATTAGTTTTACGATCTCTTTATGAACTTTTTGAAGCGTCAAAGTGTCTATGGAGTGCGTAGCTGTCTATGGAGGCACAGAAAGCTCTCAGATTTCATCAAAAAGATCTTCATTTGTGTTCTGAAGATAAATGAAATTCTTACAGGTGTGGAACGACACGAGGGTGAGTAATTGATGACAGAATTTTCATTTTTGGGTTAACTAACCCTTTAAGGCAGTACAACTGTTTTCAATATTGACAATGCTTCTTGAGCACCAAATCAGCGTAATATAATCATTTCTGAAAGATTATGTGACCCTGAAATCTTTCCAGATTTTTTTATCACAGGAATAAATGGCCAAACGAGTGTCCAAACGTTATTGAACAGGACCTGTGCAGGACTCTAATATGTGTAAATGTGAATGAAAATTGAAAGCTGAACACAAACATTCTTTTAAAACCACCTGTTACGTTTAATTAAAGAAAGTATATAATGACAGTTTTAATTTGTGAGTGAACTATTTCTTTAATTAGTTTTAGCAACAATAAGCCCTTCTGTTTGGCGACAATCACTTGTGTTGCACGCAGCAGTGCAGAGCCTATTAGCTCAGGAGCATGAATGCGTCTGCACATCTGTCTCTGTCATTGTATCTCTGTTTTTGTCTCTCTGACTGTCATCTTCGCGTTTTATCATTCTCTCTCTCTCAAGGCCTGTTCACACCAATAAACTTACACAATATAACAAAAATAAAGTGATCTTCCTCACCAAAACTAGTCCTGTGTAAATTCTCTGCCTTCTCTGAAAGTATTTGCATGTAGTTTTAGCTTGTTTTGTTTTGCTCTATAGCTTGGTTCACAGGGATGCACAGTTTAATTTTAAAATCCTGTGCTGAAGTTTCAGGTTTGGTGTGAACAGACCTCAACTCTTTATCTCGCTAGCAAAAGTGTATGTTTGAGGAGGAGGGTGTTCCCGCCAGCACAATAATTTGTTGACGTGCCTCATGGGACCTGAAGAAAGTCGAGTTATGTGTGTGTGAGCGTGATTGAAGGTGTTAATGCACCAGGGGCCTGTATATCAGCTCCAGGCCTGATTGGTGAGCTCTGTTAGTGGAGGTGATGGGCTGACATGAGGTGAGGGGTCTGACTGTGGCAGGATCTCCACCCCAGAGCTGCTCTGTGGCCCCAGCAAATGTTTCTCATTCTCAGCTGTCATCCGCTTCTCACAGACAGACTGGCATGCAGGGATCTAACCCGCCCAGAGCCCCGGAGCGCGACATGCCGTAGTGCTCCAGCCCCGTTCCCCCCGCCCTTCCAGGTCTTTAGAGACAGAAGCGGAGTACAAGCTCCTGAGAAATTCACAAAGTATGCTTGTGAGCCGCCTCATAGACGCTGCACTCTTTTTAAACTGAATAAAGGAGTAAGACCACCCCTTTCTTTCTCTAATGGAGTTGCCGGGGTGGTGTGGTTCAGTCCCAGAATACAGCTCAAGAGGATTTAGGGATGAGTGCTGCATAATGACCTGTTCATTCTTTAATTATCTGATAAAGGAGAACGACTCTCCCAATGTAAACACTGAATGCTTCTTGATAACCCCCATTGAGACCAAATGACACGCATTTGTTTATTTATATGAGTATCTAAACAGGGACTTCTATTGTTTTTAAATTAACTCTTTCCTTGCCAGCTTTTTTGAAAAAAGTTGCCACCTTTTTTTTTCTCTTTTTTTTTTAAAGCCTCTGCTTTTAATTAAACAAATCCCATTTTATTCTAGCTTCATGCATTCTTTTTTTATCAACACTTAAATGTGGGTAAGTTTGATGGGGAAAAAAGCTACGTTTTAAACTGATTTTATATGCTGTTCAATTTCATGATCGCATTATTTTACATGTGCATAAGCAATACTTTTATCACTTGTTTCTGCTTCTTTTTCCTTCTGTGTTTTGATCCTGAGATTCTGTGCTCTTTCAGAAGATGCGTAATAGCACCCCCTACTGTATAACAGTGAAAACATGGATTGCTGGAAATTTCCGTCGATGGCGGGGAAGCGTTGTCATAAATGATGAAAATTCTGTCAATGTCGGGAAATAGTTAAGCTAATTTTTTTTATTAGATTTATAATAAGATTTAAAAAAAAAAACACACACACTTTTGAAACAACTTATTCTTTTGTGGTCATTACCAAGAGAGGTTTTGTCAGATCTAGCTATAGCACTGGGGATATCAGTGAGTATAAATAAATGTAAAAAATTACAAGATAATGGTTAATAATTAAAAATTATTATTATTTTTTTTTTATTTAATATCCATCACTATTAGATATTTTGTTGTGTCTGTTTATTTCTGATACGTTTTGTTTGTATTTTTCTTGCCTATTTGTACTTTTATTTATATTTTAACAGATTTGTCAGATGTTTTCAGGTGTTATAACACTGTTCCCTGTGAGATTCAGCCACTATTCATTTTTTTCTCATCTCATGGAGAGAAATTCAAGAGATTCGAGTTATTGTGTGATCACTGTATGAGACTTTTCCAGATGTGCACAGTGCTTTACTTGATCCACTATTGTGACACCCCCCCCTTCACTTTTTCCTTCCTCTTCCTACACATACCTATAAATCAAAAAACAGACAGTCTGAGAATAATTGGGATGTTAAAGGCCAAGGCTATCTTTTAGAGGATTTCTATTGAATCATTTTCTGAAAGTAGTCCTACAAATGAACACAGGCGACTGTCAGATCAATAGAAATCATGTGGTTAGTCGGACTATCTCTAACATGTGCCAGAGGAAGAATTAGTTTCTTCTATTTGAACTTTCAGACGCATTTACTTAGCTGTCGAAATGTAAAAAAAAGCAACATTTTATATACTGTGTATATATATTAGGGCTGTCAAGCGATTACAATTTTGTATCTAATTAATAAGCGATTAATTAATCACATGTCAAAATTGGCTGAGAAATTAGCCCTGAAAGATAATTTAAAGTCATTATTGTGTTAAGTAATTGTAGCATCAAATAAACATTACAAAAAGTAGCTTTAGAAAGAAATGTTTTATTTGTTTCAGCAGAATTTATTATACATGAACTTTAAGGCTACAATGACCATAAGGCCATGATGGTGAGTAAATGATGACAGAATTTTCATTTTTTTGGGTGAACTATACCTTTAATGTTTTTTTTTTTTTTATGATTTTTAAATTTTTTTTTAATGAAATTATACTCTAATTAAGAAACTAAAACTGCCAGTAGGTGGCGTTAAATGTCTTTAATGAGTAAGTCCTCTTGAGTCATTCATTCATTTGATTCATTCATTTGATTAGTTCAAACCTCTGATTCATTCAGGAATTAAGTAAATGGGTCTTTATATGAATGGTCCATTGAATCATTGGTTCACCCGACTGATTCTTTCAAAACACGAACCAACGTGAACCAACGATTCAATGGCCCATTCATAAAGAGAGCCATTTACTTAAAGGGTTAGTTCACCCAAAAATGGAAATTATGTCATTAATGACTCCCCTTCATGTCGTTCCAAACCCGTAAGACCTCCATTAATCTTCGAAACATTAATCATTGAAAATGTATGTACGGTATACTGTCCATGTCCAGAAAGGTAATAAAAACATCATCAAAGTAGTCCATGTGACATCAGTGGGTTAGTTTGAATTTTTCGAAGCATCGAAAATACATTTTGGTCCAAAAATAACAAAAACTACGACTTTATTCAGCATTGTCTTCTCTTCTGGGTGAGAAGAGAAGACACGACTCCGCAGTGACGCTGCTGATGTAAGACGCTGCTGACGTGTTATCTGGTGCGCCCGAGCTTCGTTTACAGACCCGGGTCTTACGGGTTTGGAACGACATGAGGGTGAGTAATTAATGACATAATTTCCATTTTTGGGTGAACTAACCCTTTACTTCCTGAATGAATCAGATGTTTGAACGAATGGAATGAATGATGACTCAAGAGGATTGATTTGTTAAAACGCGGATGTACCGCTGTGTGTTGCTCGGAGAACCACAACAGTTCTGCTCTAGCTTATAGGTAATAATTTTATTTAGCAAAAAACAGACAATATTGTGTCTAACACAATATTAACTTTATTGTTACTTTAACTGTTGTATAAAATCCATATCGCATTTGCCTGTTCATAATTTATGCGTTCATAATTTTAACACCTTACCTTTGTCCATATCTAATTAATTAAATTAACATGTTAAATCGACAACCCTAATATATATCCATTAAATGTACTTTTGCCACAAATAAAATACCTAAAATAATTTTTTTTTAAAAAGTTAAAAACACTCTCAATGTAAAAAAGGCAAAAATGCCAAAATAAAAAAAAAATAATATACAATTATTTTGACCAGTTTGTTCTTTTTACATTCCCCTCTCTTTCCCCCATTGTTTCTTGTCATGTCTACTTCCACTTTGAATAAATAAGCTTGAAAACCATGCTTTTTTTTAAATCATAAAGTGACAGTTTTTAAAAACGCAGAAACCACGATCTTTATTAATATCCTCCACTCGCACTGTCTCTCTCACACACACAGGCGAGTCTAACATTAGCGAAGGGAGGTAATTGTGTCAGAGCCTTAGAGGGAGGTAAAATGGAATAATGAGACTCATTATCATACTAAAGAAGGAGAGAGAGAGATGGAAGACGGGAAGAAGATGAATGAAAGAGAGCCAGGGAAGGACGAGGAGGTACTCCCATCAGTTTGTGAGCGAGAGCTTCTGTTCTCTTGTTAACGGAGTTTAGCTGAGGAGCAGAGTCAGTCTGGCTTTGCTGAATATTCTTTCTAACGCCGCCGAAATGAAACCACTTTTCCCTCTGCTCCGTCGCTTTGATCAGCCCGCTCCAGTCTTTTTCCACAATGGATGAATGGCAGGGAAATAAGACTAGTGGAGCGCGTTACTGCCGTGAAAATGATAGGTGAAGGGCAGTTTCCTCTCGCTCACTGGCAGGCCTGATCCGGTGACAGACTTTGAAGTTTAGAGGAGTCTCCTCTTCATGTTGACTCGGGGTGTATAGAAGCACTTCAGACTCAGAGATGTTTTTGTCTCAGCTCTGAAGTGGGCGAGATTACAGCATTTGGAGTTTTTTAATCCTCACCGAGCGTGAGATTAGAAACACCAGCACAATGGAGCAGGAAGTAGAGGAGGAGAGTTGTTCAAGGACAGGAGATGTTTGTGTCTTTGAGGCAAGTGCGACAGGCTTACTGAGATTTGACAGAGACTATGTTTTGCTGCATGATTCTTCAAAATCAGAAGCCTAGCTGTAATATCTCTCACGTTAAGAGAGGGTGAAGGGGGAGAGAGAGATGAAAGAAAGCGAGTGGTATTGTTTGATATGATGCACAATGGTGCAATATTTTGTAAAGGAGACTCCTTTTTTCTTTCTGTAGTCTCTTGTAAACCAGACTTTTGATTATTTTAATTATAAAAATAACCATTTTTAATAATTATGCACCAATAATAATTGATGGGAATAGAGCACCAAATCATCTGCTGAAAATTCAGCTTTGCCGTCACAGGAATAAATGAATTTTTAATATATATTTAAATAGAAAATAGGCCTTTTAAATTGTAATAATATTTTACAGTATTATTGTTTTTACTGCATTTTTTTTAATAAAAATAAATGCACTTCTTTTAAAAACAATAAAAAATCTTAATTATTCCAAAGTTTTCACATGTAGTGCTTAGAGGTGTGCACAAATAGTCAAATATTAAATCTGTAATAATTATTTGAAAAATAAAAATACTATTCAAAATTTGTCTGATGTTGTGTTGCTGGCCATAAATGTAGTGAATCCATGATAAATCCTAAGTACGCAAACTAAAACTCACACTTATAAGTAAATGCAATGGGTGGCGCTGTGGAGTGTGTAAACAAGATTGTATTTGATCACAGAATGCCTCTCTTACTAAATGATCTTACAAAATGGAATTACTTTTGCTCAAATTAATCAACATGTAAATATTGTCAGATGAAGCTGATTTATCATAATATCACCACCACAATGAGAAATCACATGAAATCCAAACATTGAACCATCGTTATTGACCGTTATTATTGTACCCCCGAGCGAGCCGAGAAAATAACTTATCTGATAGCAAAATGATTTCGAGACATATGCTTCATCGAGGGAGACAGGTTTAAGAACAGGAACTTAACTGTAAAAAAGAATTGTTGATTTAAAAGTAAGTTACCTGGTTGCCTTAAAATTGAGTTCATTGAAATTAAAAATTTGAGTTAATATAATGAACACGATTGGTTTAATCAACAAACTCAAAATATTATGTTATCTGAACCACATTATGGTATTATTGAAGTTGATTTGACAAAAGAAAAAATGTTGTGATCATAATTTTTTTTGCAGTGTTCGCTTTACACACTCTGTTATCTTTGTTTCCCAGCAACATCTGTGACGGCAGAGGTCATTTTCTCTGCACCCAGCCTTATTGTTATCAGGCGTTCACCCGAGCATGTGAATATTCTTGTTTTTCTCAACATGAACATGTGAAACAATATAAGCACGATAACCATATGCCGACTCGAGAGTGTGTACGTACGATAATTGGCACAGTCTGCTTTATTAGCGTTTTTTGGGTTTTTTTTTCCCCCATTTGCTCTGAGCTTAATTGCTTTTGTACTGTATATTTTTTGTTTACACACATTGTTTAATGTTTTCAACTAAAAGAAAACCTCAAGATATAATATAAGCTTGTGTATATTGCCTAATCATAACCTTGTTCAGAAATGGTGACAAAAATGTAATGATTAAAAAATAATATTGTTCTCGTTAAACTTCAAATAAATAAACGAATAATCGAATATTCATTTTTTATGAGCACAAATATTCAAATATGTTTGACATTTTTAACATTTCAAGTTGTATTACGCACTACAAATCAACATGAATGAACAATAGTTTCAACAATATTTCTTAAAAATAATTCTAAATTAACATTAAGCTAAATAGAAAAAAAATGCTGTGTTGACTCTAGAAAGTTGCGTCAGGCCTGCCAATGACAATGGCACTTCAGTTTTTCAGCCAGCACTTGCCATTTTTGTGTGCAGTGTGAAGAGAGTCATTGAACGGATTGTGGATGGTCTGTGGGTGTGCTGTCTTAGGCTAAGATAATTTTTTTTATGTTGGTGAGGGGGAAATTGCGTTATGATTTGTATATTTCAAGCATGGCTCAGATTCACAGATGTTAGCACTTAAACCTGTGATCACCATGAATCATCACTGTATAAATTCGTATGTATGAGTGTCTAGCACTAGATTTCCTGTGACCTTTGTCAAAAGCAGAAATAGATAAAACTCAAAAAGCAGATGAACTTTTAAGCCATCTGATCGCTATTTAGTAGATTTGCTGGTAACTTTTTACTTAAGTGTTTTGAAAGAAGCTCACCAAGGCTGCATTTATTTGATCAAAATACTGTAAAAAAATATTGTGAGATATTATTAGAATTTGATGGCGAATTTTCAGCTGTCAGTATTCAGTATTGTGATTTATAACGAATTGTGACATGAAGGGATATCATTACACCCCTAGTAACAAATAAAACCTTATTGTAAAGTTTTACTGATTTTCTATTATCAAACTTTTTTATTATTCTAGAAACGTATGGTTCTGACAATAGGGCTTGTTTAATTGTCAGAAAGTGTGATAAACACTAACACATTTGTTTATTATCATTTAAAGGGATGCTATTTGTGCTCTTGTGGTGTGCTCTTCTCTACCGCAGAGCCAATGAGAATATAATTTGATTACCTTTTTATTGTGTGATGCCAAGAGCTCTTGCTGAAATTATGACTCAGTTTTAATAGTATCATTACTCTTTTATTTCATGGGAATGAGTCATTAGCTGTGCGATATATCTAGTGTCTTTGGCTTCATAATGTTTTGGCTTTTGTTGTTTATCTGTAATCGTTCATATGAAATCAGCAGAGCTTGTTTACTCTTTGTGTACAGCAGTAAATTTGGTTTATTTAGTATTTTCCACCAAACCTTTGATTACAGGGTGGGTGGCATGACCTAAATCTTCTTTCACGCTATGATGTTTTATATATTGCATAACCGCGAAGCTGTCTATGTGAGAAATGACTGTATTGTTTCTTTTTTAAATCATGCCATGAATGTATAAACAGTATAGCCATATTATTCAACCCTGTTTTTCAGCTCTAAAAAAATATATTGAATGTATGCATTAAAGAGACAGTTACCTTCTCCTGTTTGACACTTTTGTTGTATCGACACTGCAACCAAAAAAGAGCTGTGTGTCGTGATTTCAGATTCACTTTAAAACCCACTGGCTGTTTTGATGGATCACAAGGAGGACCAAACACACTTCACATGTCATTTGCTTCTCCAAGGTGTTGTGATTTGAAGAAAACGCTGAGCAGGCCACGTGTCACCTGTCAGTTCACCTAAAAACCCGACAGGCTATCAAACCCGCTGAGGCAGAGACGGTGCGCACGGTGCCTACCCATACTGTGTGTCTGTGTATCGGTGCAATGTCCGTGATGTTTCTTGAGTGCTTTGACGATATATCTTATCTTCGCTGAGTGGCTGCGGTCGTGTCTCACCTGCGGGCCGCTAAGAGTGCCGAATTTCTGTTCTCCACTTCCAAGACATTTACGTGTGTTTGACTGCTGTCCTTGGTGCTGAACAACTGTCTGGGTGAAAGCTGGAGTGTTTGAATGGTGCGCTTGTACTCACACAGGTGGAAGTGAGGAACCTAACTAGTGTGTATGGTGAAGTTATGCAGACGAATCTTGATCACATTGTTAATTGAGTCCACTTCCTCTTTTGGCCCCAAAACCTGTTGCTCTTCAACCACAAATTGCTAACATAGTAGATATGGAGTGTGTCTCAATGTCCTCACCTCACCAAGTTTCAAAACCTCATAGATTTATTTGTAGTGTTGTCAAATGTACCGACTTCGGTTTCAAGTCAGTACTGAAATTTAAAAAATGTGACGCTCTGATTGGCCATTGTGTTCACATGCTCATCAGATATATCTGTGATTGGCTTCAATGATCAACGCTTCAAAAACATGTTGTAAACAGACATCAATGACGCTCTTCACTGAGCGTGAACACAATGGCCAATCACAGGCATTTACGAATCCGCTCAACAGCGCTCAAAGCGTCACATTTTAAAAATTTCAGTACTGAAGTCGGTACTTTTGACAACTTTATTTGCAAGAAATATATATAATTTAGGGCCGTCAAACGATTAATCGTGATTAATCACATCCAAAATAAAAGTTTGTTTTTACATAATAAATATGTGCACTGTATATTTTTATTATGTTTATATAAATACACACACATGAATGTATATATTTAACAAAAATGTATTATATTTGTATATAAAATATATTTTATTTTGAATGCGATTAATTGCTTGACAGCCCTACAATTTTTTTTATATATTTATACAAACAAACTCACATTAAATGTTATAGCTTTTGATGTTCCAATAAGTGATAAAGACGTCTCATAATGACGCTGAATGAATTGCTTTATGCATCTTGAAAATATATATTGGCATCCAAAGAATGTGATGTGCTTTTTCTGTGAGCAGGTACATAGTCATTTTGAGGGACTGAGGTGAAGGTGTCGTCTGGCCGCTGATGACTCTGCTCTTATTTCGATCCAGACACACACACACACACACACACTCTCTCTCTTACTCGCGCACTCCAGGATCTGGTATCTCAGGTGTTAGATTATGCTCATATTACACAGACTGATTTCTTGGAAAGGTTTAAAATGATTAACTCGGATGAAAAGCAGAACCGGGAGCTTCTCTGATATCTTCATTAAAGACGGAGTCATTCCTTTATCTGAAGAAAATCTGAAAAAGTGTTGTATATAATAGCCAGTAGTCATACTTGAGCCTAAAACATAGATGAATGGTGGGAGGTGGAGCGCCACAGTTTATGTTAGGATACAACGGACTTGCTGATTCACTGAGTTGTTCATTTAAGAGCCGTTCCAGTGAGTGCGAGAGTTTGTAGAATCAGCTAAAATGCCTCATTTTGATTGTCTTTTTAGCAAATGAATCAGTCAGATTAATCCGTATATATAAGCTGTATAAAGCACTCTGAACAGCTAACAAAATGTGTCAGTTCCTCATTTGTTAGATAAAATAGCAGCAAATCTGACACTCTTTTATTTGTTGTTGTTGGAGAAAAGCATTATTGCATTTTTGACGAGCAGGTGTGACATAGAAAAGTGTTTAAATATTAATGAGATGCGAAGGTGTTGCCATTCCATTCCAAGCACCATGTGTCCCCCCCGTCACATACTGTCTGATCCCTGCAGACAGATCCATATTGATCAATGAGGACCGTATGTCTAGATACGTCCCTCTGCAGATCAACCGCAGATCGGACAGCATGGCGGATCATTGGGCTGATTAAACTGCCTTAATAGGCATTTGTTCTGCTAGAGTTGTGCAGAAATCAAGTGCATTTACTGATCAACAGTCTGAACACCACAGCGACTCTCTTCTTGTGTGACAACCTGGTTTGTGGTTGTAGTAAAAAGGATGAAATAATTATTCCCTTTTCTTGCTGTCTTTGCATTTTTATTTTTTACTCATTTGTGGATTTTTGTTTCGTTTCAGTCTTTCTTTCCTTGCAATTCAGATCAGTGAAAGAACAGACCAGACCGAATCGCTAACTTGGACGAATTTGTTCTTTCTTTCCTCCTTTCTTCCTTTGACAACATCATACATTGAGAGTTAATATATTCTTCATTAATTAATATAATACACAACTTGTAATCTTGTCAGGAGTTATGATCCTTTTGGTGTGTGTGTATGTGTGTGTGTGTGTGTGTGTTAGTTTAAGTGTGGGAGTTCAACAACTACCCTGAAGGGTCTCTAAGGCCCGTCTGCTTTTATCAACCTACAGGCATATGAAGGTCTCTGTCTGACCTCCTATGAAGGACCCTCAATGCATTATAGCAAGGCCAATGTTTCAGCTGAGCCTTCACTTTTTTTCTTTTTTTTATCTTTCTACTGGTTTCTCTCAGCATCACCATGATAAAAATCCTCTCTATGCTAAAATGACAGAAGTGTTGAAAGAATTCACAAATGTCTCCATTAGCACGATCTTCATTGAATAGAGAGAAAATAGATTCTGCAATTATCAAGGAGTATCTGATGTGTGACAGGCATCCTGGGGAGGTCAAAAACACTTATTAACATCAAACTGTGTGAGTGTGTATCATGTCTTCCTTGTGTGTTTGTTTTCTTTGTTCAATGGCAGCTAGGAATACTAAATAAGACATTCTTTGTTTATTTGCACAGGATAATGTGTACACATGTTAAACTCTTGCTTTTCTACTATGTGAACTATTGGTAGTTGAAATATAAAACAGATAACAAGCTACTCAGTCTAACTGGTTATTTCACAGCTGAAAATACCAGCATACATTATGTTCTGACTAGCATAAACCAACCCTAACTATAGGGCATGGCAGTAAAATGAATGCATAAATTCTAGTATAAATTAATAAATAGTAGTACATGGTACAATAAAGTAAAGCACAATAAATAGACAGTTTAGCCTTAAAGGATGGATGTTCAACAGCAGCAGTGATGTGCATTAGCCAGGAGAAAAGGGGAAAAGCCCCTGGCCTCCTTCCAAACAGCCTGAAATAGAGGAGCCGGAGAGAGAGAGAGAGGGAGGATGAGGAGGGAGCAGAGAGAGGAACAGCATCTGCTTCGCGCCTCAGTAGTTTTAAAAAAAACAAGCGGAGGGAAAAAATTCTGGATGCCAGTGACTGTGAGTACACCTGTCTGTGTGTCGCCATAGCAACCTAATTAGAAGGCCAATAGGATGTAGGCAGGGGTTGGTTAGAGACGCCAAAGACAGGAGCTCAAAAACAGTTCAGCTGGGAAGATTAGAATGAGACTGCAGAAAGAACGCTTCAGCTGGGGTGATTTGAGAGAGAGAGAGGGTCTGTCTTTACCTGTCAACATCAGAACACAGCCCGGCCTTTAACCATGTTTAGAAATGCTTTCTTAATATTTCATAGTATTACAAAAGAATGTTGTTGTCTCTTGAAACTTTTTTGTATTTTTTTCCTTTTTTATTTATTATTTTTTACTTATTAACCCATACTTATTCTTGGTTTTATTATTTATACTTTTTGTATAGTTTTATTAATATGATATTTGTCTTTAACCCAAACTTTTATTATTCATACTTCTTTATATTTTACTTTTTTCATTTTTTAATTATTGTTTTATCAATATAATATTTGTCTTTAAAGGATTAGTTCACTTAAGAATTAAAATTTCCTGATGATTTACTCACCCCCATGTCATCCAAGATGTTTGTCTGTCTTTCTTCTGTTGAAAAGAAATTAAGGTTTTTGAGGAAAACATTCCAGGATTTTTCTCCATAAAGTGAACTTCAGTAGGGACCAATGGGCTGAATGTCCAAATTGCAGTTTCAATGCAGCTTCAAAGGACTCTACATGATCCCAGACGAGGAATAAGAGTCTTATCTAGCGAAACAATCAATAATTTTCTTAAAAAATGTCCCATTTTTTTAATCACAAATGCTCGTCTTGCGTTAGCTCTGCGATGTGCCACGCATTACGTAATCACGTTGGAAAGGTCATGCATTACGTAGGCGGATGTACCGATCAAGTGTTTACAAAACGAACGTGCAAAGACTAAGTCAGATGGCCTTTACAAAAAAAGGTAAAACAACGATGTTGGAGTAAATGAGTTTTTCGCCCTACTGCGGTACTTTCGCCAACGTCACTTTCCAATGTGATTACGTTAAGCATTTGGAGACAAGCATTTGTAGTTAAAAAGTTTACAATTCAGGGAATACATTTTTATTATTATTTATATTTTATATATTTTATGTCACATTTTTAAATACATTTTTTCTGCACAAATTGAACTTAATGTATCATGTAATAAAAGCACGCTCAAGCTGAAAGTGAGAGGGATTATTTCAGAGAAATGGTCTAGAACAAAGGTCTTGTGTCTTTCTCTTCCAAGCCTCTCTGTCTCTCACTCTCTCTTTCTGTAAGATCTCTTTGTCTGTCTGGTAAGACTAGTGGTCTAAACATGCCTGGGGTTAAACACATTCCGTTCTCATCTTCCAGAGATACTCACTGTTTAAACTGTAACCTTGTTAACCCAGGAATCCAACACTAAATCAGACACCTTTTGTTCCAAAAAAAAATTAATGAAAGAAAGAAATAAGATTAGTTTGTTAAACAAAACAGACAAGGAAAGCAGAGCTGTCTTTGGTAATGAAAATAATAAAATTTTAGTCTGGACTGTATACATTAAATACCCAGGATCGAAGACATTGTGTTTCCATCTTATTCCAAGCAGTTCTATAGGAATCGTGGGTTCTGCTGGAATTGCAACAGAATTGGAATTGTGTGTCCGTGAGAAGTCAGTGAAGGTGAAACGGAGGGATCTTTCCCTCAGGCTGTTAGGGGGTCTCTTCGCTATAAACATTGCTCACATTCCTGCTTCTAATTGGATCAGAACCGTAGAGTTCCTGGTGGAGAGCTCTTTTATTGTGCTTTTAGAGTCTTACGTGGGTGCTGGTCTCTCTCACACGCTACTATTTGGTCTGTTTCTTTCAAGGGCATGTCCGATTTTGGTCTCGGAAATTATTTGTTGTAATTCTGTTGTTTTAAATGAAACCTAATAAAATGTTATCCACAAAAATATAAATATTACATTTATTACATAATAATATTAATTATTATATATTATCATTAGTAGTAGTTATAGTGGTAGGAGTAGTAATCATCGTTGTATTAGTATGTTGCAGATAAAAAATGTAACATTTTATATAGTTTTTTTTCAATTGGCCACCTGCTTTCTTAAAGGGGTCCTTGATTATGATTTCACTTTTTTAACTTTAGTTAGTGTGTAATGTTGCTGTTTGAGCATAAACAACATCTGCAAAGTTACGATGCTCAAAGTTCAATGCAAAGGGAGATATTTTCTTTTACAGAAATCACTTTTTTTTTTTTACAACAAACGGCTGGTAGAGACTACAATGAGCTTCTTCCTGGGTTGGTGACATCACAAACCCCAAAATTTACATAAACCCTGCCCCCGGGAAACACGCAACAAATGGGGTGCGGCCATGTTGGGCTGCTTTAGAGAAGAGGAAGAGTTGTTGTAGTAGTGTTGTTGCCATGCCATAATTTTTACGCCGGACTGCTTCACAAACGAGGGTCAATTCAACGCTGGATTTGCAGAAAAGATTAACATGACGGCACATGCTAGTCGATGAGTTGAATCAACTCCACAGCAACTACATAAATGTATCCACTAACCATTCAGAAATGTCCAGAGGCATTCTATAAGTTGTAACTTCTTCCTGAATCTTTCCATCAGTGTCCGACTCCAGTTTGAACAATGTAAGGCTGAACACCGTTACTGACTGTAACACAGTTCGTAAGTACGGGAAGAAGGAGGCGGGAACCGGCGAACATTCAAACAAACTTTAATTCAAAATAAACAGAACAAAACGAAAGTAATGCCGGCAGACCCTCGCGGACGTCTGCCGGCCACACAAACATAATAAAACATAAAATAAAGTCCAGACCTGGTCCTCTCTCGTCCGTTCACTGTCGTCGCTCCTCCTTTTATGCCTCCGGAGCTCCTCCGTGAGGGACTCGAGGCCGGTGCGCCTCACAGGTGACGATCATTAACACTCGCGTCACCGGCCTCGCGCCGTTCCCTCACGGCTCTCGCCCGCCCTGCTCGCCACACTGACAATCCTCATTTTGGCTGCGTGAGATTCTCCAGCTTTGTTGTTGTTGAGCAACCAAAGTGTGAACTGTTAAAGCTCCGCCCTCTTCTGGAAAGGGGCCATCGAGCAGCAGCTCATTTGCATTTAAAGGGACACACAAAAACAGCATGTTTTTGCTCACACCCAAATAGGGGCAAATTTGACAAGCTATAATAAATAAACCGGGGTATTTTGAGCTGAAACTTCACAGACACATTCAAGGGACACCAGAGACATCTTGTAAAAGGGGCATTATCGGTCCCCTTTAAAGACTGGCAGGCTTTTTTATTGTATTGTTTTGTTTTCCTTTGCTTTTTGGTTCGAGTTTTGTTTTTGTTATCACTCAAAAAATGTCAAAAAAAGCATTTCTTTACCATCCCCATAGCACATCAGTGAGGAGTAAATATTCAGGGTCGCAGGTTAAAGGCCAGGTCATCCTAGATTCTCTCAGGAGGGCATCATATTATGAGAAGGATTTATGAAATCCTGCATTATTCCCTCTCTAGTCTCCCGTCTTGCCTTAGTCCCTCCTGAATCTTCAGTCATACATAAACATGAAGAACTGCATGCAACAATAAACTCTAGCTTTATTAAAGCCTCAGCTCCATCTTTATCAGCTGTGTCGCTGCTGTCTGTCTCTCCACCCAGAACTCTCTCTTTTATCTAGAGTTCAACTGCAATCTTCAGTATGTTTTCCTTAATACATTGCTTTTTAAATTACTTTGCATATGTTTGGTCAGAAATGAGCATGTGATGCGCATTTTGGAGTGTGAGAAAACAGATGTTCCGACTTTAAAAAAAGCTGCTCCTTGTTCCAGATGAAATCATAGCTCTGCTTCCACACTGCTCAAATAATCTTCAGACTACTGATGCCCCATGATACCAGTCACAATTCACATCATGACAGCTTTTTAATGACACCCAAGAGGTCAGGCAGGGTTCCTTCAGTGTGTTGGTTTAGTGCTTGATCTGTCCTTGCACATTTGGCAGATCTTAAACCTGCCAGGAGTCTTTCCGCCTGCTAGCATCTCAACATGTAATTTATCACCTGCTCTGAAGAGGAACACCTGTGCAGGTTTAAGATAGCTGCTTTACGAGACCCCTGGTAGAACCTGCAGGGGGTCGACACATCCTTACTGACTTATTTACCACATTTCCAAGACGTTCTCCATTTTATTTGTGGTTCCCCTTGCAGTTCCTCATTTATTTTTGGCACTAACATTTTTTTCATAACAATCTTTATACCTCTTTCCTCGTCCTTTTTCTCCTTTCTTCCTCTCTCATGCACACACCGCCATCTTTATCCGTGTCTCTTCCTCCCACATCCCAAGACGAAAGAATCGCCGCTCTCTTGTTAGTCACGCTCCCTCAGCTGTTACAGCTAGCGTGCGACAGCCAGTGCCAGGAATAAGGTGGAATTTACATTCATCCTGGTAAAAGCAGTTTTGTGGTGCCTTTGATGGTCAGAGAAATCTAGCTGAAATCCACCACCCTACCCGTAATTTAACAGTTTTGATGCTGTCAAGGGTGAAATTTCCACCTACTGCTCACCTCTGAGCTCTAGGCAGAATTGCTCGCATTCAAAAGACACAGGGAGACCCTCTTTCCTTCTCTGGTTACATCTTACTTCTGGGTCCCATGTTGTTTGTGTATATTCACAGATCAGAGTGAAAATAGCTTGTTTGCTTGTATCGAAGGATTATGTAAAGCATCATTTATCAGATGTCTGGCTTTTCATGGAATTTGGTTATATTTTAAATGTGTAAAACGTAGTGTTATGTGAAATGAATGTGAAATTCTACCGACTTCATTGTATATTTAAGCCTGCTTAATGTTAGCATGACCGTTGCATTATGTGCACTACTGTTCAGAAGTCTGGTGTTTGTAAGTTGTTGTTTTTTTAAAGAAATTAATAATTTTTTTTTTTTTTTAGCTAGGATGGATTGATCAAAAGTGACTGAAGTTTTTTACATTGTTACAAAAAAAAATCTATTGCAAATAAATGCCCTTCTGTTGAACTTTCCATTCATCAAAGAATTCTGAAAAAAGTAGCATGGTTTCCACAAAAATGTTAAGCTGCATAACTGTTTTGAACATTGATCATTGAATGATTTTAGAAGCCAGACTGGAGTAATGGCTGAAAATTCTCACTCCCAATGGCTCACTCCCATAAACTACGGTATAATTTATGTGTATTAGTAAAATAAATACTCAATGTAGTAACCCAGAATTCACTTTTTATGTATCAAGCTTTTTTTCTTTTTTTTAAAAAATGAATTACTTTGCTATTGAAAAAAGTACCATTTTATGGTTATAGATTAGTTAAAGGTTTCGTTCACCCAAAAATGAAAATAATGTCATTTATTACTCACCCTCATGTCGTTCTACACCCGTAAGACCTTCATTCATCTTCTGAACACAAATTAAGATATTGTTGATGAAATCCAATGGCTCAGTGAGGCAAAGCCATTGAAACTCTCAAGATCCATAAAGGTACTAAAAACATATTTGAAACAGTTCATGTGAGTTCAGTGGTTCTATCTTAATATTATAAAGAGACAAGAATACTTATTGTGCGCCAAAAAAACAAAATAACGACTTTTCAACAATATCTATAGGGGCCGATTTCAAAACACTGCTTCATGAAGCTTCTGAGCTTTAAGAATCTTTTGTTTCCAATTAGTGATTTGGATCTCCTATCAAACGGCTAAACTGCTGAAATCTCGTGACTTTGGCGCTCTCATCCACTGATCCGATTCGTAAAGCTCTGAAGCAGTGTTGTGAAATCGGCCCATCACTATTGTTGAAAACAAGTGTTTTTTGCCGCACAAAAAGTATTCTTGTCGCTTTATAATATTAAGATAGAACCACTGAACTCACATGAACTGTTTCAAATATGATATTTAGTACCTTTATGAATCTTGACAGTTTCAATGGCTTTGCTCTCAATAGAGGCCTCGATGAGCCATCGGATTTCATCAACAATATTTTAATTTGTGTTCGGAAGATGAACGAATGTCTTACGGGTGTAGAATGACATGAGGGTGAGTAATAAATTACATTATTTTCATTTTTGGGTGAACTAACCCTTTAAGTTGTTGTCCTTAACTGTTTCTTAACAGTTGTGATGGTCTCAGGAGATCATGTGGAGGTTTCCCACAGAGGAACAGAGAGGATGATGGTTCTGGAAAGCAATTTTGTTTCTCAATGTGAAAGAAACAACCAGGCCCACCAACCCCTGAAGAGCATGTCAGTAGAATTGCATCATCTGTGAAAGGTGTAATCATATAACTACTCATACGGTGGGCCAGTTCAAAATGACTTGTGTTGTGGAGCCTTGCATCAAAATTTGAAGGATCAAATGCTTGTAATCATAAAAATAACCATCCTGGTATCATTGATATGTCAGTGTGTAATCATCCTTGTGTGTGAGACAGAGTTTTGTGTGTGTACACAAATGTCCACACTGAATTGTCATTGCTTTTCTTTGTCCAAGTCTTTCTCAGCTCTTACAGAGAAATGGATTTTCAAGTGGACCATCTCCAGGATGACAGACTAGAGTCATTTTGCACAGTCTGGTGCTTTTTGCTGACAAAAAAATTAGAAACTTCCATTTCCCAGTCTGCACTCAGAAGCAGCGAACAAAGAGCTGAAAACACCCAGGACCGCACACCCACTGATGAAATTAAACCAGTCTAAAATGCATGCGTGTTAAAACGGTAGAGGTTGGAGGCTCTGGCGAGGTGAGGGAACCCTGTGGCAAGAGTCAGCGTAGGTACTGCATCAATAATGCAGCAATGCTTCACTTCTCTAGTTTAAATGCACTATTGGGAGGGAGCACTGGGAGTGAAACATCCTAAGAAGCCAACACATAGAGATGAATGGCTTTCTGGGTGTGTATGTGGAAGAACGAAAACCTCTTGGCCCCAACAAACAACATCAGGGTTAACACACTGATCCAAACCAACCACTCGAAGTCTCTATTTTTTGCCACTTCCGCTGTGTGTGTGTGTCTGAAAGAGGAAAAAGTGCCCCCACAGCTGTTTTGTGTCGGGTCTGTCAGAATGGGTGACTGGTCTTTGTGCAGTCATCATATATTTGAGAGGCTGATTTGCATGTGGAGTCGTGTCGGACGGAGGGTTGTGACGGCTCCACTGTGAGCTGTCAGCCCGAGGAGGAGTCTTCCAGCATGCTCTGTCTTCAGCTCTGACCTTGAACTCCAGACTCTCCAGCGGGCTATTCATTCCATCTCTCTCAAGAGCCACATTTCCTTTCCCATGTCTCAGTGGGAGAGAGCAGGGTTGTAACCTCAATAATGGGATTTTTAATGAAGCCTTGGATTGTTTGAATGTTTTTGTTAAGTGTGTTTGATTGAACAGCGATAAAGCGTGGATTGAGGTGATTTTTGTTATTTTTTATTCAGATTAGTAAATCACTGATCTTCAACTATCACGCTTTAGGGAGTGGTTACATTCTCAGTACCGGGTTTTTGTTACTGTAGTTGACAAGTTGACTCTAGTTTAGGTATGGGTCACAAAGGTCCCATTGTAGTTTGCTTTGTAGTCATGAAAATGTATTCAAGTTTATCTAGTTTTTCAAAATTTATGTTTTGTATTTCATTTAAAGAATTGATTTAGTTTTTGTTGATAACACTGCATCCCTAAACAAAGTGTTTTTCTGAGCTGCCATGTCAAGTTGCAAGAAACATTGTTTAAAAGAAAGAAAAACTCATCCAATCAAGGTCAGATCTGTAATTTTACAGGATCTTAGGATTAGACAGCTAGTCATTTAGGCAACCCACCAGTCAGTTTTACACATTCATACTCTTGCTGACATTGAGGTTTAAAGAGGATTAAACAAATACTTAAAACAACAGCCACCCGATTACTACACTTCCTGTTGACTTTGCCAGAGCAGCCTTGCACACAAGCACACACATGCCGAAATCCACCCGAGCTGGCCTCAGCTTGGTCTTAATTCAATTATGAAACACTTTTATAAAAGAGACTTGTGTTCAATAGCTTAATTTATGAGTCTGCACACTGCAACAGTCCAAGCTTCATAGTATGACCCTCAGTTACTTTGTGAGGTGCCCCAAGTCCCGGTACTGGGTGCATTCTCATTAATAATGTGGCTGTTTCACTGTGTGTTATTAGTATTGACTGGCCTTGCACAGAGCAGGCAGCCAGTTATTGGCTGGGATTTGGATCTGCCGTGTGTGTTGATAGGGCCCAGAGTTTAATCACTGTGGAAACATGAGAGTTATTAAAACAGGAAGCCTTGGCACTGCAGCGGGATCTCGGATGTCTCTCAGGCTCACTAATGATTATAAGCATGCTGCTTTGTCACCAAATAGTGAGAAAGGAAGAGGGAATGAGCAAAAAGAGATTTAAAGATCCTGAAAATACACAAAGAGTCAAACAAATGATTCTATTGATTTAGGAGAAAAGAGAAAAAGATCAACAAAAGTCTGAAGAAGTCAGACAGTCCTTTTTAACAAGGATCTTGCTTGTCTGAGTTTTCTTGCTGTGACAGGGAAGGTATTGAAGTGTGCAAAACCGTCCTATGCTTTATGTTAGGGCCTGGTTAATACATGCACACTGCCACCATGTGGTCAATAAGGGCACTGCATGTACAGTCTAAGAGCATTTGAGTGCACAGTGTTGGCTGGATTGCTGCCTCTTGGCCAGAGGCAAGATGATTGCTCAGTATATCTCAGCACCCAGTGATACCTTTAAGTGCCATGCGGGTTACCAGCAATGAATTTCAGCATTGCCCTCTGTTCTTTTCTAATCAGAGATTTCATGCTGTTTTCGAATGTGTAACCAGCTCTCTGCACTTTGGGTGGAATCCGTTACCTTGGCACATTTGGTCACAGGGGTGTGAAGAGGTAATGTAGGGTGAAGCAAAGCTGGAGTGGGTGGTGACAGGGGGGCGTTGAGAGCTAAATCTCTCTGTCGTCAGTTTGGTTGAGATTAATCTGTTGAAAACCACCTGCTAGGTTGTTGGCAGTGCTTGGTCTTCCACCCACTCCACAAATCCTTTGCATGGTTCCGCCGAAACTTGTTTTTCCCTGTGGCCTGTGTCCCTGTAGCATTCTTAGAGTGGCAGAACGCTCTGGTAAAATATTTTTGGAAAGGTCCCTATAGTGTGCGTATAAGCAGTGTAAGAACTACGGTCTTTTCTTGAGGTGGTTTCATCACCATCGTTATCTGACTGTTCTAACTTCAAAACAGCCTTTCACTAAAAGACTCTGCACCATGCCTGTTTTTTCACTTAGTTCAGCTCCATATAATGATGGTTAAAGATGTTTGGGTATAAGGATTTTTTTGTCTCTTGTTAAATAGGGAGTGTGCATGGGCATACATGATTTTGTAGTGTGTATGGTGAAAGTTTCAGTGATAACAAAACAATCAATGAATATGTGTTTTGAATCAATTCATTAACACTAATTCACTGAAATGAATTGAAACTTACCAACTCTGCCATTTTGCTACTTACATTTATTACATTTATTCATTTAGTAGGCACAAAATAGTCATTTCATTTATCACAGGGTATCCGCGGGTCCTTAGAAAGTCTTAAATATATTTTTCCTAATAAAAGGCCTTAAAAAGTCTTAAAATGTCTTAAATTCATATTCGATAGGTCTTAAATATTTTTCGTTGCATTACCGCAAAAATTTCTATAGTCTGACAGACCCCAATGACTGACTGATCATTGGACAAAATTTTTTTTTCCTTGCGGTAGTTATTGCGTTGCGTCATCAAAAAGAGTTGTGGTCGCAGGTAGCGGTAATAGGTAAGCGCAAATTTAATGATAAATGGCTCGAGAAAGATGAATTCTCCTGGTGGTTGAGGCCGGTGCCGGTAAATGTCTACGAGGCAAACTGCACCGTTTGTAGAAAATGTTTTAAACTGGGTACAATGGGCATCAAAGCGGCACGCACACGCCGAGCATCTAACTTTTGCGGTAATGCGACGGAATATCCGGAATTCCGTTTTTTAGGTCTAAAATCATGACGCATGTGAATCATGCAGATCAGTAAGATGTTTTATATGTTTTTTGTATGTTATGTTTTGTTTTCTAATACGTCACCGACTGAATGGTCCAGCGCCGCACGGCGCCATCTGCAGGACAAAGGTCAGCAAAGATGCAGGAATATCTGATCAGAGCTGTACACGGATACACATTTTTAAATAAATCTGCTGTGGCAAAGCTTTTGCTCAACCACTGAAAGTAGCAATTTGAACATGCTATAGAAAATTATCTGTGGGGTATTTTGAGCTAAAACTTCACATACACACTCAGGGGACATCAGAGACTAATTTTAGCTACATCTTGTTAAATAGGGCATAATAGGTCCCCTTTAAAAAATAGAAAAATGAATAGGCCTACTTTAATTCGTCATACTTTAAAGTTATAAAGTGAGTGAAGAGTGAAGACATTTAAAATGTTACAGAATATTTCTATTTAATAAATACTTTAATAAATAATATATTTGATAAATACATGTAATATAATTTCAAATAAATGCTGTTCATTGAACTTCCTATTTTTCAAAGAAAACTAACAAATATCACCATTTCCACAAAAATATGAAGCAGCACAACTGTTTTCAACATTGATAATAATCAGAAATGTTTCTTGAGCATCAGATCAAATTGTAATGATTTCTGAAGGATCATGTGACACTGAAGACTGGAGTAATGATGCTGAAAATGATCACAGGAATAAATTACATTTTATAAAATATAGAAAACTTTTTTTTATTTGTAAGAATATTTCACAATGTTGCTGTTTTTACTGTATTTTTTATCAAATAAATGCAGCCCTGGTGAGCAGAAGACACTTCTTTTAAAATCAATAATTGTTTACAAACATTTTGCAGGTACTTTAATAATAACAATTCTATTAATACATTTAATATATTATCATGATTATTAAATGCTGCTTTTTATTTTTACAGAACAATAGTATGTATTATTACAATATATGACATATCTTTTAATGTGATAAAATATATATTTAAAAAAAGGTGCCGGGGCGTGGCTTGGGTGCGGGGTCAGACTTTCCTGCTTTTTTTTTTCTCTAGCTGATCACATGCCTGATATATTATGTATGTATGTATATATATATATATATATATGTGTGTATATGTGTGTGTGTGTGTTTCCA
>RJVU01051648.1:10586248-10617380 GCA_003731715.1 Anabarilius grahami
GCGCTTGCCTTAAACAACATAAAAAAAGTTCAAACAGCTAATATAACCCTCAAAATGGATCTTTACAAAGTGTGCGTCATGCAGCATGTCTAATCGCATAAGTACAGTGTTCATTTTGATGTTTACATTCTGTTATGAATGAGTTTGATGGTGCTCCGTGGCTAACGGCTAATGCTACACTGTTGGAGAGATTTATAAAGAATGAAGCTGTGTTTATGCATTATACAGACTCCAAGTGTTTAAGAATGAAAATAGCGACGGCTCTTGTCTCCGTGAATACAGTAATAAACGATGGTAACTTTAACCTCATTTAACAGTACATTAGCAACATACTAACGAAACATTTAGAAAGACAATTCACAAATATCACCAAAAATATCATGTTATCATGAATCATGTCAGTTATTATTGCTCCATCTGCCATTTTTCGCTATTGTCCTTGCTTGCTTACCTAGTCTGATGATTCAGCTGTGCAGATCCAGACGTATAATCCCTTTCATAATGTTGGGAACATGGGCTGGCATATGCAAATATTGGGGGCGTACACCCCGACTGTTACGTAACAGTCGGTGTTATGTTGAGATTCGCCTGTTCTTCGGAGGTCTTTTAAACAAATGAGATTTATATAAGAAGGAGGAAACAATGGAGTTTGAGACTCACTGTATGTCATTTCCATGTACTGAACTCTTGTTATTTAACTATGCCAAGGTAAATTAAATTTTTGAATCTAGGGCACCTTTAATACATAATGCCACACCACATATATTGTAAATATGCCATATATCGTCATCCACACGTTTCCTTGATAACATTCAGACCAGTAATGTTCCTAGTCCTTTTTTTTCCATCTACAATGATGATTCAAGGTCCATCAATCACAAGAGAATCTAAGCAGGCAGGATGTAAAGTGGTGGGAAAGGATTTAGACATTGGTGCCCCAGGGCATGCTGGGAAGACTCTGAGCAAAGGCATTTATTGAGTCACGGTTTACACCTGTTACATCCTGTCTTCCAAAACAGAGTATTAATTGTAGAATAAAGTTATAGACACACTAAACGCCAGAATACAGGTTGCATTGTGTGATCATTTTCTTTTGTTCTTCTGTACATGTTTTGTTGATATTATTAGCATATTCCTGTAGCTCAAACAGTAAAGCATGGCACTAGCAATGTCAAGGTCATTCAGTTCCAAGGGAATGCCTATACTGATCAAATTTGTACCTTCAATGCAATTAAAAAAAAGTCGCTTTGGATGCAAGTGTCTGCCAATTTCTTAAAGCCCCCCTGTGGTGAAAATCAAGTTTTTAATGTTGTTTATGTGTCTTTGTGGTGTTTTTAATATGCTTTAAGACAAACCATGTGCAAATTCTTAAGTCAGCACCATTGCTAAGTATTTTCTGTTTAAAACTGCAGTGATCTAAAGACGTTCAAAAAAACGCGGTTTGAAATTGCTGGTGTTTGTGACGTCACAAACTACTACTGATATTTAGAAGGCAAACACAGATGGCAAACGGAAACATGGTTTGTGTAACATTAGCAACACATTATTAGCAGCTGTTTGATAATGTAGTCAAGCAAAAAGCTAATCATATTAATTACCGTATTGTGTCTGAAGTTGTCAAAAGCAACACCATTGTGCAGCGTTTACCTCAGTAAGTTGACCGAGTGGATCTCTGAGCTGGCGTGAGTGACTGGAGGCGGGGCTAATTAGCATATTCATGATGCAAGGGTGTAGTGTTACATTTCAAGCTATTTTAAGGCATGAAGAAATATTTTTCACAGGAATTTTTTTTTAAATATGCCATTTTGGTAATCAAAGATGAGTTTTAAGGGATGAAATTATTGACAACAGGGGGGACTTTAAATATAAATATAATCATAATCTTGTATATTACTGGTTTGATTTGTTACTAATGGAGTTCTCTTGTCCTGTTTTCTGCAGAAAGTTCTACTACATCACTCTACTGAGGGACCCTGTTTCCCGCTATCTTAGCGAATGGAGGCACGTCCAGCGCGGGGCCACGTGGAAGACGTCCCTGCACATGTGCGACGGACGGACCCCTACACCCGAAGAGTTGCCGCCCTGCTACGAGGGCACAGACTGGTCAGGCTGCACTTTGCAGCAGTTCATGGACTGCCCCTACAACCTAGCCAATAACCGCCAAGTGCGCATGCTGGCCGACCTTAGCCTGGTGGGGTGCTACAACCTCTCAACGGTCCCCGAGAAGAGGCGCTCACAGCTCCTACTCGAATCGGCCAAGAAAAACCTTCGAGACATGGCTTTCTTTGGCCTGACGGAGTTCCAGCGGAAGACGCAGTACTTGTTTGAGCGCACCTTCCACCTCAAGTTCATCCGGCCGTTCATGCAGTACAACAGCACGCGGGCGGCTGGCGTGGACCTGGATAACGACACGATACAGCGCATCGAGGAGCTCAACGATCTGGATATGAAGCTGTACGACTACGCCAAAGACCTGTTTCAGCAGCGCTACCAGTACAAGCACATGTTGGACCGGCGGGAGCAGAGACTACTGAGAGGACAGGCATCTTTCCACAGCCCGTTCCGAGAGGACGGAGTCGGAGGAGAGGGTATGGCACGCCTGCCAACCGAGGACTACATGAACCACATCATTAAAGGATGGTAACCGCCCACCCCTCTCCAGAGAGACCGAAAAAAAGACACAGTAACGAGGAGAGGGGGAATAAACGGACCCAAGTGGAATACCCGTTCCCAGCCTGGAGAGTTCAATGTTCCATTCTTTGGTCGGGAATACAGGACTAGAAAACCTTCTAGTCCTGGGAGCTAGATATCTGGGAGCATTTCGCTCAGTGCAGCATCTCAAAGGCCTTTTTTAAACAAAAGTTCTGGCATAACATTAATATTAAATTATCGATTTTTTTCATTTGTGCCACAAACCATTTTTTCTCGACCTCAGTGCTGCAGTGTTTCAGAGAAAGAGTGACTGAAATGAACACAGGTATTTCAATACCTGGTTCACATGAATATCTAAAAATGTATTGATTGTTAAAAGATTGTTTGTTTTTTATATACATAAATATAAAATATGTGTAAAGCTTAGATTGCCTTTTTAAAACCTGATGTGAAATGGATGGAGCCAGTCAAGTGGTGGAGAATTACTAACGGTTGTTATGAGTGAGTATGATTTTATAGATCTTAATATATATAACACTGAAGAGTCCCTTTTTCCATGAGTGTTTTTATCTTTTTTTTCCCCCTTTGAGTGTTGAGATTTCCATAAGCCCTTGAGATTGTGTTGAAAAGCCATTCCTGACAGTCAGATGTATCCAACTGCAGTTCAGTCATTTCTGATACCTAAAAAAAAACACAGTTTTATTTTTCGTTTAAGCATGTGCTAATTTATACAGTATGCACTGTATGCGTGTTTTTTCACATTTGCTGTGATCCTTTTACCCATAATTCAGTGCAGTATGCCCACATTTTGCATTGTGAATCACAAATTTTAAATGAACCTTTCCCAATCAGGATTCACATCATCACTTGCCCTTGTTAATTGTTGAGTTCACACGCATGTAAAACATGTTAATTGAACTTGCACTGAGCGTGTTGAGGCTTGACATCCCTCACAGATAGTTCTCGTTTGGCTCTGTGTCTTCGGAGACTCCTTAAACTCCCATCTTCGCACTTCCCTCCAGCTGAAACTCAAAACAAATAGACTGCTATTGAAGCCCATTGAAGATCCATGTAAAAATGCTAATGGAAAAAGAGTGAAGAAATGGATCTTATGTTCTGTCTCTATGTATCAATCAGGATATGGAGAACAATCCTGATTGGTGAAACCAAGAGATTGGTGAGGAAAATGTGACCATTGCTTTGAGTGTGTGTATGCAGTGTATACAAGTGTGTGTGTGTGTGTATATATATATTGTGTGTGTGTGTGCGTGCGTGCGAGAGAGAGAGAGAGCAAGCTAATTTGAGGTGTCTTGAGTTTGCGAGTTTGTTTTCCAACATGATCATTACTGTGAGTATTTCTGTTATTCATGACACCTGGATCTTTAAAGGTACCAATAAAAAGATATTTCCCATTTTTAATAACACGGTCGTGTTGAGTCCTTTTATACTTCAATGTGGTGGTCTTTTTTCTTTTCTCTAAAGAGCACAGTAGCTTTAAAGGACAGAAATCATTCTAATATGCTGATTTGCTGCACAAGAAACATTTTTCAACATTGAAAACAGTTGTTTTTTTGTTTTTTTTGTGTTATATTTCAAATAAATAGACCGTATACTATGTTTTTTCATATACGAATCGCCTTAAATCAATGCAAAGGCAGAGGTTCCTGTGTGACCTATTAATAAATCATATATCTTTTTTATTTTTATGAACACTTATTCAGTTAGGGTTTTTCAGTTAATTTGTATTGATTTATTTTTACCGTATTCTGTAGGTGTTTTGTCTTTGTGTGGATAATGTGCTCTTTTATGTACAGTAGCAAAACATTTTAATTCTGAAATATTACTAATTCTGGAATATTAACATTATATCATTTTAATGACATTCAGTTAGGACTCCGTTTACAACCTGAACGCTCTTCAATGTTTCCCTTAAAACACTTTAATCTCAGGAAACCCAACAACTCTGTGTGAAAGTGTTGGAACAGTCACAGGTTTCCGCTCAGTGTCTTAAAAACAAACGTGTTTCTGTTTGAGTTAATCAGCAGCTCTATCCCAAGTGTTAATTATCTTTTGGAGGGTGTGTGTGTCTGTGTGAACCGTGTTATGACTTGAACATTTCCTGTGGAAGACAATTTTGTCACTTTTTGCCTGACTCAACAGATTTCAGAGACACCCTCAAGAGAATCTCAAGCAAGAGTCATGAAAAATTTATATTCATTAAAGGGTTAGTTCACCCAGAAATGAGAATGCTGTCATTTATTACTCACCCTCATGTCGTTTCACACCCATAAAACCTTCGTTCATCTTCGGAACACAAATTAAGATATTTTTGATAAAATCCGATGGCTCAGTGAGGCCTGCATTGACAGCAAGACAATTAACACTTTCAGATGCCCAGGAAGCTACTAAAGACGTATTTAAAACAGTTCATGTGATTACAGTGGTTCAACCTTAATGTTATGAAGCGACAAATATACTTTTTGTGCACCAAAAAAACAAAATAATGACTTTATTCAACAATATTTTTTGATGGCCGATTTCAAAACACTGCTTCATGAAGCTTTACAAATCTTTTGTTTCGAATCAGTGGTTCAGAACGCGTATCAAACTGCCAAAGTCACGTGAACCATTGACATTTCACCAACACTTATGACGCAAGGAAGCCTCGTTTACTGAAATCACGTGACTTTCACGCTCCACTGATTTGAAACAAAAGATTAGTTACATGAAGCGCTGTTTTGAAATCGCCGTCGTAATTTGGTTTTTTTGGCGCACAAAAAGTATTCTCGTCCCTTTATAGCATTAAGTTTGAACCACTGTAGTCACATGAATTGTTTTAAATACGTCTTTAGTGGCTTTCTGGGCATTGAAAGTGTTAATTATCTTGCTGGCAATGCAGGCCTCACTGAGCCATCGGATTTTATCAAAAATATCTTAACTTATGTTCCGAAGATGAACGAAAGTCTTACGGCTGTGAAACAGCATGAAGGTGAGTAATTAATGACAGAATTTTCATTTTTGGGTGAACTAAGCCTTTAATCCTAATGGTACATTTTCAGTCATTTTACAATATCTATTTGTTTTTAAGTTTGAGAATATTAATATCACTCATTTCTTTATGTCTGTCAAAGCCAGATTTGCTTTTCACAACATCAACAACAACAAAAGAAAAAACAAGAAAGAAATGAATAAACCATTGCAAAGCTCTTTTTCTCTGGGGCCGAACCAGTCACAGTTCCTCTTCCCCTGAGAGTGGAGCTGAAATCCTCATCAGTTCCTCTGAGAGCTTCCTCTCTCACAGATCTCACAGATGCTGATGACACTGCACTGCTGTAACCACAGTGATCCAGCCCAGCAGATGCTCAGGGACGGCCACTTACCTCACTGTTGTTTATATTGTTCTTTGTGTCACCGGTGGGATTGGCTTTTGTGCTGTGTGGGAAACAAAAGACCAACATGGACTTCACAGGTTTGTTCTGATTGCAAAGGACAGTGTTTCTGTCACAGTTTCATCACTTCTTTCTTGCATAAGTCCATTAAAGGGCAGGCAGTAGTGGACTAAGTGAAAGGCAAAATGTTAATACAATATAATGAATAAAATAATTAAGAATTTAGAATAGCAGTATACAATCTTAACTTTTAAAAAGATATATCATTATATTATTGCAGGTTTGGTACTGTGTTGGATCTCCACTTGATGCCCAATGTAAAATTCTCAAATCTTGACACAAAACTACTGTATGATCTCAGGATATTACAAAAATGACAGTGACAGTGGTAGTGCATATGTTAGTATGTCCCAAAAGTTATTTTAAATTGTAATAATATTTCACAATCTTACTGTTTAAAGGTTTCGTTCACCCAAAAATGAAAATAATGTCATTTATTACTCACCCTCATGTTGTTCCACACCCGTAAGACCTTCGTTCATCTTCGGAACACAAATTAAGATATTGTTGATGAAATCCGATGGCTCAGTGAGGCCTGCATTGAGAGCAATGCCATTGTAAATCTCAAGATCCATAAAAGTACTAAAAACATATTTAAAATTACAAAAAGTATTGTCGTCGCTTTATAATATTAAGATAGAACCACTGAAGTCACATGAACTGTTTTAAATATGTTTTTAGTACCTTTATGGATCTTGAGATTTACAATAGCATTGCTGTCAATAGAGGCCTCGATGAGCCATCGGATTTCATCAACAATATCTTATTTTGTGTTCCGAAGATGAACGAAGATCTTACGGGTGTAGAGCGACATGAGGGTGAGTAATAAATGACATTATTTTCATTTTTGGGTGAACGAAACCTTTAAACAGTAAGATTGTGAATTATTATTACAATTTAAAATAACTTTTGGGACATACTAACATATGCATTACCACTGTCACTGTCATTTTTGTAATATCCTGAGATATTATATGAGTAATAAATGACATTATTTTCATTTTTGGGTGAACTAAGCCTTTAACTGTCATTTTTAATTATTATTATTTTTTTTTATTATCAATTAATGCAGCCTTGGTGAGCATAAGAGACTTCTTACTGACACCAAACTTTTAAACACAAAATGTGCTTTATTTAAAAAAATTAATAAGCACTTTTTTTATATAAATGAGCAAAAACCAAGAAATGTTTTACCTGCTCTCCTTAATCCAAGCACCAGCTTTCTGTCAGATAATAATAATCAATAATGATCAATCAAATATAGAACAGGAACTGATATTAAAAGTGAATCTAAGGGTGTAAAGAAGAAAACACATTCACAGTGGAAGGAATATGGCAGCAGTGTGTATATTTACAGCCCCTTAAATCATATTTGCCTTGTTTTCCTCGTCAGAAGTGTGCCAGTGGCGCCCCACAAAAGATTGAATTTCCTCACACACAGATTTGGATTTAGCTTCAAAACTCCTTAAGAACAAAAGAGCATATTACATCTCCATTCAACACAACCGACCAAAATGGGCTATCTGCTTCAAGCCATTAGTTTAACTGAATCATATATTTAGGCTGGAGTGGTTCTGCATGTTCTGCACATCTACCGATGTAATCAAGTCAGGGAAAACTTAGGCCTGCTAAAGCTGTTCGTTCAGAATCACGTGCCCGCACTGGAATACCATCGGACCCCCCATCAGTTATGAATTTAATGTTTCAACCTAAAACGGAAAAAGCTGTGCTCTTTATGGACACTAGAGAGCACTAGAGGACAAATAATGGCATTGATTCTCATGACATGTTCGGTTTTGCGGTAATTTGTTCTATTGTTAGTCTTTTATCTGAATGTTTGTGAAGGTACACATCTGTGTCAGGAGTCTGCATATATATGTGTTGTGTAAGACACGGGCAGCATCTTACTTCCTGTACTTCCAGAGTATTCGACAAAGAACTTATACTTAATTAAGTGCTCTTTATATCTGCAGGTGTGTAGAATGAATACTTTCCATTTGTTTCCATACTACATCCACCATCTTGGCATTGTCCTTTGACCTGTAACAACAACCACCAAAAACAAGTACATAAACTATGAGCAACAGCTTTCTTGGTAGGCTACCTCATGATCAACCGATTTTCTTCCCGATTCTGATGGCTTCTAGCTCCCATAGTCACATGGCAGAATATCGCTGGAAGCAATAGGTCATATCAAAACTGCAACTCCTAATTATCTGATATTCTTTTTGCATAGGCCTACTGTGACTGTGTGTTATGTAGGCTACACCTATGCGTATGCAGGAAGTCTGTATGGGTTTGTGTGGTGTAAAAATGAAGACTTTCACTTTCTGGTATTGATGTGAATTTAGCCTACTTAGCCACAAAACTAATTTACATCACACGAGTTCAATACTGTAACTTCCTGCTCATGTAAAGACAATGAACTATGATTGTTTGTGTTGAACGTCCATAAGATGGCGCTGTACGTTCAGTTTTGCCACATGCCAGTGCATAAACATGGGAAACGGGTCTCCTTGGTTACCAAGTACACATAAGCTACTTTTGATAAAACCTAATAGAAATGAAAGCTTTAGAACTTAGCTTTAATTTGACCTTAAAAAAAAAATCTTTTAAAAAAAAGAGACCCTGGGACATAAAAGTGTCCAAAGTTGAAAAACAAACAAACATGAATTTGAGTTTAGTGTCAAATGGCACTTTCAACCTTGAATGAGGGAAATACTTTTTGTTTTCTTTTAGTTTTCATGTGCCAAAATACTTCTGCCATTTAAAATCAAAAGGCATTAAGTGAGGTATGATGAAATTAAATTACTGTCATTACTCCCACTCATGTTGTTCCAAACTCGTAAGACCTTCTTTCATCTTCGGAACACAAATTAAGATATTTTTGATATGTTTGGCCTTCGATACTCTAACACAACTAAAACTTTCAAAACCCAGAAAGTACTAAAGACATTGTTAAAAAAAAACGTCCATGTGACTACAGTGGTTCAGCCTTAATATTATGATGCAACAAGAATACCTTTTGTAAAACGTAGTAAACTGTTGAAAGAAATTGTTGAATAAAGTTGTTTTTCTTATCTTTGCTACCTTTCTGGGACTTGAAAGTGGTAATTGTGTGTTCATTTTTGGGTGAACTAACCCTTTAAGAATGAATGGAGAGTGACATTTGCAATGAAATGATTAACTAATCAGATATGCTGCATAATGAAGCCTTTTAGCACGAACAGACTCACTAGAATCAGACTTTCCAATGCAACCTTAGCTAGAGTAGCTTTGGGGATTAAAGGATGCACTAAAATGAATGGTTCCAACACTACTGTATATCAAAAATCAGTGAATTTTTATTTCAAACACATGAATTCAAACCGCTTTTAGTTCTGATTAAGAGAACAATCTTGGTAATAAACAGATTAACAATCAGAATTCTTCAGTGTGCAGTGTGAATATCATATTTCATTGTCTAAATGTCTTCACACTTGTACACGCAGACTGATTACACTGACCTCATCTCCAAACAGGAGATGGAGTCTTTCAGCCAGAATGACTGGGTTACTTCCAAGCCTTGTAACATGCACTTCTGGAATCTTTCCTGTGCTTTATGATAGGGAGATGTTTTCCTCGCTACACAGAATGTGGCTTTTGTTCATTCAACCACTTGGGGGCTTTTTTCCCCCTGCACCTCTTCTGGCAGGTTCTAGATGGTTTCTATGCCTGTGTGGATATATACAAAAACATAATTTTTGTTTTTGAATCTTATTGGGTGTTATACATAACCAGGATGCAGTATTTGGAGTAACTAATGAAAAGCAGCGACAACTAACTTTAAAGGGTTAGTTCACCCAAAAATTCATTTTCTGTCATTAATGACTCACCCTTAAGTCGTTCCACACCCGTAAGACCTTCGCTCATCTTCAGAACACAAATTAAGATATTTTTGATGAAATCTGAGAGGTTTTTAATCTCCCATAGAAAGCTATGTAATTACCATCATTCAAGGTCCAGAAAAGTTTGCACAAAAACAAAAAATATGAATTTATTCAACAATATCTTCTTTCTCCTGTCTTTCTGCTGAGCTGTTTACGTCCAGCGCTTCCAGGTTCTACATCAGAACGCCGGTTTAATTTGTGTTCCGAGGATGAACGAAGGTCTTACGGGTTTGGAAGGACATAAAGGTGAGTTATTAATGACAGAAATTTCATATTTGGTGAAGCGCGTATCAGACTGCCAAAGTCACACCCCCCAGTGGTGAACCACTGAAATTTCGAAACACTTATGACGTAACAAAGCTTCGTTTACTGAAATCATGTGACTTTGGCAGTTTGATACGCGCTCCGAACCGCTGATTCGAAACGAAAGATTCGTAAAGCTTCGAAGCTTCATGAAGCAGTGTTCTGAAACGAATAAAGTCATTATTTTGTTTTTTTGGCACACAAAAAGTATTCTCATCGCTTCATAACGGTTGAACCACTGTATTCGCATGAACTGTTTTAGATATGTTTTTAATAGCTTTCTGGGCATTGAAAGTGTTAATTATCTTGCTAGTAAAAGAGGCCTTACTGAGCCATCGGATTTCATCAAAAATATCTTAATTTGTGTTCCAAAGATGAACGAAGGAATTTATCTGTTCAATATAATACCTCACCCGTTGAGTAATAAAAATGCCATTTCCGCGTTGCTTTTACAACATTTCAAATCCCTCAGTTCTCGCCATCTCCGAAAAGCCAAGCCAATGTTGATTGTTGGTTACGAGCTCTAGCAGACTCTCCTCTGTTCTGTGTTAAAAAAAACGCCCTTTAACTAGTTCTTTACAATGTAGCTATTTAGTAAAAAAGTACCTGCTAGTTTGAGACTGTCACCCTCATTGTTAATTTGCCATTTAGAATCATTAAATTATATAATTGGATAGTTATATTTGTATTTATTAAAAAACATTGGCCCTTAAATAACTTGTTATTAGCTACTGTAATGTAGCAAAGCTGAAGATTTAATGGATAAAAAGCAAAAACCTGCTACTGTGCATTTTCCCATAGGTGAATAATTACCCGATCCATCTGCACAAATCAAGGACACTGCTGCTACAACAAATGAATGCTATTACTGTACACCTGCAATTGCATGTTGATCTCAAAGCTAATTCACAAATGAGCCTGCAGGACTCTAGACCTCAGCATGAGAGCTGGTGAAAGAGGATGGACATGTATCTGATACATGTATCTTCCCTCAATGGCTCCACTATCTGTGGTGTTTCTGTTTGTAAACCTGCTGGGCTAATGACTCCTGCCGAAGCTAATGAAGAGTAAAACACGGGAAGATTCATCAGCTCTGATTGTGCTTATCAAACACTATTGGATTAATGTGGTCCATTCAGCTGCCCATGTCTGCAATCTGCAGTTTATTTAAGAGGAATTTTAAGCTTAAAGCCGTATATTATAGAAACTGTGATAATGCATTCATTTTCATAAACCTTGGATAGTGATTTAAATGTCATCTGGCCACTGGTAATTGATAAATGACTTGGCTTTTATGTAACTGTTAACAAGCATTACATTTGAGTCAGTGTAAGTGCAATTAGAGTATTCAGTAAAAAAAACTGTAGTGAATAACTTGATTCTCACATTTAATGAAGAAAACATGAGTGACATTTGCATGCAAAAATCCATTATCATGATGCTAGGATGTTGTGTGTGGTTTCCAGGGTGTTAGTTCATGGTTACTAATGTGTTTGAGTGTTATTTAGTATGTTGATTTGAGGTTGCTATGGTGTTACTTACTGGCAAAAGTCTGAAGTGCAATATTGTGGCCCTTAGGCCCCATTTATACACAAGACAAGAATTCATGATCAGGCCAGAGCCTACGTTAACAATTTTAAGCTCTTAACTGTAGTAGTTCACTTTTTTCTCCATTCTGTTATAGAATACTGGCATAAACATGGCAGGATAATAATGGCAAAACATTGGTAAAATCTTTCTTTCAGTCTAGACTGGCAGTAGCTGATATATTCTGGTCAAACGTGTAATAGTGCTGTAAGAGCTCGCCTCAGCACTTACCTCTGAATTCAGACCTGCATTACTCACATTTCAATTACAGATCACATTACTCCCATCACACCTTGCTCGAATACCAATTCATGGGATGATTACCTTTCTTCCTCCCTATCATCTGGAAAAAAAATGAGACTTTCAGACCGAACAGCTACTCGTGGAGTTTCTTGTCTCCTGAGTGTTGAATGGTTTAGCATTTAGATAGCAGCCATGAAAGAAATTAAAGATGAGGGACAGAATGAGAGAGAGAGAAAGAGAGAGTATGTGCTGTTAGGGATTTTATTCCTAATGCTTCGTTCTGACTGAGACTGAATCTCCTCAGAGAACAAGAACTGAATTACAATGAAACCCAAAGAATAAAATTAATGTAGAATTGTGTAATATTACAGTATCAAGAACAGGATTTCTTGGGCAAAGATAAACACATACCTCATGTTGAATCGAACTGGATCTACTGGACCTATAAAAACTTTCCAACAAAACTGTATCATAAAGTTTTCGATTCTATATTTTTTAAAATGGTTGAATTTAAAGAAAACAATTCAAAAGCACTGTTCCAGACCATATTGTGGTGCCGAATGTATAAAATGTGGTGCATGTCCAGTCAAATACCTAAATGCTCAAAGACTTAAAAAAAAAAGTATCATGGTTTCCACAAAACATATTCATATTTTTTGTGGAAGCTGTGATGGGTTTATTTTCAACACTGATTTAAGAAGTGTTTCTTGAACAGCAAATCAGCATATTAGATTGATTTCTGAAGGATCATGTGACAATAAAGACTGGAGTAATGATACTGAAAATTCAGATTTGCATCACAGAAATAAATTATATTTTAAAATATAGTTATTTATTTCACAATACTACAGTTTTTCTGTATTTTGATCAAATAAATGCAATGGTGAGCATAACCCAGATAGCAAGCAATGATTAAAATAATGTTAAATCAATGTTAATGTGTCAACGTTAACCACATTGAATCAATATCACTTTTGCACCCTCAATTAATGTTGAAAAAATGTTGAAATTTCAACAAAAATCAATGGTAATGGCATTGAATCAGTGTTACAATGTGTTGGTTCAACATCATGCTTCCACTCTCAGAAGATGAAACACAACTACAACTGACTTAAAGGGTTAGTTCACCCAAAAATGAAAATTCTGTAATTTATTACTCACCCTCATGCCATTACAATCCCGTAAGACCTTTGTTAATCTTCCGAAAGCAAATTAAGATATTTTTGTTGAAATCCGATGGCTCCGTGAGGCCTGCATAGCCAGCAATGACATTTCCTCTCTCAAGATCCATAAAGGTACTAAAAACATATTTAAATCAGTTCATGTGAGTACAGTGGTTCAATATTAATATTATAAAGCGACAAGAATATTTTTGGTGCGCCAAAAAAACAATATAACGACTTATATAGTGATGGCCGATTTCAAAACACTGCTTCAGGAAGCATCGGAGCATAATGAATCAGCATGTCGAATCAGCGGTTCGGAGCGCCAAAGTCACGTGATTTCAGCAGTTTGGCCGAGTTTGACACGCAATCCGAATCATGATTCGATACGCTGATTCATTATGCTCCGAAGCTTCCTGAAGCAGTGTTTTCTCGTCGCTTTATAATATTAATATTGAACCACTGTACTCACATGAACTGATTTAAATATGTTTTTAGTACATTAATGGATCTTGAGAGAGGAAATGTCATTGCTGGCTATGCAAGCCTCACTGAGCCATCGGATTTCAACAAAAATATCTTAATTTGTGTTCCGAAGATTAACGAAGGTCTTACAGATGTAGAACGGCATGAGGATGAGTAATAAATGAAATTATTTTTATTTTTGGGTGAACTAACCCTTTAAAGCCACACAGCCTGAAATCAACTGAAAATAAAAAAAGACAATACATCTCTCAAGAGATTTTACATTATGGGAAAAAAAATACTTTGACAAACACAGACATCAAGAATCAGCATATGAATCTCAACAATCAACAATCCTTCATGTCGCAATGCATGCTGGGAGCCACCATAGTATACAACTCATGACTCCCAGCATGCATTGCAGCATGAAGCATGTCACCATTGTTGAGATTCACATGCTGATTTTTGAGGTCTGTTTGTCTAAATTAAAAAAAAAAATTGCACTTTAAAAGTCAAGATTCAGAATATTTGATCTGTGGCAAGAAAGTATGGTTGGTGAATGTAACCTATTAAAAACAAATATACAGTTTTGGTCAGGAGTATGATTAGTAAATGATTTTGCTTTATGATGATGCAAACTATATCACACAATCATCATTTCTGGTTTCTTTACAACAAATGATGTGTTTTGGTAAACACTGTTACAAAGACCACAAACTCACACAAAAAGCCAAAAGTCGAACTGCCCAACTAAAAGAAACACTGACCACCAAAATGGTGACCAAACATCTTCAATAAAACCAACATCTAAACCTCTGTTAATTCTCAAAAAGAACTTCTGCTGAGATCTTGAGAGATTTATTGTCTTCTTTTATTTTCAGTTGATTTCAGGCTGTGTGGCTTTAAGTCAGTTGTAGTTGTGTTTCATTTTCTGAGAGTGCAAACATTGATTCAATGCTATTACCGTTGATTTTTTGTTGAAATTTCAACATTTTTTCAACATTAATTGCGGGTGCAAAAGTGATATTGATTCAATGAGGTTAACGTTGACACATTAACACTGATTTAACATTATTTTGATCATTGCTTGCAATCTGGAAAGAGACTTTAAAATATTAAAAACCAAACCTGGGGCCTCATTTATAAAATGTTGCGCAGAAACCGTCCTAAATTTGATCTTAGAATGGCGAGCTGCAAGAATAGCTTAGATTTCCAAAAACCTGCAGTAATCTGACAAGGAAAAGTATGTACGTCTGCTCAGACCCTGACACGGCTCTAAGCACTTTTCCACGTCAAAGACAGCTTTTATAAATATGAGCGTTGGCATGGATTTATGCGTACGCACACTCTAAGATCAAATCTGTGCGTACGCATGCTTTATAAATGAAGCCCCTTGACTCTAAATGTTTGTGTAAAGTAAGCTTGCATGAAATCAAAAAGTTTGCTTCTGAGACATTCCTCTGCACCAAAAACTCAAAATATTTAAGGCAATATTAGAGGAATTAGTGAGTGACAGCAAGACATTTCAAAGAGATTCTCCTTGAAATTAAGGCAGAAAAGAAGACATTCTTGAAGACGACTGTTGTTGAATAAACGACGAGGGGCAGTCGTGGCCTAATGGATAGAGAGTCGGACTTGTAACCCAAAGGTCATGGGTTCGAGTCTCAGGTCCGGCAGGGATTGTCGGTGAATATCCAGCGCTCTCCCAACCCTCAATACCACGACTGAGGTGAGACCCTTGAGCAAGGCACCGTACCCCCAACTGCTCCCCAGGCGCCGCAGCAATGGCTGCCCACTGCTCCGGGTGTGTGTTCACTGCTGTGTATGTGCACGTGGATGGGTTAAATGCAGAGCACAAATTCCGAGTATGGGTCACCATACTTGGCCACATGTCACGTCACTTCACTTCACTTCACTTCATAAAGAGTAAGGGAGGATGTGCAGGGTGTCAAGAGTGTCACCTAATACACTGCATGCTGATGTTGATGGTGGTGACAGGTCAGAAAATGAACGTTCAGTGTGTGTGTGTGTGTGTGTGTGTGAACAGCAGGTGAGTTCATGTTGAGGTCAGGGTCAGCTCACTGTCTCTCAATGGAGAGCTTAAGTTTGCCTTAGGGGACAGCACAANCGTCACTTCACTTCACTTCACTTCACTTCATAAAGAGTAACGGAGGATGTGCAGGGTGTCAAGAGTGTCACCTAATACACTGCATGCTGATGTTGATGGTGGTGACAGGTCAGAAAATGAACGTTCAGTGTGTGTGTGTGTGTGTGTGTGTGAACAGCAGGTGAGTTCATGTTGAGGTCAGGGTCAGCTCACTGTCTCTCAATGGAGAGCTTAAGTTTGCCTTAGGGGACAGCACAAATCTCTCCAGCACCCCACTTACATTTTACATAACTCATTCATTCTGACATGAAATGCCCTTCTGGAAGACACTGAAAACATCTGACACTGCTGCAGGTGTGGGTTTTGTCTATTTGTGACATGCGTGATTATTTTCAGTTAAAATTACAAAAACTCAGTTACTTATATGATAAATAATATATGAAATGGATGAAGGGATTTCATTGCCAAAAAAGAACAGATCTATAGACAACCAAACCAAAGTCAATGAAGTCTTACTGAATTTGTGTTTGCCATATTTTCAGAAGGTTTTAAATTTGTTCTTTGGATCACTGGGGAATATTTGACCGTCATATCACCTCTGTGGTGAATTATTTACTTAATCTGACTTCACACCAAATTCTGCACCGCTTGCAGATTTAGAAAGAGCTTGTGTGTTTTTTTTTCTCTCTCTCATTTGCAGAATGTTGCTGCATGTGTTTCTCTCTTTTTGACGTTGTTATGCTCAATAATTTGGTGCTGTCTTTTTTTTTTTTTTTTTTTNACACAGTATATTTGATGTGTACAGATTGGTATATGAATATTATTGATCTTAGTTCACATATCCAGTTTTCTATTTCTTTTATTCTCCCTTCAGAATTTGTTTCAAACTTCAGCTTGGTTGCTCCATTCAAAAAAAGCAAAAGAATATAAAAAATTTGTAAATAACGCAGTGTAATAGAATTAAAGGGGAAAAAATAACACAAACTTGATTGTGAGAGAGCCAAGCAAGATCAAGCTGTCAAACTGAAAACCAAATAATAGAACTATAATAAAGAACAAAAGTCAAGTTTTCCTTTAGGATTACTAATAATGTTAATAAGTAATGAACATGAAATATTAAGGAAGAAAACTAACTGAACTGAATTCAAAACTTCAACATTTTAAGTCAGAGAGTCAATATTTTTTGAGACAGGCTCTAACATAAGAGGCCATGCAGAATTTGATTTAGAATGAAGTGATGCATGTCTTTTCATTGGATGAACCTAGCAAATGCTCATATGAGAAATTAAAGCCCTGCACCCTGCAAAGCAGTAGATGTTCACTTTGCTCAGATTTATGTTCACTTTCAAATTGAAATCGCCTAAAATCTCAAAACTACTCATTAGACACCCACCTCCTCTCAAAAGTCATCTAACCCCCACGTAGAGCAAATTATAAAACAAAAACCCAAACATTTTCTCACACTACATCCCTCTCTAACCCTTTTCTTGTTGTTGTTGCCAAACTGCCCTTGCCTTTCACATGACGAATGTCAAAATTGTATTCCACAATGGCAAATTCCATCTTATCAGTATTCCACATGCTGTATAAGAAAACTACAAGACTGGTCTGTAAATACTATAATCCGTATAGGATGAAACATACACCTTGAAATGCTGAAGGGCAAGAATAAGGTCAAAGCCCCATTTTCCAAGGTGGAGTATCACTGTTGTTTAGAATTACTCTTCTTTAAATATAATAAATAACCACTTTTTCATACCAACAGAATCTGTCTGCAACACACCAGCACCTACACCGAAACAACAAACTGACGCAGTGATGATGTGACATAATGAATAAACGCATGTCTAGAAAGTAGAAAAAAGTTGCTGGTTCAGACCTAAGGTGTTGCTTCAGGATTGTCGACTTAATACCCAGCTAACAATTTTTAGTTGCCAGAATGTTCCCAAAACGGTAGTTTTTGGTTCTCAGATTGTTTTTTTAAGGTTTGTTTTTGGTTAGCCAGGAAAGTTTTCTTAACGGAAATAGAATGTTAGTCTATTAGTTATTTTAACGTTCCTATAACGTTATTCTAACGTTCTCCTTACGTTCTTATAACATTCTCCTAACGTTATTCTAACGTTATCCTAACGTAAATCACAAGTACAAAAATAATCATTAGACTACGCAGTCACAAAGGGGAATCAATAAACAACTGATACAAGTTGCAAAACTCAAGACACTGAACACACACACTACACTGCACTCCAAGGAGGCATGCTGGAAGGCTTTTAAACTCACGGGATGGCAGCGGATTGAAGAAAGGAACCTGAGAGCAGAAAAGCGAGTGGAAAAACAGAAGGAGGGGGAAAAAACAAAAGCACACACACAAAAACACGCATAGAACGTAACATTTAGTTTTTAGTATGCAGTGCATATATGATGTGCACAGATTGGTATATGAATATTATTAATCTTAGTTCACATATCCAGTTTTCTATTTCTTTTTCTTCTTTCTTCAGTATTTGTTTCAAACTTCAGCTTGGTTGCTCCATTCAAAAAAGCAAAAGAATATAAAAATTGGTAAATAATGCAATGTAACTGAAATTAATAGAATTAAAGTAAAAAATAAATAAATAAAAACACAAACTTGATTCTTAGAGAGCGGAGCATAACATTATTTTAATGTTATTTTAACATTCCTCTAACATTATTCTAATGTTCCTCTAACGTTATTCTAACATTCTCCTAACGTTATTTTAATGTTCCTGTGACGTTATTCTAACATTCCCCTAACATTATTCTAATGTTCCTCTAACGTTATTCTAAAATTCTCGTAACGTTATTTTAACGTTCCTACAACATTATTCTAACGTTCTTCCAACGTTCCACTAACGTTATTCTAACTGTCCTCTAACGTTATTCTAACGTTCCCTAACGTTATTCTAATGTTCCTCTAATGTTCTCCTAATGTTATTTTAACATTCCTATAACATTATTTTAACGTTCTTCTAACGTTACACTAACATTATTCTAACTTTCCTCTAACGTTCTCCTAACGTTCTCATAACGTTATTCTAACAGTATTTTACCGTTCCTATAATGTTATTCGGGTGTTCTCCTAACGTTATTTTAATGCTTCTATAACGTTATCTAATGTTATTCTAACGTTCCCCTAACATTATTCTAACGTTCCTCTAAAGCAGTGGTTCCCAAACTTTTTAGAGTGGCATACACCCTGAGGGGTTTCCCATCCTTCTGCGTACCCCATCTCTCTTTCACTTAGACTGCAGTCATACCTTTTCCATTAAAGGACAATAATTGCCCCCTAAAATGATTTTCCAGTGCATTTTTTTTTACCTTTATTAATAACTTTTTAAAATAAATAATGTTTTAAATTAAAAAAAATGTTCAATAGAGAAATATTACATATTTAGAATAAACGTTAGAATAAAGCTATAGGAACGTTAAAAAAACGTTAGAATAACGTTTTAGGATCGTTAGAATAATGTTTTAGGATCGTTAGAATAACGTTAAAATAACATTAGAATAACGTTAGAATAAGGTTAAAATAACGTTAGGAGAACATTAGAATAACGTTATAGGAATGTTAGAATAACGTTAGGGGAACATTAGAGGAACGTTAGAATAACGTTATAGGAATTTTAAAATAACATTAGGAGAACATTAGAATAACGTTAGAATAACGTTATAGGAACTTTAGAATAACTTGAAAATAACATTTGAATAATGTTAGAATAAGGTTAAAATAATAATGTTGGGAGAATGTTAAAATAATGTTATAGGAACGTTAAAATAATGCTAGGGGAACGTGAGAATAACGTTAAAATAACATTAGAATAAGGTTAAAATAATGTTAGGAGAACGTTAGACTAACGTTATAGGAACGTTAAAATAATGTTAGGGGAACGTTAGAATAACGTTATAGAAATGCTAAATAAAATAACATTAGAAGAACGTTAGGATAAGGTTAAAATAACGTTATCGGAATGTTAAAATAATGTTAGGGGAATGTTAGAATAATGTTAAAATAACATTAGAATAAAGTTAGGAGAACGTTAGAATAACATTATAGTAACGTTCTCCTAACGTTAGAAAAACTTTAGAATAATGTTAAAATAACATTAGGATAACCTTAGAATAAAGTTAAAATAACGTTATTCTAACGTTATAGGAATGTTAAAATAACAGAATAACGTTACAGGAACGTTAGAACAACATTAGGGGAACGTTAGAATAACATTACAGGAAGTTCAGGAAACCAAGCATTACATGAAGACTACTATAACCAAAACATAACCAACACCACCTAAGCACAATTTTTCTTATTTTTTCGGCCACATCAAATGTGTTTTAAATACACACGGTTACAGCGGCCCAAAAAAAAAAACAATGTCAAGGGTCACGAGCCCAACTGAAGTAAACACTGACCTACATCATGGTAACGTCAAATGAAACAAAACAACATCTAAACCTCTGTTAATTCTCAATAAGAACTTCTGTAGACGTCTGACAGAAATAAAGTCAATCTGGTAAGTAACAAGTGAAGCTGTTAATACTCTTTTATTGTTTAAACCTCCTCTTCTGAGATCTTGAGAGATTTAATGTCTTTTGATCACTTGATTTTTAGCTAAGGCTGTGGCTGGATGTCAGTTGTAGTTATTGTGTTTGTCTTTTTTATGTTCATGTTGTTTCCTTTCCTTCAGTGTTTCTGCTTGTTAACAGCAGGTGTTTATCACTAATTCTCGATTATCACTTAATTATCATTAACTTCAACACTGCTTCTGTGTTACTCTAACACACTGTAGTGTGGACACATACAAGTGTTCATTTAAAACGGAAGACTTTGCTGTGGGGTTAAAAGTGTAAGATGAAAAAAAAACAGTGAAACGTAATGTAACAGTAATCAACTATAAATTAATTTACGCCAACATACTGCAAAAAAACAGCAATTTCCTGGCAACCACAGCTGCCAGTAGATTACCGTAAAAACAGTAATATACTGTAAATTAATTTACGGCAACAAACTCTAGAAAAACTGCCAACCCTGCTGACAGTAGATTACCGTAAAATGAAGGGGAAAAAACAGTAATATTCTGTAAAAAAAAAAAGTCATATTTTCTAAACGAAACAAGTTAATTTCACTGAAATATTAGTGAAAGTTAATAGAAAAAGTTATGTGAAGTAAATAACTGACAAGGAGAGTAAATATTGAACTGTAGTTTTTTTTTTATGTTTTTGTACAAGATGATATAGGAGAGATCTTTTAGTTTAATTGATGAATTTTTGGGGTTACCATTATGCTGGAGAGTAGAGCCTGTGCTTCAGTCAATGATGAGCTGAAAAACACTGATGTTATGCTGCATGTTGCTTTATTTAAAGACAATAACTGTGCAGTTGCTGATTCAGTCATAAGTTGTTTGCTAAGTACTTTAACACATATATGTGTGTTATTGTTAGCTTAGACAAACTGCAAAGATTTGAGTTGAAGTCATGTTTTTAATTATTTCACTATTATAAATTAAGTGTTTGCAGTTAAGAAATATTCATTTTCAGTCAACGCAAATGAAATAAGTTCACAGTACTAATGCTGTATAACGTTTTTAAATTCGAACTGTTTGAAGCAATCGGTTTCCCAAATGAAATGAGTTCATTTCCACGGTAGTATTACAGTAACATACTGTAAAAAAAAGAGGGCTGTAAATTAAACCACAGCTGTCAGTAGATTAAACATTATTTTACAGCACAATTTTTTACAGTGTAAAAATAACCATTAGGGAGCATTCTGTAAGTCATTTTTAGGTTGTTTAAAAATAACCTCCCTGCAACGTTCTGGAAATGTGATTTTATGGTTGCAAAAACTAAAACCTAATAAGAACGTTCCCAGGACATTGTTATTTGGTTCTCAAAAAAACAAAAAAAACAAACGGCAACCAAATACTAATGTTAGGGGAACGTTCTGTGTTCTCTAATTTTAGAAACCTGCATGGGCGTCTGCCGACTTTCCAACAAGATGGAATTTCAGCAGCAAGTGGCAATTGTCTTTGTTCAGTCATGATCCGACAAGCCCCACGAAAATGGTTTTAAATTACAACATACATGAACAACCTGTGAAAAAGAGGTGAGCTAGATGACAGCAATTTTATCAGCATGGTTCCTTCTCCGCGGTTCCTCGCAGAGACCTTATTGCAGTGAAGAGCATGTGGCAGAGAGAGTGGACTCGGCAGGCGGCCCCATCTGAAAGGAGGGCGGGTGGCAGAAATGCCCATCCATTGAGATGAAAGCCACTGCTTTACTGATTAAACTTCGTAGGTTCCAGTTCAGTCTCAGTGACGCCATGTCAATTACCCACAACTCTTTCCACCACCTGCCGTCTTCTATCCTCAAATTGCTTGTAATTAATGCAATTTTCCTCATCTGGCACAATAAGGGTTGAGCTGAGGAAGCCTCACATCATTAGCTCACGCTCAGAGAATTGGGCAGTGGATTTAGGTAACGTGCCCTTTGTGACTAGATTTGCTATTCAGTCTTGCTGTGTTGCCTATATGCCGAACAAAAGTAATTTAATCAGTCAAACACATCTTTGTTTGGTTGTTTTTTCCACTCTTTGTTGTTAGAAGCTGACCTAAAGCCTGTATTGATTTGGAAGCTGATGACTGTTTATTATGCCACATTGTCTAATGGGCATCACAGCTGTTTGGCGTCTTGCGTTTTAGAATGACATGTTAAACACATTGATCACAAGCTTATTGATCTTGTTTGATTAGTTTGCCCAACAAAGCAAAGCAAAAAGTAGCAAATGGTGTTATATTTAAATGAGCAGTATTGGAATTACAACACCAGGAGAACAGCTTGGGTTTTTCTGTGCCTACAGGATGACCTATGACCCTGGCCTTGCGTTGCTGTGTTTCAATGCACTAGAATTTGCATAAGTTGCATATGTCCTTTACAGGCCAATGATCTCAATACTCATCTAACTTGGGTCAGTTAAACAATAAACCAGGAGCAAGATTATTAAACTGTTATTAAACTGTATTAAACTGTTTCTATAGCTAGAAAGTTTGAGCATGGCACCAGCAAGTTTGATTTCAAGAGAATGCATGAACTGATGAAATGCATTGAATGCAATGTACAGTAAGTCACTTTGGATAAAAGTGTTTGCCAAATACAATTCCGTTGAAAAATTTAGGCTCCGTAAGATTTTATTTTTTTAAAGAAATTAAAACTTTTTTCAGCAAGTATGCATTCATTTGATAAAAAGTGACAGTGAAGACATAATTTTACAAAAGATTTTCATCAATGAACCTTGAAAAAAGTATCAAGATTTCCACAAAAATATTAAGTGTAGTAAACATTTATAATAATCAGAAATTTTTCTTGAGCACCAAATCAGCATATTAGAAGGATTTCTGAAGGATCATGTGACAATGAAGACTGGAGTAATGATGCTTTGACATCAGAAATAAATTACATTTTAAAATTTATTAAAATAGAAAACAGTTACTTTAAATTTTAATAATATTTTATATATACTACTTTTTTTACTGTATTTATGATTTTCAAAACATAATTCAAAAATCTTACTGCACTCAAACGTTTAAACAGTAGCGTACACAGCAAAATGCCCAGTGTTAAATTAACACCCAAAGTGTACATATGAGTCCATCTTGCCGGGTGTTAAAAAGTAACACTGAAGCAGTGTTAAAGTTAATGAGATAATTGATTGATGATTGAGTGATGATTGACAATTAGTGGTGACACCTGATGTTAAAGGATTAGTCCACTTTTAAATACACTTTTCCTGATAAATTTACTCACCCCCATGTCATCCAAGATGTTCATGTCTTTCTTTCGTCAGTCGAAAAGAAATGAAGGTTTTTGAGGAAAACATTCCAGGATTATTCTCCTTATAGTGGACTTCAATGGCTTTATATACAAAATATCGCCTTGAACGTACTTTCCGCTTACGCATTCTTCATAACGCTTACGCTGAATTTCCTACACCCTCCCTATTCAACTTACGGAAAAAAACCGAAACTGGCACCATGTTCGTTCTGTAAGTAGAATAGGGAAGGCGTAGGACATTCAGCGTAAGCGTTATGAAGAATGCGGAAGCGGAAAGTATGTTCAAGGCAATATTTTGTTTATAAAGCATAAACGGTTGTATTTTTTTCGAAAATGACCGATCGTTTCGCTAGATAAGACCCTTATTACTGATCTGGTATCGTTTAAAGCTCTTGAAGCTGCACTGAAACTGTAATTTGGACCTTCAACCTGTTGGTAGCCATTGAAATCCACTATAAGGAGAATAATCCTGGAATGTTTTCCTCAAAAACCTTCATTTCTTTTCGACTGACGAAAGAAAAACATGAACATCTTGGATGACATGGGGGTGAGTAAATTTATCAGGAAAAGTGGATTTAAAAGTGGATTAATCCTTTAATAAGCAGAATCAGTGAAGAAACAACAAGAGAAACGAGAGAGACACAACAATTACTGACTTCCAGCCATTAAACATTATTACACTTATTATTAACCAGTTTGATTTTATTTCTGTCATACATCAACAAAAGTTCTTATTGAGAATTAACAGATGTTTAGATGATAATGTTTTAATGAAAGTTTTGTTTTAAGTCACCATGATGGTGAAAAGCATTTCCTTTAGTTGGGCTCTTGACTCTATTTGTTAACATTAATTTATCTCTGGTTGCTCCAGCTTTGTGTTTGTAAAACACATTTGTAATAGCCAGAAAAACTATGATCTTGGCTGTGTTTCTAAAAATTGTTGAAAGACAAATTTGATCAATTTAGGTTTACAATGCTTTGGGAAGCACAGTCATAACAATTATGTTTTCTCATTGAGAAATGGCCAGATTCATTGGTGACATCCAGTATTAACTGGTGATATAGATGTTATATTATTTCTTTAAATAATCTGATCATCTCTTTATAATCCAAAGATTTTTTTTGAACCAACATAGACATCAAGAATCAGCATATGTCCCTCAACAATGGTGACAATCAAACAAAGTGCTTCATGTTGCAGTGCATGATGGGAGCCACCAATCAAAACTCATCCATGGCTCCCATCATGCATTGCTGCATGAATAAATTATGCAGCTGAATTGTCCTGTAATTTTCGTAGATTGTTCATGTTTGCTTTTATTTTTCTGTTGTTTTGTTGTGACAGTAGCTTGTTTTGTGATGTTCAGAGTTTATCTGTTTGTCATTATTTTGTTTTTATTTATCGTCACCGTTCTTGAGAATCATATGCTGATTCTTGATTTCTGTGTGTATTTCATGATAGTAGCTTTGGTGTACAATGTATTTTTCTTTAAAAAAAAAAGTTAATCCTACTGTTGGACCTCAAGCTGTAAAATGACAGGACTACAATCAATAATTATCATTACACATCAAGCTCAGACTCTAAACAACATCAGGCCATCACATGATGATAAAATCATCACCAAATTATATTGTGACCAGATCATGTACTTTACAAACACAGAGTTGGAGCAGCCAAAGAAAAATTAATAATAAAAGGTAAAGACTCAAGAGCCCATCTAAAGCAAACGCTGATCTCTTTCATGGTGACTTGAAATGAAACATTCCATAAAACATTAATTAACACCTTTTTTCTCTCTTTCCTTCAATGATTCATCTTATTAACATCAGGTGTCACCACTGATTGTCAATCATCAATCAATTATCTCATTAACTTTAACACCGCTTCAGTGTTACTTTTTAACACCCGGTAAGATGGACTCATATGTACACTTTGGGTGTTAATTTAACACTGGGCATTTTACTGTGTACATAAATTGTAAACAAATAAATTATTAAATAATTAATCAGAACAGCAACAACCCTAACAGAATTTTGTTATAAGAACGTTCTTTAAATATTCAGTGTTGGTTCTGGGAACATTAAAAACGTCCAGTTTTCTTGATGTTACAGGAACGTTTTTATAAGGTATAATGTTCCTCAAACGTTCTTTCAACTTAATTTTGATTTAAATTTCAACATTGTAGGAACGTAGATTTGTAGCTTTCCTAGAACATAAAATGTAGTTTCCTTAATGTTAGTAGAATGTTATTTAAAGGTTAGTATGATGTTCCTGAAACATTCTTTCAATCATTCATACACCTGCTGTGAACAAGCGCTGAAAGAAAGAGAAATAAAAACACAAACTAGCTTTCTTCAGCCACAGCCTTAGATGAACTGAAGATAAAAGACATTAAACCTCTGAAGATCTGATTAAACATCTCCACAAACAGCATTACCAGCTTCACTTATTACTAACCAGACTGACTTTATTTCTGTCACACGTCTACAGAAGTTCTTATGAGAATTAACAGAAGTTTAGATGTTTCGTTTGAGGTCACCATCATGGAGATTGGTGGTTGCTTTAGTTGAGATCTTTACCCCTGATTATTGTAAAGTTTCTTCTTTATCAGCAATCACAGGTGTTTTCAGAAAACATTTCTGCATTGATAAAGAAGATCAACATATCTGTTTTAATAACAGACAAATTATTGCATTAAAGTGGTTTAAATTACAGTTTTTTTTTCTGTAATTGCGAACTTTAGAAATTGAAACGCTTCAGTTCATCTAAGGCTGTGGCTGAAGAAATTTAGTTTGTGTTCTTATTTCTTTTTCTTTCAGTGCTTGTTCACAGCAGGTGTATGAATGATTAAAAGAATGTTTCAGGAACATCATACAAACCTTCAAATATCGTTCTACTAACATACTTAACATTATGTTCTTGGAATGTTACAAATCAACGTTCCCAGAATGTTGAATTTTAAATCAAAATTAAGTTGAAAGAACGTTATTATATGCCTTATAAAAACATTCCTGTAACGTCAAGAAAACTGGACATTTTTAATGTTCCCAGAACCAACACTGAATATTTAGAGAACGTTCTTATAACAAAATTCTGTTAGCTGGGAAGCAAAGGAGTTCCTCAAGGCTCTGTGTTTGGGTCTTTAAAATTGCTGGTTAGCAGTTTTTATTTTCTTATTCACAAATGATTAAATGATTAAGCTAATAATAAATGATTAAGCTAATACGCTAACTTAAGAGGCCGTATGAACTGAGACTTAATCGGTGGAGGGTATTTTCACAAACTGCCTCTCTTAGATCTGCAGAGACAATGGCCGCATTTACCAGACTGAGATGAAGGATTCCCTCTGAGCTGTCTCAGATGACAAATCAGGTTTAGACATACTCCATGGGGCCAGACATGAAGCACTTCATCATGCCAAGAATTACAGAACATAACAAAATGAAGAGAAAAAAAAAACAGAGTGAAAGGACAATAGCATTTCCGAAACCAAATATAAAGTGAGCTGTTAAGACACTTTAGTGTAGGCTGCACTATCCATAAAACGATGTCACACAAAGCAACATTCTTCTTCAGATGTAAGCTCTCATTTTTAACATCAAAAAGAACAAATAGAGAAACTAATTGCTTGTAATCCCCTTCCTAAAATGTTGGATTAATAGTGCATATAACCCTTTTCATCTTTCACTTCTTAAGTATTTTACAGCAGCTAAACTGTAGGGATCATTTTGAGATGATTATGTTGATTTGGGCTCCCATTGAAGACTGTCTTTCATCAGTGTAAAGAAATGAGGTTTCATTGACACATAATGTGTTTCTGCATTCAAATACATATGAAAAAGAAAAAAGAAAATTCACATTACAATGACCAAAGGTTTCGTATTAACAATCGGTTCAGTTCAGAAAAACAAAACCATTAGCAATGTAAAAAAAATGGCCTACCAACAAAATGAACACTGCAACAATATTACAGTAATATCCGAGTCCTCCGAGGTCATTTTCATAACAATCGATGACGCATAATGACGCCAGCAGCGTTTGTATAAAACGAGAGTGAGTCAACGGAGTGATAGGAGAGATATTACGTTATTTATATATAGTGATAATTACGGCGATTATTATGAAATGCCAGACTACTGAATGGCTACTGGGTATTCCAGAGAGCTATGTAAATAAATACATACTGTACATATGTCCATCCTTAATTATTTATCTTGTTTTCCCTTGTTATTCCAAACATGCACACATTTCTTCCTCTTAAACATATCCTCATTCACATTCATGATGTTAGAGCGACTGATAACCATCTGTAGCCATGTCAGAAGGAAATGTATTGCATTTTACCGCTTGATAAATGCAGCCCTGCATTACATTTCTATGCTTATATCTCAAAGACAGAAAACTATTACACATCAGCACAAGGTATCAAGGGATGAGAATGTAATTTTAGAAGGGGTAAATGTCTGGCATTATCCAAGCTTATCCAAAGGGGTTCATCTACAGAGGGAATAGAAGCCCGTCTAAAACAGAAAGCAAATATTGACATTTTCAAGGGAAAACATTGATGGTGTTTGATTTATGCTTGACTTGCCTCTGATAAATGTGAGATGTCCCCTGCGTCTCTGTGCTTTGATTCAGGATATATGCCATGGTGACTTCCAGCACCAATCACAAATTTATTGTGTTTTCAGAACCAGCTAGTTTATTTTTAGAGAGGACCTATTTTTATACATTTTTAACTTTCTTAAGAGTGTAATGTTGAGCATGAAAAGGGTCTGCAAAGTTACAAAGGACAAAGTGCACTCCAAAGGGAGTTCTCTACATCAGTGTGCACTGTGTCTGAACTCCTTGAAACATCTCAATTGTAGTCTTGAGTTTTCTTCCGGGAACAAACACGTCACAATATTCCTCATTTAAATAATTTACGCCCTAGGCATAAACAAATAAAGGAGGCAAAGCCTGGTTGAGTTGTGTTAATAGTATGTTGTCGCTATGTTCAAGAGACGCTGCTTTCATCACCCCGGATCTAATGTAGTTTTGGTAAGGGGCATGATATTTCCAAAACATGCTCGAAGCAGTTGACCAATCACAACACACTGATCCAGCCATCCAATCAGAGCACATTGCGCTTTTCTGAAGTAGGGGGTGCACCGAGACAGAAACTAAACAGAGTGTTACTGACAGACTGGGAAGAGAGGTGCTGCAACAATGTAAAATATGTGAAAAATCAAGCGTGCTGTACAAGTCCTGAAAAGTGAAGCCAAAGCGTCTCGATCGTCCCCAGGTGGTTGGTCCCAGTATAGGTCATAAACCCCGCCCTCTCCATGTAATTTAATGGGACGTGAGACAAACTAAACAAATAAATGACGTCAAATAATTTTTTTCCAAAGATGGTTTCTGTTTTTTTATGTAGTTTTTATCATGCTGATGAAAGTTCAAGTGTTTGTTTTTTTAAATAAGTTAAATTTAGTTAGATATTTGATGCTATAAAAATGGGGGTGTGACATGATTGACAGCGAAATAGTCAATCACTCCCCACTCCCAACTTTTTTTCGGGAGGAGATTGGAGCTTTAACTTTAATTTCTACATTTCCATTACTGTTTATTTCACACTGACATAATGAGTTGTTCTGCAGTGAACCGTACTAAACGATTCTGTGGGAATGTGGGCGGGGCCTTTATAGCACGGCTCCACTTCATGCTCACTACTGCGCAGTATCGGGAAATGCCATTTGGAGAATAAACGTTTTATTTTGTTTAATGTGAGCATGAGATTTCCCATGCAAACAGAGGGTTCAGTTTAAAGCAAATCCACAGCTTCCAAACATGGCTTGAACATATTGTGGACAATACGATGTCCTGTCTTCAGAGAAAGCATGATGAAAAAGCCGATCCAGGACAACAGACTGATGAGGTTCCTCCCACAGGTTCCCATCAGCTCCCTGAAAACGCTTTTATCAGACAGTGCACCGGCGGTCTGACAGCGACAGACAGCATTTCGGCAGGCAGCCTGGGAGGCTGATGAAAAGGTTTGTGAGATGACAAAGGCAGCGGAATAATATTTGATGTGCTAGTGACAGCCCACAGTGTGTCCTGGTGAGATTTCAAGGTGATTTCTGCAAATGAGGATTGATCGAGAATTTCTCCATCTTGAAATAGACCAGCGACCAAGCCCATGGCTGTTGGTTAGCCAGTTATCCAAACACCTGACACTCACTTGAAATATATGAATACAAATTGACCAGCTTTCTTGTTTTATTGCATCATGTATACAAATAGCACATGATAAACTTGCTGACTCTCTGTCTCGTGTATCTACAGGTGGTGATGTATCAGTCTGTCTGCGATAATGTGGTTCATCCATTGAGGCCAGATACACCAGTCTGAGACAGAAGATGTAATCAGATACCTTCCATGTGCACTGATGGACTGAATAAGCAGAATGGATCAGCTCCAAATGGAAAGCACAGGGATGGAATAAACCTGTCAGCCCTGCACCCATCAGATCTGGAGCCAGGACATTAGTATGATAAGGCTTGGACATAGACACATATAGACAGAATGGCTAGGCCTACAAAATGTGTCCTTCGGTGAGGAACCCAAGAGATAATAACACAACATTTCCTGCATATTTATCTATACCTCTCTGTGCATGTAGCTGTAGCATTGTCCAAACTCCAGGCAATATTAAATACATTTAGACTTTTATGTCATAAAAATGTAGATAGTCAAGAAACGCTATATAAAAAGGCATTTTCCAAAATCTTACAGTTTATTAAGGAATATGAAATAGTTTCTTTATATTGTTTTGCACATATTTATTTATTTTTAATTGAATTTGCAATTGATTTTTAAATTATTTAGTTTTCTCTGGTTTAGCATTAGTGCAAAGTCTAATAAGTGTGAAAAAAGCTAAACAAAATAGGACATTAATAATATAAATAATTTAAAAAAGGTGTTATCAAGGTTAAAAATACACATGAAAACATAAAAAGGAATGTACTGTGGTAATGTACTTTCAATGTCAAACTTCAGAGTAGTAAGAGGCTGTTAAAATGTACACATGGTAATTTTTTTAGCATGTTAAAAAGGTTTATATGGTTTAAAATGTTTCTGGTGTTATGCTGTTAAATGTTCATGTAAAAATTTCCTTTGGAAAAATGATAATTTATTGAATTTATTCTGAACAGTACGGAGCCCCTAAAGGGACATGATGGAAAAAATATATTTTAAAACTTCTGCGTTCTCTCGCAAAAACTATTGCGTTCCCCTGAGAAGCTTTGCTTTCGGTTTGTTTCTCAGGGGAATGCAAAACTTTTGCGAGAGAATGCAAAAGCATGGAATTATAAATATATATATATATATATTTGTTTATTTATTTATTTTTT
>RJVU01051648.1:10636242-10647278 GCA_003731715.1 Anabarilius grahami
TAATGTAAAAAAACAAACATTTTAGAAATGTGCTTGTGTTGTATTTCTTTAAAATAAATTATATATATATATAATTTTATAAATAACTAATAAATAAATTCACATTAATTTTGTTATAGACACAGATGAGAACAAAAGGCTAAAAATATTAACATATTTATTGGACACAATGTTCAAAATGCATACAATTCAACAAGAGCTTTATGAAATAATAACCAAATCGGTACACAAATCATCACAATGTTGAAAACTCAAAACAAAAGATACACAGAAATTTAGAGGTAACATCTTCAGGTACTGACTGAGGACCTGGTTTGCTAAAGTCAATGACTCCGTGACCCTTCATCGAGTTATCTAATCATGTATCCATTACTGACCTTGTACAAGCCAAAGAAGCTTTTTACACTCAGGGCTGAAGTACTTCAGTTTAGAAGTGGGTGGCAAAGTGCCTCAACATAAGTATACCAGATATGATTTAATTATGTAATGCACGGTGCGGTTACCCGTACAACAAAACAACAGTCCTGACTGGCTAAGTACAGACTGAGTTACAGGGGCCGACTGCAAAACCATCCAACAATTTTGTAATACTGATGCTTTCGGCCACAAGAGAGTGGCTTCCTACAGTTTAATTGATGATTTCCAGACACATCATTAATATTTTCCATACAACACTACTCGTCTCATCCGCCAAGTGACATATATTTATTCTCAGTGCTAATCCTGGCTGATATTCATACCTGGCAATCAAAGTTTAAGAAGTTGTGTGTTCACTCACGGTGATGTATCCTGGCTAAAAATGTCTAGCCAAGGTCCTGATGCAATGTGCAGTAACTCAGTAACAGGTAGTGTGGACTTTGTAAACTGCCAGACCAAAGTTTGCATGATAATAACAGTACTTCACAAAATGGAACACAAACAAATTGCATTTATTTCTAAAAAAAAATCAAAAGGAATGTCAAAAATGCTTCAAGATAATGTTTACTGCATCGAACTGTGAGTGTTTGTGTTGTGTAAATAGTGAGCTACAAACTAAAAACAAGAAAAATGAGAACTCACAAGAAACCCAGGATTCAAAGTGAATCATTTTGGGGTGGAAGATGCTTTTTGCAGTGCTTCATTAAATTATTCGCTGTTATTGTTGCCGCATGGGAAATTACAAATCTGAATAGGCACATATGTTTCAGTAATCTGACAATTAGGAATAGCTCCTAATTAAGAATTACTAAAAGCACAGAGCAGATGTGCCCATTATTACAATTATAACCTTGACTTTCATCAATAAATATTCGGAAGAAATAAACATTCTTCGTTATGGTTTCAATAAAATTTAACTCAATGAACTGAAGGAACACTTTCCCAGAGAGGTCACAGAATGAGAGAACAACACTGTTTTTGTTGCTTCTCCATCATTTGGAATGTGTCTGCCAACATTATAATACTGTATATGAAAAAGAAAATCATGTTTGATCATTTTTATTTAGCATTTTACTTACAATAATGCTAAAGTTGTGCTTATTAAATCACCTAAAAAAAAAAACACAAAAAAGAGGGGGGCGGGGGCGGGTAGTATTGTTTTTTTTTAAAAAACATCCTTAAAACAAGATATATTCATAAATATAAAATAAGATACACTACCATTCAAAGGTTTAGGGTCAGTAAAAATTTTTTGTATTTTTTGAAAGAAGTCTTATTCTCACCAGGGCTGCATTTATTTGATCAACAATACAGTAAAAACAGTAATATTGTAAAATTAATACAATTTAAAAGATCTGTTTTCTGTTTTAATATATGTTAAAATGTAGTTTTGATCAATTTAACACAACCTTGTTGAATATAAGGATTTCTTTCAAAAAAATCTTATTGACCAGTAGTGTAGTGTACAGTAGTGTAGTAGATTGTAGAAAATATTACTTGTTTGAAAGAAAATATCACAAATTAAACCTTTTTTACACCCTTCGTTGGGAGTTTGATTGACAAGCGATCTAACCAATCATAACGCCGAATCCGCCAATTTGTCCGACAAAGCAGAGTTAGAAGATTAACCTCGGTGGACTTGAACTTGAATAATGGTGTGTATTTACGTCTTTCTGCGTTTGAAACAACATTCCTTCTCATGTTCATTCATGTTTATTTGATGCTATAAATTAACTAGTAGGAAGAGATGATCGGTTCAGGAGCCGCTAGAGCTGAAGCACTACAGCAATCTGTCACAAGAGCCACAAATCGTTTTTTTTTATTGCTCGAATTTCTTTTTAAAAAATTACACAATTTGAAAGCTAGGACTTTGTTTAATATCATAAGTAACCTGCTCTGTCTTGTCTGTCGACATGTTGTCAGTGTCCTCTTTGCTCCGCAATGTATTTTTCACTGCGTGTGGCCTGACAGCGCCATGGCTTGTCGGACAAAGCAACAGTAACTAAGGGGGGCGGGTCTTTGCGAAGGGTCAAATTGACAAACTTTACGCATAAACCCCATTCAAGTTTCTTAGAATCCTGCCAGGAAAAAAAAAAAAAAGTATTATGTCATATATTTAGATATTTATATACTTTTCTTACGTTTACTGGAAAACAAGACAAATGTAAAAATACTGAAAGAAAATGTTTTTTGCAGCATGTAAATGAAGGACTTGTGATGACAAAACATAAATAAGAACACTGAAACTGAAAGGCATCTAACAGGAAGTGAATCCGTAGACGACAGAACTGAGTAGGCTGTTCTGTCTGATCTGCTGCCATTTTGAATCGTGTATCAGTGACAAAAAAAACAATCCTGAGAATGCTCAGCTTTCCCCAACACCATAAAGCTAAATTATCCATTACATTCTACAGCCACACAATCCTTGTCTGTTCAAAGCTAGAGTTGAAGGTTAAAATAAGAGTTACCACCTTGCCTTAATTTACAACTGACAAAAACCTTCAAAACACTAAGTCAATACTGTACAAATACAATAACCAACACTGTACAACGTCTCAATTTCTACTGCAATACAATCTTTTCTTCTTCAATCACACCATTTCCAAGTGCAAAACAAAGCACTGCCAAGAAACATGGGGCGAGAAACCAGAAAATGGAGGATGAACCAGCATCTGTTGTGGACAACTTTCTACACGGGATTGTGAACATGGTGCATGGAAATTGTATACTAAAATGTTTAAGCTCCACCATTTTGTTATCAGATCATATGGAAATGTAATCTGAAGGTACCTAGTGCTCGGTAACCATCAGAGCGCTATGCCTAAATGGGTCCAACACAAATATAGATTCAACAGTCCACCGAGTGCAGCTCCATCAACACCATGACGATTTAGGGATAAAGTCTCCCTCGTTAAATGCTCAACACATATCTCCTTCCAACAAAGACGCCCATAGCGGCTCACGTTCGTGGTGAAACGCATGTAATGATGCAAAATACTTTAAATATGCAATGAAATTAGAAGAAAATCCACATCAAATGGAGTGGCTCCACATAAACGTGTCCGAAAGTTGCTGCCAGTGTGAAGGAAGTACGACATCTGCCCTCTTCGTGACATCGTCACGCTCTCCTGCCTCTGAAGCAACAATTACTTTTCATTCCTTAAACGTGTCTTGTTTCTCTGTTGCTGCACATCGGATGTCAGAACTTGTCAAAAGTGACAAGCGTGGGCTCTCCAAACTCTGGGATCTCCACGGTGGAATTGACATATTCCAAAGACGCTGCTGAGAGCTTGATGGAAGCAGGCCGGAGAGGCATTTGGGGTCAAGGAGCGGCCCTTCTATGTACCGTTTAAATGCGTATGTGTGAAAGAGAGATCAGTGCTTCTAAAGGCGAGCTGTCTCTCGCTGAACGTTTCTAAACTATTTCCACATACACAAGTTTTCAGGGACATCTCGCTGAAGGTTTTCTCATCCTCGCAGTTCACGTTAAGCCTCTTATTGAAGAAAATCATACTTGTATCACTCGCAAAACAGTTAAAAGATTCACAAGACACAATCGGTGTTTCTTCTCAAGGTCTTTCTTCTGTACAATGAGGAGTGGAGCGTGATGTTCACAGTGCTGTGATGTCACATGGTGTTGATTCTTGTCCTTACTTCACTTGGATCGATTAATATCCACTTTTTAAGTCCACAATCTTTGAGCATCCAGAGCAATCTACTGCCTTAGAAGATTTCTGGATGCTGATCACAAAAGGGAAGGTACTCGCCCATTCTCCTGTAGGGCTGAGGAACTTCAGTGCTGGTAGAGAGATAAAATAGAGTCATTTTGCAGCAAGACGCTTCCATGTGGCAAGAACGCTCCCAATCTCCTCTTCGGTGGAAGCGGAACAGGTCGAGGCCGTTGAGGTGAGGCGCTATACCTGAACTTGAGTCCCATGTTGTGCCTGAAGACACTGGATACTAGACAGAATCTTTTTCTGATGGCCTGCCAGTGCTACACCCATCTTATCCAGTTCACTGTGAGAGAAATGAAGAGACAGAAGAAAATGCCTTAGCAAATGGTGGCTATGTTCGCAACAGCATACTACTCAAACTATTTGTACAGTATGCAGCTATCCTGCATACACTCTTAAAAATAAAGGTTCTTTATTGGCATCTAGGGTTCCATGAAGAACCTTTAACATCTATGGAAACTTTCCATTAAACAAAAGGTATTAACATTAACAAATTTAACATGCAACGCAATGAGCCCATATGACAACATTATAGCATACTATTGTTTGGAGCATTTAACATTGCATACTGCATACTCTTTTACTACTTTTTAGAAAATAGTAGGCAGTATACAGTGTATAATGAGCAGTAAGCATTAATCTAGTATTCAATTTCAAACATAGCTGGTCTTTTCGGAACGCCATACTACCGTACTATTTTTTTGCAGTATATATACTGTGTAAATGCTCAGTTTGATTCTCAGTATGCAGTAAACTAATATACCGTTGTGAACAGTCTCTTGAAATGCAACCAAACATCTCATACTAATATAAACGTGAGGTTTATATGTAGCTGTTGTTTACCTGGTGCTGACGTACAGAACCGAGTCCAGGGTGACGTAGCCGGCGGTAGAGAAGTGTTCTTTGTACTGACCCATTTTAATCAAGTCCAGCCAGTCTTCCACTGTGCTGACCCCAGCATCAGGAGTCACTGGATCCTCCCTGTGGATGGAGGAGGAAGTGCAGTCAGAATAACAGCCTTATATAACCATGTCATTTCAAATCTAGTATGACATGTCAGAATTGTCTTGTAGAAAGCTTTCTATATTACTCTGTGGGGATGTCTAATGTACCAGTTTAATGTCCCTAAAAGAAGTCTCTTATGCTCACAAAGGCTGCATTTATTTGATCAAAAATACAGTAATATTGTGAAATATTATAACAATTTAAAATAACAGTTTTCTATTTAAATATACTTTAAAATATCACTTATTCCAGTGATGGCAAAGCTAAATTTTCAGCCTCATTACTCCAGTCTTCAGTGTCACATGATCCTTCACAAATCATTTCAATATGCTGATTGGCGAGCATTTCAAATACAATCTTGATCGGTAATGTATGTATCCATTTTTACTTGTGTTTTTGGTAAAATTCCATTTAGATTTATTCAAAATTCATCCTGTTTTATCAGCTTATACTTTTAACGTAAGTGTTGAGATGATTTGATCATTGTAAAATCGCTAAAAAACAGATTCTTTTATATGTTCGAATCTGTGTACAAGCTTATCAGAAGCTTATCATTGTCTGGACATATGAGGCTTTCCAGATCCAGAAGGGAGGCAGATTGAACCACCAAACCATGTCTCTGTCACTCTCTCCCTCTCTGCTGCATAGCGTCCATTATAACACACACAATCCTGAGTAATTTAGATCTAAACCCATTGTATTTAATGGCAGGGACATGGGGCAGGGGCTTCCCAGTGATTTTTGGGAAAATTCAGTTTGCACATTCGGCTTTAATTGTGGCACGCAAAGTCTAAACAATCCAGCGCCCATCTGCCTCCTATTTGGCAGCCCTCAAAATGCAGCAGAGGGATAGACAAGCAATCAGATATCAGCCAATATCACCTCAAACCCCCCTCTCCACTGAGAGAAACATGCTCTGGAAGTAAGAAATTCGTACAGATGTACATCTGGCTTCAATCTAGATTAGCCGGATATCTGTTTCATTATTGGATTATTGCAAAAAACACCTCAGATTTTATCACACACCTGAAAAACATCATAACGCCCTTCATGAGCTATATATTACAGGCCGTTCGTGCCGAACAAACCGCCGTACACATCCCAACGGATCACCTCTATTGAATTCAGATCTAATCTGAGGAGGGCATTTGGCTCACCAGACTGCAGTGTTGGCCAGCTGCTTCAGGCTGCTTGGGTTCCGTATCAGCCTGTCCAGGGTGTTGACAATCTGCCCAAATTTGGGCCGATCGCTGCGGTTCTTTTCCCAGCAGTCTAGCATGAGCTGGTGAAGCACCACCGGACAGTCCATTGGAGCAGGTAGCCTGTAGCCTTCATCTATAGCTTTTATCACCTGGAGGGAAGAAGATTCCACATTAAAAATCATACATTTATTAGCAGCGTATAAGCTTCATGAATACTGAGCAGATTTATTCATTCGCTTAATGCATTTAGCTTTTGTGTGGGGTTAGATTAATTCCTTTTTTTACCCATCTGTGACTGTGAAGTGAGAATGAGATTTCGGGTGAGACGGTCTTTGTTAGCGCAAAGGAGAGCTGTTTAATTTTGTGCCTTTTATGAAATGATATTGCTGTAAGGGAAAGAATAAACTAGCCTGATGGAAACATTCGTATTATCTTAACTCTTGCCTTGAAGACTGTAACCGTCGAAACGCACCATTGCCTGTTACCATGGCAAAGGAAGGAAGACAGATGGATTTTGTGGTTTACGCCATGAATGGAACTTTCGAATTCCGTTCCCCCGACACAATAAAAGTGCATCCGCTAACAAGCATGCAAATGTTTTCGTGCTCCAGTTTAACATGACGAGTCTCGAATCATTCCCAAATGTCTCAATCTCTCTCCCGAGCAGCCTCTTTCCAAATCTCAAGCAAAGATCTCTTCCCAAGGTGAAGATAAATAAATGAAAATGGTTTCTGGTGTGGAAAATCCGCCAAGAACCCACTGACACGGATTCAGATTCCCTCTTTTAAAGCGGCCTGTGAATTGAAATCTGGAAATGTTCACCCTCCAGACGCATTTAATCTTTTTACCTTTGTAAGCCTGGGAGTTTTTTTTATTATTTTTTTTCATTCCAGTCCCACAGAAGTGCTCTGGCAAAGGTCTTTTATTACAAATCGATGAGGATTCTCACTTTTAAAAAAATAAAGCTGGCCAATGGCAATGATTACCAGTGTTGTTATTGTTAACTAAAATTAAAACTATTAAAAATCATTTTTATTAATTGAAAGAAACAAATAGCCTATATGAAAAACTTAATCTTAAAAAAATCTAGAAATGAAACTAACTGAAATAAAATAAGTTGAAGTAACAAAATGATTAAAACTAAATAAAAAAATACCTAATAAAAAGGCAAAAAACCTTTCAAAACTCTTAACATGAAAACTGAAAAAAATAAAAAAAATAAATAAAAGCTTATTCAAAATAATAATAAATATTATAACAGTATATAAAAAATAGTAAAATAACATTTAAGGTTATACCTCACACAATTCATTCTTAAAACCTCCTGATGTTTCTATTTACTTTGAGACCTTTGTGCAATGCAACTGTGGTAACATTTAAATTCAGAATTTACTCACATCCTGATTGGACATTTCCCAGTATGGTCGTTCCCCGTAGGAAATCACCTCCCACATGACAATGCCGTAACTCCACACGTCACTGGCTGATGTGAATTTCCTGTAGGTGATAGCCTCAGGGGCTGTCCATCGAATGGGAATCTTACCCCCCTAAAGCACAAAATCAGAGGTTAGCAGTGTTAGGAATTAGCATCACTACAAATTGCAAAACTATTAAGTGATCACCAACAAGCTACTAGCATTGCTACTTTTAAAATCATGCAGCTTTATAGTAGTGACATTATTTTATTTATTAAGTTGTAGAACAGCTTAAACAAAGTAAGCTATTTTTTCAATGCAATATGGCGGAAGTCCAGTCTTTCAAATAAAGCGGTCTTTTTCATGCTCAAACAGCAACATTACACACTAAAGAAAGATTCTTGGTTGAGATGCGATTGAAACTTGTGGTTATGGTAAGAAACGGTTGACCAATCGCAACACGCTGGTCCAGCCGACCAATCAGAGCACACTACGCTTTTCGGAAAGAGGGGCTTCATGGAGACCAGAACTAGACACTAGTGTTACTGACAGACTGGGAAGAGAGGTGCTGCAACAATGTAAAATATGTGGAAAAATAAGGTGTTTTTTGAACCTTCAAGCAAGAAAACCAATTCTAGTAGACCCCAAAAACTAAATCAAGTCTTTAAAAATCGTTTTTAGCCTTTAAAAGATCCATTGATCTGGTGATTTTGCTCTAGAATGCAAACTTTATTTTTCATTTTATACTGATCATCCAGCAAAACCATGTACAAATGCATTTATAGGCAGGGAGTAACACACACACACACACACACACACACACACTCTGAGTGAATGTTTAGCCATCCATCAGTCTGGATAGCTGCTATGACAGTTCTGCGTGACCTCATTTCCAGACTACGGGTCAGCAAGAATACATCTCGCAGTGTCTGATTTTTTGTCTACACAATCAAATTATATTTCTTGTTTAAAAAAACAACAGTTAGCATATCACAACAAAAACATGGAATAGTAAATCCAGTTCAAATGAGACCAGAGACCCAGAAGTGCAAACATCCCGAGCAGAAGCATGATCTCTCACCCGTGTAGTATACGCCGCCTCTGGATCGTCCTCTAGCACACGCGACAGCCCGAAGTCAGACACTTTACACACCAGGTTTCCGTTCACCAGAATGTTCCGTGCTGCCAAATCCCGGTGCACATAGTTCATCTCTGAGAGGTACTGCATCCCTGTGGCTATCCCACGCATCATTCCCACCAGCTGGATCACCGTGAACTGCCCGTCGTGTTTCTGAACAAAATGAAGAGTTCTCATGTCAAAATCTCATCCCTGTGGCCTTATTTTCTGCCATGTTCAACCTCTGTGGATCCTGGCACAGTCGGTCAGGTTTGAATTTGTCTCGTGAGTAATTCATAATTCATTGGCTTCCTAATTAAAAGTGTTGCTCACATATTGCAGGGCACGAGCTATTAACTGCAATGACTGTATAATCATTCAGGCTTTTTATGCGAGCAATGGCAAGTAAGTAACCAACTAACCAAATTATGATGTTTCATTATACCCTCTGGCAAGAAAACAAACTGTTTTGATTTTTAACTGCTGTTGTATAGTAATATTGAGGCAATAACGGGATTCTGGTGTGTTAGTGCAGGGGTTTTCAAACTGTTTTCAAATCAAAGAGAGAGAGAATATTTAACAGAATATCTAAATTTACATTATGGCTTCATTCTGCTTTTTAAAGATGGGTATTTAATTTAGGCAATTAGGCAATTATTTAATTTCAGAAATAATGTTGCCTTTATAATATCATTCTTAAAAAAAAATTCTCATAGTATGCAAGGGTTCACATACAAGGAAAACATATCTGCCTTAATATTTTAGGAAGGGACAGTATTTGGCATTAAAAAGTTTAAAAACCCCTGTGGCTAGTGTCTCCCATCTTCTAATCTAGCTTGACCAGCTTTATCAGAAAGTCCATGCTGGTCGACTATCTCCACCAGATAAGAACATCATGGTGCACCAGCAACACGAACACCAAACCAGGATAAATCATGGTGGTCTGAGCTGGGTAGGAGGACACAAAGAAAAAACAGGCATAGAGAGGTGTGAACACGCGAGCTGTCAAGCCAGATCTGGAAGAGCCAGACGATTGCTTTGTGTTCCTGTGATATTTCACAGCATTTCCTTTGGTGCAAATTGGCCTTCATCATTGGCAGCAAAATAGAGCATGCTCACCTTCAAAAAAGTGTCCAGAGATCCATTTTCCATGTACTCTGTCACTATCATCACAGGCTTACCTAAGGGACAGAAAACAAGGAGACAAAACGGGATGTGTGAAATATGGCTGAAAATAGAGAGAGAGAGCCGAAGCGAGAGAAAGACGTTTCTTTTTTTTTCACAGGCAAACAAGAAAAGATGCAACAGAGAGGCAGAAAGAGGCTGGCGCTTTGTGTCCTATATTTAATTCATTTCCAAGTTGACAGAGAAAAACATGCAGATAAAGAGAGCGGACACCTCCCCCACTTCTCGCGACTTCACAGACCCTCGTCTCAGCTTTCCTTTTCCTCTACCTGCTGCCTGTTACTCATAGTGACAGCCCCTAATCAAAGCTCTCAATAACAGTCAGGCAGATAATTAGAGCAAACTGTCCACTGAGAATATCTTTGTCCAGAAATACCTAAAATGGTAATGAGTTCCTTTAGGAGGAGGGATGATGTGGGGGGAGGTTTTTAGGGGGTGCTGTGATTAATTGCCCTGGGGGTGGTGGGGAGGGGTTGAAGAAGAAGAAGGGGTGTAAAGATCTGCTAATGGGAAAAGTGTTCACCTCTCCACTGCTTCAGACACAGCTGCAAGAGGCACATATGGGAGCTTGCACCTGCGTAGCTCAAAGTGATTAAAAATTCTCCCCTGATTCCACCCAAATAGCACACTGTCAATCAGAAAGACCCCCTTCTCACCTCACATGTGACAGGGAAGAGTACATGCTAATTCATCCTGATTATCAGAGATGCTTGATGGATGTAACGTACGGCAGGAACTTTCACCTCGGGGGAACCAGACACACGTCAACATGAGAGGACGTTTACCCCTAGAGATGTTCACTATTTCCTTGAGGAGCCCTTTATGTTGTGCCTAGCCTAGAGGCTAAAAATCTGGACTGGTAACAAAAAAGTTATACAGTAGGTTTAAACAATGCAAAAAAGGTGATCCTTGAGATGTGATATTGAGGGAACAATGTAACCTCAATTTGCTCCATGGGGAT
>RJVU01051648.1:10647448-10685231 GCA_003731715.1 Anabarilius grahami
TTTGTTTTTCTTTTGGATTAAAATAATATAAATTAAATAGAATGAAAAAAAAATCATGATGGTCCAGTTAATATGCGTGCATTTTCTTATTAACTAAATAAATTGCCATTTTATACATTATTATATATCTTATATTTTATAATATTTTTATATTTTTAGCAGCAGTGCTTTAATTATTACATTATGCTTTTTATGGAGTGCCTCAAGGATCTGTGTTAGGCCCTCTGCTATTTTCAATTGAAATGCTGCCACTTGGTAATATTATAAGTGAAAGTGAAAGTGAAGTGACATGTGGCCAAGTATGGTGACCCATACTCGGAATTTGTGCTCTGCATTTAACCCATCCAAGTGCACACACACAGCAGTGAACACACATCCGGAGCAGTGGGCAGCCATTGCTGCGGCGCCCGGGGAGCAGTTGGGGGTATGGTGCCTTGCTCAGGGGTCTCACCTCAGTCATGGTATTGAGGGTGGGGAGAGCGCTGGACATTCACTCCCCTCACCGACAATCCCTGCAGGACCTGAGACTCGAACCCATGACCTTTGGGTTACAAGTCCGACTCTCTATCCATTAGGCCACGAGTGCCCCAAGAAATGATGATGATACTCCGTTATATATTTCATCACAAACAGATGAAATCTCAGAGTGTGTTAAAGATATAAAATATTGGAAGACCAGTAATTTTCTTCTATTAAATTCAGATAAGATTGAGGTATTAATTATTGTACCAAAAACTTAAGACTACATTTTGCATTTAGAAGGATGTACTGTTACTTCATCCTCAACAGTTAAAGACCTGGATGTTATACAGTATTAAGGCCTGTACACATCGGGACGAATATCGCACGCGATAATGTTCAGGGCTCAGACTAACTCTCCCAGTTTAAATCTAGATTAAAGGCGCATCTCTTTGGCCAAGCATAACCCTGTACTTGAGTTATATCAGATCAAATGCACATAACTATCTTTGCTTAATGTTATGAACAGCAGCTATGCTAATTATTCTCCATTTGCTTTTTATGTTTTATCTTTCAGATGACCAACACCTGTGAAGAGATGACCCAAACTTCTGCGAGGACTTCAGATGACGCAAACTCTGGATCAACATGCACCATTTCAAATTTTGCTATATATCCTAATCATTGTTAACGTGTATTCATTACTTGAATGAGCTCATTGTTTCTGCCTTAAATTAATACATTGCTTAAATGAATCCATTATTAGCTAACTGCGTGATTTGTATATGTACATTTCTGAAATTACATCACTAAATAATTGTAATGTTGACATGCATTTTCTGTAAAGCTGCTTTGAAATTATATGTACTGTGAAAAGTACTATACAAATAAATGTGAATTGAATTGAATTCTTTAGTTATTAGACAGTTTTGCATGGTAAAACCTTGAAAACGTTGCATCCCCTTTAAAGCACTGTTGTTACCGCCATTATGTTGTGACTTTCGCCCATTTCGAGCTGCAATACACAAAATAAAAATAAAATATGAGTAGAAGACCTTGAGGACAGGACATCTGCCCTGTCAATTTCAAGATACAATTTAAGTCTGCAGACTGGCGATTTGCGGGTGAGGCTACAAGAAAAGAGTCAGTTTCATTATGGTTTTGTAATCTCTACTTCAGCAAAGCACAAAGAAATTGAATTCAGTAAAACCCCATTCAGCCTAACAAGCTATCTATAGCACCAAGCCCTAAGAGATGTTACTGTTTGCGGTTTCAAACTAATAGAGCTAGCAATGTGTCCTAGCTGTCACTGTAAGTAAATCACAAATGTATTGGTCACGCCCTTTAGAAATGAAGTCACATGACAAGCGTGGTGAAGGATATCCGAACAGATCGCGCATTAGCTTATCAACGTGGGACAAATTGCTTTGACAGTGAGCTAGTTGGATAACGTGGCCTCCCTGCCTCAACCTACAAACCTTTCACCACCAAAAATGAAATACAGAGCACATTCAAACAAACCACAACATCTCCCTGACACTGCAGATGTTCGCATTATCAGATCAAATCGACGTGCATTTCCGTACTCTAGCTGTTCGGCTTCTTAAGAAATGGCTGACGGTTCTACTGATAAGTTTGTTAATTAAATTACCTAGCTACTTATCCATGCGTTCACATTTAAGGAAGATTGATGCTGCAGCAGTTTTAGGAGTGCTCCAATTAGACAGCATTCACACACACACACACACACACACACACACACACACTCAAACGTCTATGATTAAAACAAGGCAATGAGCATATTACGTCCTGCAGTGGGCATGTACTCAGCATGTACTCTGTACTTCATCTGCAATCTCATGCTACGGGGGCTTTTGATAAAATGACAGCAATTTGTCGTGAAATATCAGAGGATAAAGGAATGTTCCGGTTCAAAACAAGTTAAGCTCTAGCTTAAAAGCACACATTACTCCGAACAAAGCAATACTTTCAATGATTTAGAAATGACATTCTCTTATCTATTGTTCGAGCTGTTGATGGCACAAAAAACTTTTCTTGAGGACTCAGCTGGAATGAACCTGAAAATACAGCCGTAGATAGCGAACGTTATCAGATAGTAGACCGGAGTCCGCTAATCTGATGGTTAGATGCACAATGGATTTATAATAGAGACGATGACAGCTCTGTGTTTTTGTAAAGATGGGGGATAAAGAACTGAATGGGGCATTAAGGTCTATTCGGATTCCATTCTCTGTGCTGCTGACACATTTGCATTACAAAAAGCTCAATCACGGTCTAATTTTTTCCGTCTGAGGTGGTAATGATAGAGCGCCTCTCCGAAAGCTGTGTTACGTGACAGATGCTTTTCATATTACAGCGCAAAACTCTTTGTCTATCTCGCCGTCGCTCCATCAGGCAGCATAAACACTCTTCAGCCTCTTTAATGCATCTCCGCTCGGCTCCATCAGCACCATGATTAGTCTCTGTGTACGAGGAGGGGGCAGGATTGACAGCTGCTTCTGTAATGCAGTGCGAGGGGTCGCTGACCTCTCCTGTCCCCATCCCCTACGCCATCAGGCTGATCTGTGACCTGTGAAATTACTCGAGCTATCAAATCTCACCCAATCAGTGGTGGAAGAGGACACGTTCGCGAACAGACACACGCACACACGTGTGTTATATTACTTTAGTGGGAAAAAGAGCAAGACGGAAGATATGTAATCTGACAGTTTACATATGTGCGTAGAAAAGGTTCTCATGCAACTCTACAGAGGTAAATTCATACATAATCACACCTAACATTTATGTTTTTTATATATATTTATATTGTAATAATTTCATATTTAATCTACAAATTAGTGTAGAAACAACATAAAGACAGTATATTTTAAATATTTGATCTAATTGAATAAAGTTATCAAACACTTCAGTCTTCACTGCATTAATCATAAATTAAAAATAGAATAATCCTTATTAAAGCTATAAAAGCCATTTAGTCAAGAGCAGGGAGTGATTCTCTTTTTCATTTGTTGTTTGATTAACCTTAATGACAGACTGCAGCAGGTTTATTAGGCTGCTGTCACTTTAAGACCTGACACGGATCTGACACGCATCCTATTCCCTCACAACTCTTTACGTTCATTTAAGACTTAATTTAACTCATTTAATACTTTGCTTACGAGGATAAAACAGCCATTTTGGTATAATTTTGTGTGTTTTTGTCCGTTCAAGTTCAATGCGGCCGGAGCGAGATTCACAGACAGCAAACACTGATTTCTCTTTTGTTTGTCGCACTTGAATGGTTATTCATGCAAAAAGCATTTGCATGATTAAGGACGTGATCATAAAATGTAACTCTAACTAAAGGATCATGGAAAAAATGGATGCTGCATTAATTGCATTAAATATTAAACTGAAAAAAAATTAACGGAGTGTCTATTTACACTAAGCGCAAATAGCATCCCTTGTTGGCAGACACTATTTACACTAGCTCCGCCCACCAATGTCTGGTTGGGCCACTCTTAGTAACAAGTAAGGTTCACAGACCTGGCTTTTAACACGATCGACACAGGTTCGAATCCGCCTTTTGCAGAGCTTGCTCTTCTCCATTTTTCCATTACACATCACATCAGAAATGCATTTATTTTCATCAAACATGAAAATAATGTTCTAAAAGTGGAAATAAACTGCGTAAAGGGTGTTTATTGGGTAGGGTTCGGGGAAGGTGTTGGGAAGGTTTTTATTCTCCTAATAAAGCAGCAGCATCCATTTAATAATTTTAATTAATATAATCATTTACACTATGATATTATTGCATCCTGTTAAAGGGTTATTTCACCCAAAAATAAAAATAATGTCATTAATTACTCACCCTCATGCCGTTCCACACCCATAAGACCTTCGTTCATCTTCGGAACACAAATTAAGATATTTTTGTTGAAATCCAATGGCTCAGTGAGGCTTGCATAGCCAGCAATGACATTTCCTCTCTCAAGATCCATTAATGTACTAAAAACATATTTAAATCAGTTCATGTGAGTACAGTGGTTCAATATTAATATTATAAAGCGACAAGAATATTTTTGGTGCGCCAAAAAAACAAAATAACGACTTATAGAGTGATGGCCGATTTCAAAACATTGCTTCAAGAAGCTATCTTAATTTGTGTTCAGAAGATTAACAAAGGTCTTACGGGTGTGGAACGGCATGAGGGTGAGTAATAAATGACATTATTTTCATTTTTGGGTGAACTAACCCTTTAATGTACAAAAATATTGAGTTGGAAATAGTATCTGCCAATATAAAGTATAGATAATCTAATTACTATTTATTCTTATTGCAAAGGACTGATACTTTTACATGGTGTAAATATAATCTATCACTATTTTTACCGTGTAAATAGCATATCGCTAAGAAAATGCTCCTATTGTCACTTAGTGTAAATAGAATATATTGCTGTTTTCAATTGTTTTTTTTGTTTTTTTTAATATATATAATTTTTTTTTTAATTGGCCACTCCAGCTGCAAATAATAAAAAAGAAGAAGAAAAACTTTTCATAAATTCCTATTTCTATGTAAAACTCACAAACAAATATGTTGGCAGTGAATGAGACCTATTGTGAGAGCCAAGTCTGTGTACCTTTGAACATTCCAAGCCTACAATAATTAAAATGTATTACCGATATTTCATAACCTCATAATTATGTTCTAACAGCACAGAATAAAAAAAAAGAAAATTACTGTATTTTTTACTTAATCAGAGGTGAAAAGCTGCCCTCTACCACCAACATTAATATTAACTATTTGAACCGAATCAAACTAAAGGCCACCATTAGCATTTTGCGCATGTAAGAGGAACTGGGAGGAAACGTCGAGAGGATTAATGTTAATATTTGTGACATTGAATATTCATGATCCTTCCCAAAACTCACATCCAATTACATGTTTGTATTATCGATATTCATGCAGCTGGCATGAATATGGATGGTCCTTTTGTTACAGCGCCTGCCAGTCTAATCCACAGAGGCTTGAAAGAGGAAAAAGATCTGTAGAGGAAATTACCACTCAATAGTGACCAAAACACCTGTTGCAAGACACTGCTTCTTTTAAACACAGACAATAGGAGCCCTGAAACACACACAATGGCGACAGCATTCTCAATAAGTTGGCAAATTATAATAAGCATCCTCATTATCATCCGGGAGCAGCAAGCATCAATTTCAGGTTCTCAGTAGTGGCGATACAAGCAATCAGAGGTAATACAGACCCGATATGCCTTCATGAAACAGATAAAACAGTGAGAATGAATGGTTTCTTCCATTTATTTTTCCTTCAAAAAAATTAAGCAAACTCTTGCAATGATAATGTGTTATCTATGACCTTTTTGAAGACATTATCTCACCAGCTAGAGTGATAATGCATTGTGATTAAAGCATATTCAAAAGCATATTGTCATATCACATTTGTATTCTGAAGAAGTAGGGCAGAAAATCACAGATATAAACATTGGCATACATATTTATACCAATGAATATTCATGATCCATGCTATTTTGTTTTTGTTGAAGATAAGATTGTAAGGTCAATTATCTCTGTGTGGAAAACACAGGGGGTACAAACTATTTCCAGCAACAGACTTTGCATGTGTTTTTCGAATGTGAATGCTTACATCTGGTGACGACTCCCTCCAGTCGAATGATGTTGGGATGGTCGAACTGGCCCATGATGCTGGCTTCACTCAGAAAGTCACGTCTTTGCTGCTCAGAGTATCCGGCTTTAAGACTCTTGATGGCCACCTGGATCTCCCTTTTACTGGGCAGCCTCAGACGCCCACTACAAACCTCTCCGAACTCACCTGGGAGTCAAACAAGAGCCTGTCAACAAATTGAATTTAACCCTAAATCCCTTATTTAATTTCATTACATTCCCCTGGTGAGCTGTTCAGTTGGTTTACATAAGTAGGGCATGTTCTTGAGTCATTCATTTCACTTACCAGCCCCAATAACTCTCTCAATCCGGATGTTGGAAACTTCGATTTCTTTGGCGAAGTCTCGCACCGCCTGGTTCGGGTCCTCATACGTGTGCGGGTGAATGTACGTGCGGGTTTCGGGAAGTTTGACTGCAATGCAAAATGGTAGGATAACGGTTGGGTTGTTTTACAGTCACTTTAGTTACCTAGACTGAACCATCCATTTTCCTAAAAGGAGGGGAGTGCCGCATTTTCAACCTCATTAAACATTGTCTTTGGCAGGCAAGAAAAGTGTCATTAGAGAAAACACACATTAGGCAACTAGAGCGATTAGTGACATCATTTATCAGCAGATGCATTAGAGACTCTGTTCACTAACCAACAATTTGCTGGAAAAGCATGCACTTTCTTTATCCATCCATCCAGAATTATGTTCGCCGTCTAGCTGGCCAAAGAGACATACAACCCCTATTTCAGGGGTTCTTAACTCTGGCCCTCGAGGTCCGTTTTCCTGCAGCTTGATCAAACTCACCTGCCTATAACTTTTAAGTAAATCTGAAGACTTTGATTAGCTTGTTCAGGTGTGTTTGCTTTAGGACTCGAGGGCTAGAGTTGAGAACCTCTGGCCTATTTGATGAGATTTCTACTATTTTCTTCGAATGAACTACATTAGACTTAAAGTTCAGGTTTTCAACATTTGCCACATATTTTGCTGATTACTCTTAAAATGATTTCTTTTCCAAGACCAAAAAACCTGCATGCATTACCTCGTCCATGCTGAAACTGCATTTTCTCTTCCTCAGGGTCTTGCTTTGCTTTAATATATCCACAGCGCCTGGAACAATAGGAAAAGCACAATTAAAACAGACCGACACAATGGAATACACATTTTCTCACATTAATTCAACCAACCAATTCCCCAAGACAAAGAAAATGTTGATAACTGTAGAATCAAATCTACAGCGGCCTAGTCCGGTCACAAATATCATCTTTTTACAGTGTAGTTTAACCATAGTGTGTCTTTAGAGTTCTGTTTTCCCACCTAGTAAAGATTTCACGGCACTAATCCACTCTTTAGCTCTGGGAAAATGCAATCCTGTCACCTCTGACTTTATCATTAACTACATCATTCCTCTCACAGTGGGATCATGAATAAGGAAATGCCCCAGATAATGAATATTCCAATACACTGGGGAGGAAAGGTGGCCAATGTAGGACTGATAATTATGTTCATTATTCATGTAATCCTCTTAGTGACACACACATTCCCTTTTCCTGTCATGTCTTTAACAAAAAAGTATTGCCAAAAATGTAATGTCACAGGCTGACTAGCCATAGTAATCATTCATTATGTTGAAATGTGGAGAATGGCTGCAGAATGTCTAAAGACTGGAACATCTGATGGGGACCAGGTGGAAAAAAGCTTTCCTAAATAATACAGGTAAATATCCACTTATGAATAGAAATACATGCTGGAGTCTCTATTGTGCTATAGCTGATGACAAATTGCAAGGCATTTCTTCTAACTACAGGAAAAGAAAGCTAAGAGGTCCGCAGCAGAGAGAAAGTGTTATGAATTATCACATCAAGGGTATAATCCAGCTAGAGTTGAAAGCCTTTGGGGGGAATTCACACAGGATTCTTTCTTGCATCCAAAACCAGCTAGAGTGCAACAGAATTAAACAGATCGCAGGGGTCTTGAGGTGCATTTTTAAAAGTTAACATTTTAAAAGTTAGACATGTGTGAATCCCCCTATATAAAGCCTATAATTCAATTGCTTTCTAATTTGTAATGAGCTACCAAACAGGAAGCAGAATGGCCATTTAATTTTGGATTTAAATTAGACTTAAAAGTCAGAGACAGACAAAACAATAGATAGAATGACAGAAAAAAAGAATGACAGATATATAAAAAGATAACCAGAAAGACAGAACGATAGATAGATCGAATCATATGACAGACAGACAGACAGCTAGACAGCTAGACAGACAGCTAGACAGCTAGACAGCTAGACAGCTAGACAGCTAGACAGACAGACGGGATAGATAGATAGATAGATAGATAGATAGATAGATAGATAGATAGATAGATAGATAGATAGATAGATAGATAGATAGATAGAGAGATAGATAGATAGAGAGATAGATGGATAGATAGATGGATAGATAGAACCATAGAATGATAGAAAGATAAACTGATAGAATGAGTGATAAACAATGATAGAATGATAGAACGATAGAACGATAGAACGATAGATAGATAGATAGATAGATAGATAGATAGATAGATAGATAGATAGATAGATAGATAGATAGATAGATAGATAGATAGATAGATGGAATGATAGAAAGATAAACCGATAGAATGATTGATAAACAATGATAGAATGATAGAACGATAGAATGACAGATAGAATGACGGATAGATAGATAGATAGATAGATAGATAGATAGATAGATAGATAGATGACAGAAAATAGAATGACAGACAGTCAGATTCCTCTTCATGTCATTATAGCTGTACTTCCCGTGGGATGTGGCTGATTCAATTCAAACGAACACTCAAGAATTCAAGAATTTTGCGCTGCAATTAGACCATAATGACAATGTAAAATCATCAAATCTCTGCAATCAAACCGCTAAGCCAGTAATACTCCTGTAGAAGCTGTGGGGAAACGATCATGCATCAGCGTTACTAGTATTTTGGTTCTTGTATTGATTTTATGCAAAGTTAACAATTCTAATCGATACAGGATACAGAGTCCCCCTCTTTCAAGAGCCAAAGCATGCTCAGCTGCCCCAGAGCAGTCAAACCATCAGGGCCTGAGGCCAGGGTTGGGGCAAGAGCAGACCTGGGGGTCTATTACATAATGGGAAGACCGCTGGGTTCATTCATGCCCCCTCTAATCCGCTATGTTGCATCTCCCTGTGGATCAGCGGGGGGTAAATCTTTCCCTTTCAGCTGTTGTACATCCCCGTCTGGTGGGGGGTTCAGACGTACATGTGTGTCGTTTCCTCTCTGCTGCTTTTAATGAGACTGGAGGTCTCAGGAGAGACCCCACCTGTTCATCAGACACACATACACCCGCACCCCCTTAAATAAATGCTTGGGGCCTAGTGTGCATCTGCGCACAGGTACAACCCCCTCAACCCCTTCGATCTTTAACCATCCCATGTGCAAAACACAGTCTATTAAGCGTAACATGCTTGCAGAGCTGGAGGGGTTCGCGGAGGTGGGCCGCCCGACTGGAGCATGTGGTAATCAGGGGTAGTAAATCGACTCTCCCGAAACCAACCCCGCTTGCTCTCTAACCTGCCCCGCCATCCCTTGAGGTCCCGCAGACGGATCCCTCCCCCTTGCACCTGCTTCAGCGCCGCTCAACACGCTGATGAAACACTTCCAGTGCCGCTGCGGGACACCCAGGAGCTTCTAAAGTGAAGCGTGATCCCACCCTTCAACCTTCCTGTCGCTCATTTAAATGCAATATGCACACTGCGCCGCTATTTGCATATTCTGTTGTAACGTGTATAAAAAGGAAAAAACGTGACAGACTAGTGTCTAGAACTCTGCAATTAACGCATTTTTCAACTCTGAAGCATTCCTCAAATCCCTTTTGTGCGGTGATAAAGACGTTTCGCAGCCCTACACCGCTGGAAGCCCTTTTGTCTATGACCCAGTTTCTTTTTCCTTTCTTCTTCCTCTCTTTTGTTTTTCTCCTGCTCTCACAGTGTGAAGCTTGTATCTGCAGGTGACAGTGCAGCGGTGCAGCTTTGTATCTGCTGACAGAGCTCACATCTTTCTCTGTGCCTTTTAGAGAGGGACATTGAGGAGAACGGTGCAAAATTAGAGGGATTCCTAAACTGTCTGGACTGCTTGAGGGAACTATGAGTGAGAGCTGACTCAAATAGTCTGTCATAAGCATTAAGAGAAAGATGTACTGGAGAGAATGAGGAAATAGACATATTTAGTGCTTGTCAAGAAAATAATATTAACTTTACAGTGGTTCGCTTTCTCTGTAAATACCAAGTCATTCACCTCACCCTCTGTGCCTATCCATTGTGGTGTTCCACAGGGATCTATTTTTGGCCCTCTTTTATTCTCCCTCTACATGCTCCCTTTAGGCTCAATATTCCAAAAATATAACACAAATTATCATTGTTATGTTGACAACCTCCAACTATATCTTCCAATCAAACAAGGCAATGACTTTTCATTAGATCATCTCTTCTCACCTCAATGAAGTCAAGACCTGGATGACAAATAACTCACTGCAACTGAATGAAAATAAAACCGAAGTGTTTCTACTGTGTTCTGCTACTACCAACAACTCCATTAAAACACAGTTAGGTTCCTTAAGTAACAACCTGTACAATCATGCAAACATTTTTTATTTGCTATGGATACACTATCAGGAAAAAAAATGCAACTATTACAACTTTACAGGTACAACAGCAAATCACTGGGGCAGTAAACTCAACGGGACATCTTTGTACCTTATTTAACCCTAAAAGGTTTATAGTTGTACCTTGAGTACATATTACTCTAAGGTACTAATATGCAACTTTTAGAAGTAGATAAGGTACAAAGTTGTCCCTTTAAGGGTACTGCCCCAGTGGCAAGCTGTTGTACCCCTATAAATACAATTTTTGCACATTTGTTTTTCTGACAGTATCGTTTGCCAGCTTTTTCTTTTTCTTTCCTTGCAATTAATATTTTGAGCCTATATGCACAGAAATTATGTTGATATATAAACTACATACCATTAGGCAAAGATACTGTGAAAAAGAACCAAGTAACAATCTGAGCATGAATTAATGAGGTACGAGCATAAAACAGTGTCGTTTTAATGTGGTAACTCTCTCCTCTGACCCTCAAACTAGTTCATTACATAATGATACTCCAGTTCATTGAGCTAATGAGGTAAAGCAGCTTCCAGCTGGGCCTTGAGATCTGTTCAGCATGCAGCGGACGGCAGGCCAGCTCCGGCTTTCACCTGCCACAAGGACATGCCAAGCCACTGGCATGGTCAGTACATCCCAGTAGGGTGGCATGCACAACAGGACAAAATTTAACTGATGTCCTTGCATGTTGCCATGTTCTCCCAAAGGAAAGTTCTAATTTGGCATGGTTCACTGAAGCAAGTACTTTATCTAGAAAAACTGTAAACAAAGAGTTGATGCATACGCGAGCCCTGACGCTTGCCGTCAACATCATAGATTTCTCTTCAGAAGTTTAAATTTTTCATTATATCTGCTATCATTTGATAAAAACAACTTGATAGGTGATGAAGGTCATAGTATAATCTTAGAATTATCCCATAAAAAAAAATACTATAGATTGAAGAACTAATAATGACAAAACAAGTGTATATACTTTTGGAAGTCCTCCTAAATATACTGCAAATAGTGATTTCAATGATTTCACATTGAGGGGCATGGCAGTCTCAATTCACAACTACATGAGGAAAATGGTTAAGGGTTAGTTCACCCAAAAATGAAAATGCGTGTTCACGCAACGTCTGCTCTCGTGTCAACACAACACGCGTCACTTCATAAAATTGAGGTAAAACCACTTGTGTCACATGGATTACTTTTATGATGATTTTACTCTCTTTCTGGGGCTTGAAAGTGGTAGTTGTGTAGGCTGTCAATGGAGGGACAGAACGCTCTCAGATTTCATTAAAAAGATTTTGATTTGTGTTCTGAAGATGAATGAAAGTTTTACAGGTTAGGAACGACATGAGGTGAGTAATTAATGAATTTATTTCTTCTGCCTAACACAAAAGAAGATATTTTGAAGAATTTCAGTAACCAAGCAGTTGATGGGACCCCATTGACTTCCATAGTCAATGGGGTTACCTGTTTGGTTACCCATACTCTTCAAAATACCTTTTGTTTTGTTCAGCAGAAGACAGAAATTCATACAGGTTTGGAACAAGTAAATGATGACAGAATTTTCATTTTTGGGTGAACTATCCCGTTAAAACAAGTTTGAAGAGCTCACAAAAAATGACAATGTGGTCCCTAGAGACATCTCTGTAAACCTTTCCTCCTGCATGAGGATAAAAAAATAGATTTACAATCAAGCTAATTATAAAAAGAGGAAATGATTGTGTGTTTGGAGGAAATGGACAGTCATAAATTCTGAGCTCCGCTGACAGGTGTTTTAAAAACACTGACTCCATCAGTTGAGAAGGGTTCATTACGCTAATTGAAATCCAGAAGAAAATCGAGCTGATTGATGGCGCATCCTGGTCTCATCTCTATCCATTGCACATGCATCCACCTCTATATTCCGGAATGTTCCGCTGACGCGTCCAGACACATCTGCAGCTGGCCTGCCATCAAACGAATGGAAATTAAATACTAAGTGAAGCTGCATGCTGAGAGAGAGCGAGTCATGATGTGCTCAGGGGCTACACGGCCAGCGATTTCTGCTTGGAAAGGCGTTGGAATAGCCAGATGGAACTGTTTGGAAAAAAATGCTCGAACAGGCTCATGCAACCATTTCAGAATGGCACAGTTCCATTTTGTGAGTGTATTTGGATGTGTTGCTATATTTCTCTGTTAACCCACATGTAAATTGACTGACTAAACAGTCATAGTATGGTATCAAACCCAAGGGCGAGATAGAGGTAACGTCTGCACTAAATCGACCGAATAAGACCCATTAAGCCCTCGGCTGTGCCTCTAAACCATGATCTACACTACTCAAACACAGCCTACAGTACATTCACTCAAGTTGGTACATTGATGACACTAACGGGAAGTAGATTTCATTCAGAGTTACTCCACACTGTGGGTTTTACTACACAGAGAGAAACCTCTCAGTGTGAAACCTCTTTCTGATTGTGTTTTTCTGTTTTCAGTTCCTTTATCACAATGGTTGCAAAAACTATTCATATCAAAACTATTCAAATCCAGCTCAGAGGAAAGACCCACAGCCTGGATCATTTTATGGTTGTAATTTGACAGAATTGAATAATTGACTCTGCCATTATGTTTTATAAGAGTCCCTTAGAATGTTCAACCATCAGAGAGCAACTGTTAAATGGTGTGCATTTATTTTGTTATGTAATATATCATTTATTTTCCTTCTTGCATGCTTTAGCACACTACAAATCTGCCAAATCTTAATGTGATTGAGTAAAACAGACAGGGGGGAAAAGCATAAACACATAACCACTAATCAAAAATGCATTAAACCCAGTAATAACCAATGAATTCAAAATTCCTGCAGAAAACAGGCATGTGGCTTCTTGATTTCATCATTAAGCTGCAATAATTTCATGCAACATGAGCATTAGCGTTAGGTTTGGTGGCAGTCCAACAGGAAGTCAAGGGAACTGATTTAATATAAGAAGCCTGAGGTTTTCAGCTCATTTTCATGGCTGGCACACAATGCTTCTCAGACTTGCAAATGTGCACGTATTTGGTTAGTAGGCACCTGCTAGATATACTGCGGCATCTGTCATTGTTCTGAAATGTTCCACAGACACAATCATGAGGATCTAAAGTCTTAAAGTCTTTAAAAATGGTGGACACACTTTAATTGCTTTTCTGGATATAAGCAGAAAATATGGGGGAAACGAAATACAAAGGAAGACCATCTGCCAGCATCTTCACCAGCCAATCAGAGCTTTTTTTTCCCCATCAAGCACTAGAGCATTGGCCAACTCCAAATCGCTGCCAGCCCAATTTGGTGCAAAAACAAAGTTGAACACACTAAACATGCCTGAACTCTTCATATTTCTCTGACCAACCTAAACTTTGGTGGGCAAACATATGGGCCAGAGTTCCCATTGCTACTAAACAAAGCATTTCTGAGTTTTTCACACCTGCATGAACAAATAACTAAAAGAGACTAGACTAGAACTAGATATGATAAATATAAATTTCGGTAACACTTTATTTTAGGGTCTTTAAGTAGTTGCTTATTAGCACGCATATTACTAGAATATTGGCTATATATTAGTACTTATTAAGTACATATTAATGCCTTATTCTGCATGACCTTATTCTACATTCTTAATTAATCCTACCCAATACCTAAACTTAACAACTACCTTACTAACTATTAATAAGCAGTAAATTAGGAGTTTATTGAGGGAAAAGTCGTAGTTAATAGTTTATGTGTGTTCCCTATACTAAAGTGTTACCGAAATGTCTTTAACGATTTCCACATTTCTAAGCCTGAAAATCACAAATGTAAAATTCCTTGACTTTTCCAGGTTTTCCAAGACTGGAGTTGCTGTATAATTTTTGTCAAGAAAAAAACATCTCTTCAGACTCTCCCATGACCCTTCTCAATCTAAGCATTTGAAACCCTAACATCTTGCTTAAGATTCCCACTAGAGTTAAACTTGGCAAAAAGACCGATGTATGTTTTCAGCTCAGCGGGAGAATCAGAAATCAATGACCTCAAACTGTCTATAATGGAAAGGCCTCCCTCTCTCAAAGCTCAGCTGAGGTTCTGAAAGCAGTTAAAAGACCCGTTGGTACTGTGAACCGAATACCTTGTTAAGTCCAGTATATATAGCACAGTATAATCCAATGCCAAGGGACTGAATGCAATTAGAGAGTTTAGCTTCACTCACCATTACGATTCATTGGCCTCCACACCACACTAGAAGCACGTCATTCAAGATCAGCATCAAAACTGTTTTTATTGCTTCCATGAGGGTCTTCCCACAAGCAGTCACACATGCATTGAGATGGGGGTTTTGGAAACCATGAATAAGAGGTGGCAGCACCAAGGTTTTGGCTTGCAGGCATAAACTTGGCCGACATAACACATCCTACGGGACCTTTCTGTCACAGTGCATTATGGGTTACAAATTGCAAAGCAGACGGAAATCTCATTCTGTGTTACAACATACTGGATCACATAGCATCCAACAGTCAAAAATTCCCTACTAAATCAGCCTTTGAAATAGGAATGTGAGTACCAGTCAATAATAATAATAATAATAATAAAAAAGATGTAATGATGCCAGTCTTTCTTCAGTATTGTTAGTACAGAATAAATTTGGTACAGTGTAGTTGCCTGATTGGCCATTCTGACATGTAACCTTCTTGGTCAAAATGCCCTACTTGTATTACATGTTTTGCAAACATACAGGACAACTAACTTAACTTTAATCTTTTTAATTATTTATAATATATAATTAATAATAGCACATTCATTTTTGCCATGGTACTGAAACAATCTACAGGAAGCCAAAAAGGGCAAACACCTACACAAAGATCAGCTCATGACTCATTCTGACCTTTTCATGTCATCAATAGGTTTATTTTCTGCTTTCTGTTCCTCGTCTCCTCTGATCCACCCATTCCTTTCATTTCCATTTCATTAGCTCCCTCACTCTCAGCTGTACAGCGCATCTACTCTTGCTTTTCTCGCTCATGTCTGTCTCTTCAATTGTTCTCTCAAGTGTTTGCTTTCATCTCTACAGATCACGCTATGCAATCAGAGGGCTAAACAATTTTGTGTCCTTTTGATTTTGTGTAAATGCACACATGCACTCATACAAAGGCATACACAGTGACAGACGCACAACAACATCTCATTTGCTCGATTCTGTCTTTCTATATTTACAGTTCAGTTCCTCTCTGATTAAATGAAACATGGTTTCTTTATCCTTCATATGGATTTGTTGACAGCTGAACAACCCAGATTAGCAATGATTTATCCAAGTCTGCCAATGTAGAAGTCGCCAATTAACTGCTTCTTCATCATACAGAAGATTCCATTCTTTGGGTCTGGATATTTATAAAGAATATGGTGCGGTCTAAATCTATAAGATGAGAAAGATTAAAGAAGAATAGAGAATTGCTCTTACCGTCCGCTCACAACAAAACATGCCACCAGCAAGACCAGAAGCACTGCACCTCCAGCCACCGAGATGGCCAGTATGGTTTGTTGGTTGGGATCTCCAACTGCCAGCATATCTAAGAGAAAGAAAGAGAAACCCACATTAAAGCAGATATTATCTTCACTAGTTCTTACAATTATGAAAATTTACCACAATTCTGGCATAATATGCAGTTATTTTCACAGTTGTTCAATCAATGTATCATCAAGATTTTAGATTTAATTTTACAAGAATGTATAAAGGAAAGTGTATATTTTGTGCTGAAGGCCACCATTTCTTTCAACAATTTTTCAAAAATGTTTTTTTCTTTTTACAGATAACTGAAAATATAGTACAAACAGAACAAATATGCAATGTAGTTTTAAAATGAATTAATAAATCATATTTTCAGTTGTCATATTTTCAGTCTATCAATGTATGTCCTTAAACAACTACCTATGCTACTTAATAGTAGCACATAGTAAACAAATTTAGAAACTGTTAAAGTTACTTTATTTACCATTGGCAAATTTCATAACCATTTTCAACTATTCTGGCATCATTTACTCTTTCCCTGCTATTGACGGAATTTTCCGTCATTTATGAGACAACGCTTCCCGCCATTGACAAAATTTTCCATCATTTATGAGACAGCACTTCCCCGCCATTGACGGAATTTCACGTCATTTATGAGACAATGCTTCTCCGCAATTGACGGAATTTCACGTCATTTATGAGACAATGCTCGTCCGCCATTGATGGAATTTTCCAAAGTTTATGAGACAACGCTTCCCCGCCATTGATGGAATTTTACGTAATTTATGAGACAATGCTTCTCCGCAATTGACAGAATTTTACGTAATTTATGAGACAATGCTTCTCCGCAATTGACGGAATTTCACGTCATTTATGAGACAACGCTTCCCCGCCATAGACGGAATTTTCCGTAATTTATGAGACAATGCTTCTCCGCAATTGACGGAATTTCACGTCATTTATGTCATTTATGAGACAACGCTTCCACTGATGGAATTTTCCGTAATTTATGAGACAATGCTTCTCCGCAATTTACGGAATTTCACATCATTAATGTCATTTATGAGACAACGCTTCCCCGCCATTGACGGAATTTTCTGTAATTTATGAGACAACGCTTCCCCGCCCTTGACGGAATTTCAAGTCATTTATGAGACAGCACTTCCCCGCCATTGACGGAATTTCAAGTCATTTATGAGACAATGCTTCTCCGCAATTGACGGAATTTCACGTCATTTATGAGACAATGCTCGTCCGCCATTGACGGAATTTTCCAAAGTTTATGAGACAACGCTTCCCCGCCATTGACGGAATTTTACGTAATTTATGAGACAATGCTTCTCCGCAATTGACAGAATTTTACGTAATTTATGAGACAACGCTTCCCCGCCATTGACGGAATTTTCCGTAATTTATGAGACAGCTTCTCCGCAATTTACGGAATTTCACATCATTAATGTCATTTATGAGACAACGCTTCCCCGCCATTGACGGAATTTTCTGTAATTTATGAGACAACGCTTCCCCGCCATTGACAGAATTGTCCATCATTTATGAAACAACGCTTCCCCACCATTGACAGAACTTTCCGGCTTTCTGTGGTTTTACAGTTATATGGTAGGGGGCGCTATTACGGATATTACAGACATTTGAAAGAATAGAGAATCTCCGGATCAAAACACAGGAAAAAAAGGAGCAGAAGTAAGCGATAAAAACATTGCTTATGCAAGTTGTAGTCTTTTTTCTTTTTTTTTAATTAAAAATCACATAAAATTATGTTCAGATATTCATACAACAAAATATTCTAAGGGCCATAACATTTTTGTGAAAAAGATTTAAAAAAATGCTGGCGGTGGCTGGCAACTTTAAAAAAAAAAAACACTGGCAGGTAAAGAGTTAGAGTGTGTTATCACAAACAGAAAAAAAATCCTTACTAATATTTTAGTAGTGAAACAAAAAGAAGCAATGTAAAATAAGCTGAATATCTGCAGATAATGTTAAAATAAAAAGATTTAAGAAAGCGTCTTCTNATATTCTAAGGGCCATAACATTTTTGTGAAAAAGATTTTAAAAAATGCTGGCGGTGGCTGGCAACTTTAAAAAAAAAAAACACTGGCAGGTAAAGAGTTAGAGTGTGTTATCACAAACAGAAAAAAAATCCTTACTAATATTTTAGTAGTGAAACAAAAAGAAGCAATGTAAAATAAGCTGAATATCTGCAGATAATGTTAAAATAAAAAGATTTAAGAAAGCGTCTTCTTCTAATTATGTGCACAGAACTGTGGCGTGTACCATATGGTACACAAACAATGAGACAAACACAGCGGGGCATCTGCCTACTCTGAGCTGATACTGCTCACACTTCAGAGGAACACTGACAGAAAATCTACATGCTCCGACTTTAAACAACGCAGCAAGAGAGCAAACTGCAGCGCGAGAGGAGCCTCGTCTATCTCAGGGGACTAATTGAACGTGTTCACATGTATGAATATTTCACAGCCTCTTTCTACGCACGCGGCGGATCGGAAATTCAATCAGCGGCATGTGATGGAGAAATACACGGGTGTGACACAGGTTAGAGTTTCGTCAAAGCAAAGTCCATTCCCAGAATGTCCTTGAAAATGTGAAAATATTCCGCTGTGAATGAGAAATTACTTACTCCATGTATAGAAATGTTACTGCTGAAAGCAGTTCACACCAGAGATGTGCGACACATCTGTACTATATATCAGCTATTGGCCGATAATAGAGATATTTTAACCTTTGTGCATGCTCATATCTGCTATTTTTACATTTAGATTACTTTTGCCATCATCTAATGCTCACTTCATAGTTAAAAAGAGTAATAAATGTAATCTTTAGCAAATCTCAAAATGAATATGTATTTTTGATATGGTACAATATAATATTGTGATGCCTAAATGTACTTTTTTGGCATTTAAAATGATTTATTCATTATTTTAGATTTGTTTTAAATTTATTTATATACAATAAATAGTATTTTAATATAATAGAATTTTAATATATAGTCAAATATATATTAAATATATCATATATATACACACTAACAGTCAAAAGTTTGGAAACATTACTATTTTTAATGTTTTTGAACAAAGTCTCTTATGCTCATTAAGGCTGCATTTATTTCATAATAAATACAGAAAAAAACAATAATATTGTGAAATGTGATGGAGAAATACACGGGTGTGACACAGGTTAGAGTTTCGCCAAAGCAAAGTCCATTCCCAGAATGTCCTTGAAAATGTGAAAATATTCTGCTGTGAATGAGAAATTGTGGGTTTGGTGGCACTTGCATAGTCAGAAGTTATAGAGGGATCTAATATCAAAGACATTATGAGTGGGTTTCAATAAAGCTATAAGCCTCAATGTGCATAAAACTCACTTAACTATGGTAAAATTGTAATGCACAGCCTTGAGTAGCTTATTATTTTACAAAACATCAAAATATAATAAAAATGCAAATGTTCAACAATTATATATATTATTAATAATCACAAAAAGAAATTCTTACATCAAGCTAGNTGTTCAACAAATAATTATATATATTATTAATAATCACAAAAAGAAATTCTTACATCAAGCTAGCAACGAAGCAACGAAGTTCAATTGACATGTCTAATTGATTTTACACAATAGTTACTTTTATAAATATTAAAGATATTTTTTAATGAAATCTGAGAGATTTCTGCCCCTCCAACTACTGCTTTGACACTTTAAAAAGTTCATAAAGAGATCATAAAACTAATCCATATGAATTGAGCGGTTTAGTCCAAATTTTCTGAAGAGACTCGATCGCTTTATTTGATGAACAGATTTAATTAAGGCTTTTACTCATATAAAAATTCATCAGCTCACATCAGTTGTGGTAAACAGAAGCTCAAGCATGTTTGCTTTACGTGCAAGAACCAATGAGGTTCATTCTTGTGTGTTACGCAGCAAGTTTGAGCTTCTGGAAGAGGTTTGTTCTCACGCGTCAAGCAGGTTCGGTTGAGCTTCAGTTTATGTTAGCTGATCAATATTTATATGTGAATAAAAGCCTAAATTCAATCTATTCATCATATAAAGTGACTGAGTCTCTTCAGAAAATTTGGACTGAACCACTCAATTCATATGGATTAGTTTTACAATCTCTTTAAGCACATTTTGAAGCAACAAAGTGGTAGTTGCGTAGGCTGTCAATGGAGGGACAGAAATCTCAGATTTCATTAAAAATATCTTCATTTGTGTTTCGAAGATAAACAAAAGTCTTACGGGTTTGGAACAACATGAGGGTGAGTAATTAATGACAGAATTTTCATTTTTGAGTGAATTAACCATTTAAGCAATATCCTTTCGCTACTGGATATTGTCTGCGACATGTAAACAATTTCAGCTGTACAGTGATATGGAGAACAACCACTTTGTATCATAAAATTATAGTGTTCATTGTGGCATGGATGGTATCGATCAATCAGCACAGGACCAGAACTGTCCATTTCATAATGAGAATTTTAGTGTCAGATTTTACAGTTAGTTTTCTGAGACTAGAGGAGAATATTGTGACTAATCGCCAGGAACTTCCAAAGGGCTTCACTTCATTGTTGGATGCAAGAGATCTTATACAAGTAAAACATTTCTGGTTTCTGGACAGTTCATGAAGGATGGTTTTCCACTCACCTTCATGGCTTGTCTCCAACTCAATCTCTCCCCTGTAGTTCCCATAGCCACCATCCGTACGTGCTCGAACCCGGAAGATGTATGTGGTTCCTGGCTTGAGTCCATCCACCGTCATGCTGTTGGATTTGGTCTTGAGGACAGTGTAGTTCTGATCCTGCTGGTTCTATAGTGGGAAAGAATAGAATGATAAATGAACAAGGCAGCTTTCTATGAAGATGAATGTCTCGATCTATCACAATGATACCTGAATCCCTTCCTGTCCTGCAAACCCAAGGAGGCTGCGTGAACTTTGTCGGATTATCCATAATGGATCGACTCACATTCACAGAAACAAACGAAGAACAAGAGAACAAAGCATGCAGATCGGATTCAAATCAGTCAATTAGCAATTAGTTCAGATGGAATTTAGTGCTCATTCAAGCACCTCCTGCCAACAGCTAACACAATGCTTTTTCACATAGATGGATTGAACTGAAAAGAAACCGCATATTTCTGCATTTTTTTTAAGGGCCTAACAGCTTTCCGGCTTCCAGTAACTGGAATTTATCCAGATAAATTACATCAATCCTACTGACTCAGAGCTGTCGCCCCATTGTCCAATCCTAAGGAGAATTACATACAGTGCGCTCATGTTAATATTTCACAGCTTATCGATATCCATTCATCTTCCTTCATGTAAACCTTCCACTAAAGTGGCACGTGGCAACTCGCTTAGGGAAATCTAAGGTTCCAGACAGGAACGCCACGCCCTGCGAGAGAGGGACTGACATATTTCCTGTGGTGCTATTAAATCTAAGATGGGCCAAACAGGCAGCATCAAACGGATCGCGGACACAGCGGCAGCCAAGCCTGTCCATCTGTGCGCTCCATCTAAAAGCCACATATCCCATAATCACCTGAATAAATCATAATAATTACTCATCAGGGTGATGAGTCTTTATGCCACACAACCAAATGCTGCGGTACAGGAGGGTGTCACCGAGGGATCTAAACAACAAACTGCACGAAATAACTTACTCCATGTATAGAAATGTTACTGCTGAAAGCAGTTCACACTAGAGATGTGGAACACATCTGTACAATATATCAGCTATTGGCCGATAATAGAGATATTTTAACATTTGTGCAAGCTCATATCTGCTATTTTTACATTTAGATTACTTTTGCCATCATCTAATGCTCACTTCATATTTAAAAAGAGTAATAAATGTAATCTTTAGCAAATCTCAAAATGAATATGTATTTTTGATATGGTACAATATAATATTGTGATGCCTAAATGTACTTTTTTGGCATTTAAAATGATTTTGTCATTATTTTAGATTTGTTTTAAATGTATTTATATACAATAAATAGTATTTTAATATAATTCAATATAATTAAATACTTTAAAATATAATTTATTTCTGTGATGCAAAGCTGAATTGTCAGCATCATTACTCCAGTCTTCAGTGTCACATGATCCTTCAGAAATCATTGCTGATGCTGATTTATTATCAATGTTGGAAACAGTTGTGCTGCTTAATATCATTTTTTAACCTGTGATACTTTTTCAGGATTCTTTGATGAATAAAAAGTAAAAAAATATCAGCATTTATTTAAAATAGAAATCTTTTGTAACAATATACACTACCGTTCAAAGGTCTGGGGTCAGTAATTTTTTTTCTTTCTTTCTTTTGAAAGAAATTAATACTTTTATTCAGCACGGATGTGTTAAATTGATAAAAAGTGATAGTAAAGATTTATATTGTTAGCAAAGATTTATATTTTGAATAAATGCTGTTTTTTTAACCTTTTATTCATCACTGAATCCTGAAAAAAATATCACATGTTCCAAAAAAATTTTAAGCAACACAACTGTTTTCAACATTGATAATAACGGAGTATCAAATCAGCATATTAGAATGATTTCTGAAGGATCATGTGACACTGAAGACTGGAGTAATGATGCTCAAAATTCAGCTTTGCATCACAGAAATAAATTATATTTTAAAGAATATTAAAATAGAAAACCATAATTTTAAATTGTAATAATATTTCACAATATTATTGTTTTTTTCTGTATTTATTATGAAACAAATGCAGCCTTAATGAGCTTAAGAGACTGTGTTCAAAAACATAAAAAAATAGTAATGTAATGTTTCCAAACTTTTGACCGGTAGTGTGTGTGTGTATATGTATAAAGTTGTTATATACAGCTCTGGAAAAAATTAAGAGACCACTCCAAGTTCAGAAATCAATGTTAAGTGGTCTCTTAATTTTTTCCAGAGCTGTATATATTTAAACATATAGACCATAATGAGTAGTTGCCACTGCAGAAAAAAAAAAAAGAAACTTGGAATTTTGCCTTGCTATATAGCAAAATGTCACATACAACATTGCACACTTAATGACATTATCTAATCATTACGTCTCAAATGACAAAAAAATACTTGAAATCAGATTTCACCATTCAGAATGAGAATTGGATTTCGAACCACATATGGATGAGGTTTTCATTAGATTTCAAACATAAATCGCATATGGATTTGTAAATATATATGTGTTTTTTTTATCTGTTCAGAATACAAAATCTGAACAGATTTGAATTGGATGAGGTAAAAATTTGATTTTGGCTACCTGTCTGAACAAAGCCTAGGTGATTTGTTCAGGACAATAATGCCATCAAGTCTAAAATGTGACAGCCTTGAAGGTTTTTGGCAGGCGGGATGTCTATGTATGTTAATTGGGACCGAATGAAGCATGTCTGTGTTAACATTACAGGCTCTCCCCAGGGTACGATAAAAGTGAGCTGCCATATGTCCAATCAGTGCAAGAAGGACTCAAATAGGGCCAAAAGGTCATGGAGATTTGGGTGTGCTGAAGAAAGAGCGAAGCATCTAACCTTTTCATAATAGGTGACTTCATATTCCACCACGGTCCCGTCGGCAGGTTCTGGACCCTGCCATGCCAGCGTTACACTGTCGGTGCCCTTCCTTTCCTTTAAGATGACGCTCACTGAAAAAAGAAAGAGAGAGAGATGAATTGAGATTGATTTCCATGTTAAAGAGGAGGATTAATTACATTTCTAATTAAAGAGTGTGAGAGGGCTGGCGGAGCACGTCTTGTCTTTTTTGGGAGTGATAAATTATTCTGCGTGTGTAGTGAGTCATTTTCACCCGTACTACATAGCTGGCACACAGCCAGAGCACCTCAGCCCATCTACTTACACAACAGCAGCGTTCGCAAGCTGCCCTGAGCGGAGAGAGACAGAGGTGCTAATGATAGTGTCAGATTGAGAGTACAAACGAGGGCCTCCCGTTTTAGGCCCCGGCAGCTAGTGATGAATGAAGGAGCTGACGTTTCGATCTTTAATGAGCTGTGTGAGTCTTAACTCTGCGTACACTGTTCTGATCTGCCACGCAGCTTTGACACAGTGACATTGCTAACTGCCGTACACACAAACACTCTTAAACTGATAAACAAACAGCTACGCTGATATCTCAGCATGTGTTTGGTTCACTGATAAAGAACAGACACGCTTCAGGTCAAAGAAATGAATAGAAAGGAGTCACAGGAGAAGACAGCAGGTGAGTTAAACAGTTAAAAACAGGACAAAAAGCATTTACATATAGACAATATGATCTGATCATCAAGTAAACACAGTAATCTGAAATAAGTGAACTGATTTAGATCAATTTGACTGAAAGAGGTGGAGCAGATCTTCAATAGTCCTTAAAAAAAACCATGGCAGTATGTATGAAGAACTACAAGGTGTTCAAGAAACTTACAGACACCAAACTTTTGAATGGTAGTGTAATCAGTGCAAATTTCACATTTTATTAAGAAATTAATACTATAAATTGTCAATAGAGGAGATTAACGTAAATACTTTCTGCATCAACTAACTTGCATTATACATTCATATACATAGCATTACAACACTTTGCATTCAGTTCATATGAAGTCATAAATCTGTCAGCTTTATTTGATGTTTTCGTCATTTTATGTTTCCTTACAATTTGCATTTATAAATATTCTGTTTGCTATCACTCGTGCACCTGCCGATGAAAGATATGCGCTGAAACATCAGTCAATATCTGCATCATGCAAAACATGCAAATACAGGCACTTCATCATCCCAGAAGCCTGCTCTCGACACACTGCGGATTGTCTCTTGAATATTTCAAGCGGTGTGGACCAGAGGCCAAGTACTCGAAATATAGACCAATCACAGTTACGTATACCTCAATCCCTGCCCGCCCACAGTGGCGTTTCCACGGTTACAGGCATGTCAGCTCTCATAAGAGCGAAGGGCTGTTGATCTGGGCATCCTGGGTGACTCTCCTCTCAGGCTTCTCATTACGCTGCCTCTCGCTCCTGTCTATCTCTCTCTCGCTCTTGTTCTCTGAGGGGCTGAATCATACTTAACCACAGGATCAGGAGAGCTCGTCTCTCCTCTAGACCAATGACAGGCTTCGAGCCGCACACAGAGTGCAGGTTTAAAGGTCAGATGAGATATAAGAGGACCCATTGAAGCACAGCAGAGTGTAAAATTCAAAAGCAGGAAGCAGGAGACAAAAATTGTGACTAAAGCTTCAGAGATTTAAGAGCACAGGCAGAAAAATGTGTAACTGAGGAAGTTTAAATCTGTTTAAGGGCTGCATAACACTGACCCTTCTGACAGAGAGTTATAAAATAAATCTACATCACATATCATACCAAGGCCGAAAAAGGAAATAAAAATTGTGTGTTCATTACATTTAGAACATAAATCTAAACATAAATATACATATATATATACACATACATAATTATATATATGTATATATATATATATAAACATTACAATTAAGATAATTAAGTTTTAACATTAAGACATAGAAACCAAATCTTTATAGTTGTGTGTGTGTGTGTGTGTGTGTTCTTGTTTATATTACATCGTGGGGACGATGTAATATAAACCTGATAAATGTCCCCACGATGTAATAAAAACCTGAGATCACCTACATCTTGGGGACCAGCCAGCGGTCCCCACGAGGGAAATGGATTAATAAACATACTAAATGATGTTTTTTTGATAATGTAAAAATGCAGAATGTTTCCTGTGATGGTTAGGTTTAGGGATAGGGGTAGTGTAGGGGGATAGAATATACAGTTTGTACAGTATAAAAACCATTACGCCTATGGAGAGTCCCCACTAAGATAGCAAAACAAACCTGTGTGTGTGTGTGTGTGTTATATATATATATATACACACACACACAAAAAAAAATATAAAGATTTGGTTTCTATGTCTTAATGTTAAAACTCAATAGTCAACAGAATAAAGTAATTGCAATTAATCATATTTAAAAATAAATAAATAAATAAAAAACAAAAAACCCTTCATTAGTGTCATTTGCTGCGTTTCCACCGCAGAAACTTTGGGGTGGAACTCAGTGTGTTTCAAACACAGGAACCAGCGTCTAAGCGAAGTTCCAGATAAAAATTTCCCCCTCAGAAAGTTCCTGCTCATGAGGTAATACTTTTTTAAAGTTCAGGAACTTTCGGGGGGTGGGACTTGGGCGCTGAACATGATTGGTTGAGTTCACGTAGAATTTTAATTGGGTGACTCCACGCAGCATTTTATTTCAACCACCATTTTTAAAAGTCTGTTGCGGTTTATGCAGTAAGAGTTGTTTGCTATTCGAATCAACAATGGAGTCGACCGACGGACCGACGACAAGGTTCAGGCTTTATTAAGCTTATATGTGGAGGACAAAAAAAGTCCTACGTCACCGGACCTAATCTTCAGGTTACTTTAGACAGCGATGGAAACATAGACAGCAACAGATCTGGGGAGAAATAGTTCCTGGGACAAATTGTTCCGAGTAATTTTGGTGGAAAAGCGGCTATTCAGAGGCTTCTACATAAAACACATAGAAAAACCCTTCTTGAATAAACACTGAATGTAGACATCTGACATCTCACCTGTCTGGCTGGTGGTGACATTGACAGACACTAGTTGGCGTGGACTGGGGCTGAGATCTGAGACTCCGTTCAGAGCTTCTATGCTGAAGGTGTAATTGGTGTGAGGCTGCAGTTCTGTGACCAGAACCCTGGGGTGCGTCAAGCCAAACTGCCTGGGGTTAAAATGTGGACCGCTGCCGCAGGGAACACACTTCTCGCTGTCCCCTGCAGCCCCTGTTTCTCCCGAACACTTCCTGCAGTGGACACTATAGGTAACATCTCCACGTCCGCCACTGTCACGAGGAGGACTCCATTCTAGAGTGACTGCCGTCTCGTTCACCATTGAAATAGGGTTGCCAGGTGCCGAGGGGGGTCCTGATGAACGCACACACAAGTAAAGCAAGTTAACTGTACAGTTGTCCAAATAAAATCATTAAAGCACAATAACAAACTGGATGTTTCATTGATTTCATTTTGTTTAGAAAGCCACAAAAACCCTCAGCTTACTTGTGCATGCCATGGAGCGAGGGTCCGATTCTGCCCTGTAGAAGCCTCTCTCACACACACACTCGGAGGCTTTGTCCTGGTGGGAGTAGCTGTGTGGGGGGCACTTCACGCAGTACGCATCCATGGCAGAGGCCTTGTAAAAGCCTGAACGACAAGCTATCAAAGAAGAAAAAATATTTTTTAAATTGTTTTATTTTCAGAAAGATTATTATTATTATAATAAATTACTTGAATTATAAGAGAAATGTTGATATGAGTTCTCATTATATATTTTTTTCCTTAATAAAAAAATATATATTTTCAGAAACATTTCTATTACTCCNTCTATTACTCCCGAGCCCCGCACATGATGTGGAGAAAATCCTACCATCCATCCATCAATTAAATCAAATGTCATTTACATATAGAATTCTTTTAAAAATTCTTAAAGGTACAGTAGCATAAATAGACAGTTAAGGGTACAAGAGATGCTGAAGTTCAAGTAAAATTATATTATAACAATAATAGAGCATGAAACATTATGTGAGTGAAGTGACATGTGGCCAAGTATGGTGACCCATACTCGGAATTTGTGCTCTGAATTTAACCCATCCAAGTGCACACACACAGCAGTGAACACACACACCGTGAACACACACCCGGAGCAGTGGGCAGCCATTGCTGCGGCGCCCGGGGAGCAGTTGGGGGTACGGTGCCTTGCTCAAGGGTCTCACCTCAGTCGTGGTATTGAGGGTGGGGAGAGCGCTGGACATTCACTCCCCTCACCGACAATCCCTGCCGGACCTGAGACTCGAACCCATGACCTTTGGGTTACAAGTCCGACTCTCTATCCATTAGACCACGACTGCCCCTACTTGACTTGTGTGAAAATGACTTGAAAAAAATGAACAAAAAAATACTATTAAAGAAGCAAAGCGAAGAGAAGAGTTTTGTGAGGTTATGAGGGAGGTTTCCCCTCAGCTCTCGTCACCTTCTTCAGTGAGGCATATCTAACATCCCACTGCAGCATTAGCCTGACTGGAGGCACGTGGCGGCCGTGTTTGTGTGTGTGTGTGTCGGGGCTGGGTTAAGTTGGAGCTGAGTGAGTCAGGGATTGGTGTATGTGTGTATGTGTGCGCATTAGAGCACTTCCCCTCAGGGACGCCGAGCCAGACTCCCATGTTGCCCCTGAACTAAAAGCAAACCCTATAATTCTGCAAACACATCCCAAACATGTCAGTTCTTATCAGCCACAGCACAATGCCTCCAACATATTTCTTTTTTCAGAGCAACTAATACTGAACTTTAGACTGTGCTAATGGAGTGTAGAGTGACGGCAGCTTTGAGAAGCAGTTAAAGGTGGATGTAGTTTTGAGAGGTGTTGCTTGTAAATTTAACTGTGCTAAGTGATTCAACCTGTGCTGTAATTAATAACTCAAACACTGAGAATGTCTTGGACTCCATGGAAGTCATGCTGTAATTCCTAGATGTACCACACCAGAAAAATAAAAATGGATCATTTCTTTTTCTCTATTTTTTTTAAAATAAACTATTCAAAAAAGATTTACACTGCATCAGAGCCGTGGCCAATTGGTAAATGTGGAGGACGTTTGAGTCTAACTTGCAACATTTCCTGCTTCCATTTCCTTAGGGTACTATCCTTATAAAACTGGCAAAAAGCATTATATTATAATGGTTGTAATCATATCATATTAAAGTTTTTTTTTAATATGTATTGTGATGAAACAGTATTATATGGATTATTCAGGATAAATGGGACATTTTTTCCCAATCATCTCAATGGTAAAAAGTGTTCCACTTTACAAATATTCCCCCTAATAATATTTCATTACAATATAATGTGTGTAGGGCTACGCATGAGCCAGAAGAATCACATTAATAATCATTATGAGTAGAATATGCATTACATTGCACGCTTTATAATTTACACTCACAACCACATCAACCTCCTCAATCCATTAACAGACGCTCTGATTTACCACCACATTAACATTAATTCATGGCCGGAGATGTTTCATGATCAATAAGACAGCTGTCCCTCTTAATTAATTAATCAACATCTTTCAGTTCCGCACCAACCAATCAAGTGTTATTGCACTGTTATGAAGCTTAAAAGGTCAAATAGGTCAAAACATTAGCTGATTTGTCATTTAATGATATAATAAAACCATGCAAAATGCTGTTTTCTTTCTGACCCAGTCCTTCTTGCTATACGTAGGTGTATTTTTTTAGTCCAAAATTAAAGCTGCAAAACATTATGTAGCACAGGTAGGCTTTCTACAATGCAAATGGCAAAGATTTCTCCACCAGGGACGATTTCTTTAAGACTGCAAGGGAAGCTCGGCTTCCCTTATAATGTCACAAAATTAATGGTCAAATATGTACTATTGTATTAACATTTTATTGACTAAAAATGCGATAGAAAACGTTCATCTCAAAGACGAGTTCGTTCAGAATCAGTTACATATAGCAGGTCGGCTGACTCGATTTCCTTCTCATACATTCCCGCAGCGTCACAGTGCATTTCCCTATTGAAGCCCAGCGTCCATTGACTTCAATGGGGCTGCTTTGAACGGTTTTTTTCAGCGCTTCGAAACTAGACGGTCATTGGATAAATGCTGCGATTATGTCCCGCCCACGGACGCTCAGCGTCTCTGGGGGTGAATGGGGAGTGGGCTGGCCCGGACTCCGAGCTTCTGCGTGATGATTGGAGGGTCTGTCGAAAGACTGCATCTCCTTTTGACTGACAGCGATTCTGTACTATAAGGAATCACAGAAGCTTTGATATTTGCTTGGCGAAATTGCTTGATTTTCATCATACATTTCACACAATTATACACCACATTCCTTGTTTCAGTTTTACAGAGTTTAATATTTTTTTACTTGAAAAGACTCCTAGTTGGTACGACAGGGTCACAGACCATTTTCTTGAAAAGGAACGTAGGGCAGAATTTAGGCTACTTTTAAATAAATTGACAATTTTATGATGTAGGCCGAAAATGAGCTTCCCCTCTCTGACAGACCAGTAGCCGCCACTGTTCTCCACCTATCTCAATCTAACACCATCAACACAGCCACACACACATAAGGCTACATACACACATAGAGTGAGAAAACATGAAACCAATAATGCTTTAGTAATGATAAGAACCTCTCAGTGGGAGATCTTTCTGAGAGATTAAAAGGAACAAGAATTTGCTCTAAATGCTTTCACTTCAATCTGCCGAGAGGCAGTCGAGACCAGCAGAATTAATACTGCTCTTAACAGGAAAGTGTCGATTTTTTTCATTCTTCCACAGTGTGAAATTACTAAATCCTTCCTTTATCAGTGTCACACTGACTGTATTTTGTTATCTAGCCATGTTCTCCTTTTATTTACAGAGATGTCATAATCCACGTGATCACAAATACAATAAAAGCCAAACATTGTTTTTTAATGCCAGAGCTCAGAGCGTCCCTGTTTTTCTGCTATACACAATACAAAAGAAGTAGATACACAGATGTGGAAATGAACAAAAAAGCCATTTTCCCAAATGTCTACCCTGCTGTACTAACTAAAGCTTTATGCTAACAGGCTTACTGAATTCTGGCACAAATCCGGGTGTATTCACTGACCTAAATAATTCTGAGCTGAAACGTACAGTTTCCAGGGTTATTAGGTGAAGTTCTGCTGCATGGGATGCAAAAACACCCCATTATTCCAGTGTATTAAGCTAAGACCTACAGAAGGTACAATTGTTGAATGAGTAACCTCTGGTGGTCAGTGTGAGGTAAGAGGTGTAAAGTCCCTGTGGTGGTTTGGAAAGAGGCCTGAAATGAAACAGCATGTGTGTATTGTGGTTTTGCAACCTCTCAGGGTCCAATGCCAAACCAGAAAGCCGTTGGAAAGCCCGGCCTTTTGTGGAACCCAACTGGTCTAGTGTCTTATAGCCAATGCATTGAAAACATCCTCCAGCAAGTTGAGTCTACCATAATGAAATCTTAATGTAGTCAAACAACCTAAGTGAACGCATGATGGTTAATGATGGTTTGTTGCTTTTTAAATTTATTTATTCACAAATACATTAAAGATTAAATTCTTGCACATAATGATGAATATACCTCTTTTATGATGTACAAGTCTTTAATTTTTTGAGATATATTTCTGTTTATATATATATTATATATTCATTCTGATATCATAATAAAGAAAAAAAGGCATATTAATTAAATTAAACTTAAACTTAAAATTGCATAATCTTATGATTTCTTTAAAAAATAATTTAAAATGTTTTAATAAAATTGCTTTACTGTTTATTAGTATTTGAAAGTGTTTTATCCACCAAATCAAAGTCATGAAACATGAAAGCAAACTTGCAGAAAACAAAATAAAACAGGAAATGACAAAATGTCAACACAAATTATTGATGGGCGAAGAAAATAATCTGTATAAACAGAAAATATTAAGATTGTACCTTTGCTCATGAGCTGAAGACACATAAAAGCGGAACATCTCAGAGAGATCTAAAATGGCTCCCTTATCAAATATTTACATTGGTCTGATTGGTGTCCCCTTGGCTCTAGATAATCAATAGCTTTTATATATGATACCTTCAGACAGAAAGACAGAAAGACAGAAAAAGCAGCACCATCATGGGAATAAAGAGAGAGAAAGCAAGCGAGAGAAAAAATGAACAGCGGAGAGCTTGTATTTTTTTTCTTTCTGCGAGGCAGAGGATGAGAGACATGTTTGGAGAGTGTGTTTAATGCCCTGGTCCATAGGGACGAATGGTTGCTTGCTATTAGTGTATTTCTCATTCTGTCTGCAGTCTCTGGTTCATATTGAATGAGGCAGATCAATAGACATCAACCCACCACCTGAACAGCTAACTGAGACCCTTCTCCATCACATCAGGGATCAGGAATGGCGCCTTACTATGCTAAGAAAGTTAAAATGAAAACTAAATGATATAAAAGTAAACTGAAAAAGAAACGAACACAACCGGGATAAACTGAGACTGAAACTAAAAACCAGTTTAAGGCTAAAATAAAATAACATTTTCGAAGTCTTTTAAAAAATTAAAACTAACAATAAAAGTGGAAATTGAAAACTTGAGAAACCTATACCAAACTATAAGTAAATGACGGAAATGATGCAAATTTAAAACAAATGATGCAATTTTATATATAAAATAAATAAATAAAACTATAATTGAACATGACATCTGTGTGTAGTCAATCCAGTTAGGTGACTATGTATGCTAGTCTTCAATGAAGAAGATGAAGGGAGTTTTTCCTCAGATATGACAGACAGACAGACTTTCTTCCCACTGAGCAAGAGGGTGAGACGGTGAGAGTGACATCCCTTCTTCCAGCACTTCAGGTGCCCTTTTCAATTTAACAGCATTGCGGACCTTCTCAGAAAAGAAGAACAGCGTAGCAAAGGTAAGGTCAGTCAAACAGTGACCGCAGGGTCCCGTACCCACAGAAACCGAGCATTCTATTACCTAGGGAGAGAGGCTTATGTACTAGTTTCCATGGCAACATAATTCCAAAACGCTCCCTTCACTGAGCGTGAATCAAGACTAAATAGTAGAACTCCAGGGAAAACTGAAGAGTGAAATTTTTTTCGCACATACTGTAGCAAAAGAAAAGCAAACAAAAGTGCTTGAAAACAATAACACATCTCAAACTCTTTCAATGAATTCCCTTTTAACTTTATACCCACGTAGGGGGCAGTCGTGGCCTAATGGATAGAGAGTCGGACTTGTAACCCAAAGGTCATGGGTTCGAGTCTCAGGTCCGGCAGGGATTGTCGGTGAGGGGAGTGAATGTCCAGCGCTCTCCCCACCCTCAATACCACGACTGAGGTGAGACCCTTGAGCAAGGCACCGTACCCCCAACTGCTCCCCGGGCGCCGCAGCAATGGCTGCCCACTGCTCCGGGTGTGTGTTCACGGTGTGTGTGTGCGCACTTGGATGGGTTAAATGCAGAGCACAAATTCCGAGTATGGGTCACCATACTTGGCCACATGTCACGTCACTAATTCACTAATTCACACTAGAAGGCGACGTTCTCAGGACCTTGTGCAACGTTCCCTAAAAGTTCTCTAAAAGTGACGAAAATTCCGAAACTTTACAGAACATTCGGGACGTTCCTAAAACGTCCTCTTTTGGTAATGAAAGTACTGCAGTTCAAGGTTCCTTATATGACTTTAGGGGAACGTTCCATTTTGGTTATTCTATGGTCAAAAAAGAACGTTACAAAGAAGACATTTGGGACATTAACAGAACGTTCCCACACGGTCCTCCGTTGGTCATTTAATAATGTTCCCGAAATGATTTTAGGGGAACGTTTTATTTTGGTTATTTTATGGTCGCGCGAGAACGTAACAAAGAGGATATTTGGGAAGTTAACAGAACGTCCTATAGTAATAGTTCCCTAAACATTCCCAGAACGTCCTGAATGTTCCCTGAAGGTCCACCAAATAACGTCCCCCAACCCTTAAAAGAACTCCACATCGTGACCGTCTCGGAACGTACTGGGAACGTTACTAGGCAACATCCTTAACACCAGTGGGGATGTTCTGAGAATGTTCTGGGAACGTAAAATTTCTAGCGGGGTATATCCAACCTTCAGAGGCATGTTTCATGTGCTTGGCTTCAAATGGACAAATATGGGCTCCTCTAGACTAGCTTACATTTGAAGTGTATTCATAAGGAATTCTCTTTTATGTATTTACAACATGAAAATTGATGACCAAAATGGCCCTAAAAAAAAAAAACGTTGGCGTTAGTGGTCAGTGAAGCTCAGTTTTTTACAGCTAGACTTTGATCTTTGCTCACCTTGAAGTGTAAGCTTGACTTACTGATGCTAAACAGCCAAAATCCATCAGCGTCATTTCCCTATGACATGCTAACTGAGGCCAACAGTTAGCCCCTAAGGTATTTCAACATGTTTGTCTATGAATATCCATGTTTGCATTTCTGTTGGTAAGCAAATGACCTGCTGAGTCCTTTGACATACAAGAATAAACAAGGTTCTTCACATTAGCAGAACTCGATCTCACCTACAGGAATGAAAGTGTTCTGGTGATTATAGCGCTCTATTGATTTAGAGTCCAGTTGCACAGCAGAGACTTTTTAAAGTCTTTTTAGCCCTTTTTACCCTGGCCATTAGGCAATGTAGCATTGATTTTTTTGGAGAAGGGAAAAAATCCAACCAATCCAGGCTGATGACAGAGTCAAATAGAGAATGGTAGAGCCAGGCTTTCTTGCCAGAGTGCTAAAAGGTCATTCACAATTCACACAGAATCAGTCTGTTTTTGGCCTAAAACACTTCTTTAATCCCTTAAACAGGAATATCATGGAGTGAGTTGATCCCAGAAGCAATTGAGGATATCAGACTGCTTTTCAGAGGTCAAAACACTTTACCTTTTCCAATAACCATTGAAAAATGGTTGCACAAATGGCACTCACATAACACAGCGTCTACCTGGCCTTCAACATCCAAAATACCTGTCCAATTACCCCAGAGGTGTCAAGAGAGGGTTTAAACATCTCTGCTGCTGAATTTCTCCTTTGTCTCAATCTTCTCTCAATCTCCCTGGAGTGCCCTTTCTTTCTAAAGTCTATTTCCCGCATTCCATCCATCATGCACAGCGTGACAAAGCCAATCTCCCAGGCTTTGCTGGTACGCCTAGCTGGAACATCCTAGTGGCATATAATGTCCACTTGAGGCAGAGACAAAATGTCTACTCAATCTCATGAAACAACTGGTGGACAACTTTATCACGAACCAAAAGCAGAGCTCTACAATTTTCCTCAACAACCAATTCCGCCTACAGCAGATTTTCCAACTTTGAGAAGAATCACACTGCGCAGCCTACGAATAAATGTCCAAGAAAGCACTTATTAAATAACTAGTAAGGAATAACTGAGTAGTACTTGGCCATACAAAATTTCCCTAAGTCAAATCTGCTCTATCTGGTGCATAGATATGGTTCCTTCAATGTAAGTCTATGCGATTTTTTTTACTTTTTAGTCCAACAGAAAAAATGAATAATAAATAATAATTATAAATATAATAAAATTAATATAAAAATAAAAAATAAATGCACTAAATAAAATTGTAAAGAAAATATAATAGAAAAGAAAATATAACATTAAAATTTTAATAAAAGTACAACATATTTGGATGTGGTTTGCACCCAGGCTGTACTCAAACTTACAGTATACTCAATACTTCAGTTTTCCTGCAGAATTTATAATCAGTGGGGCTGAAATGAAAAGCAGGTGTGTTTGGAGACTGGCGGTCTTGCTGTTATTTCAGTGGGGTGAGATACAGAGGGAGCCTCTGACCGCAGCTCTTGGGTAGAGAGCTATAAAAAAGCGATTATCCATACATGTGAGAAAAGTAGCAATAAAAACAAATTCTTCTCCACTTACTCATGCCTTTTTTCTTGCTGTCTGTTCTAGCAAAGCTATAGTCTCACTATATCAATTTAAAATCGTAGGAACATAAAAAACCCACTTTAAGCTGTCTCCAAAGTAAATGCATTATTTCTGAACATAGGCCATTAAAATAGCTGCTGAAGTCTCCTTCTTACTACTGTTTTCTTTACACATTCTTTTCAAAAAGATTTATTCATATTGATCTATTTAAAAAGCCTCTGTGCCTTGTGGAATTTTTGTTGCGACCTAAGAGAAAACTGTTGTTCCCTCTAATCATACAAGCTGATAGCAAAAATCCAGATTGTATGTGAGATGTGAGGTTGTGCAGGTCTGTAATCATGAACTGTAGTTCAGGTCTTTAAACCAGTCAGTGCCAGACTCAGAGTCAGCGCTGGAAACTGGCTCCTCTTAAAAGTTAGTCTCTCGTTTTATTGGCTCCATTTCATTACACATGTGCAAATGCTATTGGGTATCTCATTCCTGTCTCTCCTGTGGCTCCGCCTGTTTTTTAAATGTGGGAATAACTTTTTATGACCAAGACATGATTGTGTTTTAACAGAGCATCTTGCAGAGAAGTTTTCCCTTAAAATTCCAGTGAAAAACCATTTTAGCTCCAAAAACTGGTGTATTTACAAGACAAATAGGTTAAAGGGGTGGCTGATTATGATTTCACTTTTTTAACTTTAGTTAGTGTGTAATCAGTGGCGCAAAAAGTGGGTATGCGCTATATGCGGCGCATAGGGGCGCTGCACCATGGGGGGCGCCAAAGCGATGGTTAATTTTTTGTTAAATAATAAAAGTTATATAAATGTACATAAAAGTTATTTATAAAAAAAGTTATATAAATTTTAGAGGACTAACAGGCTAGAGTAGGCGCCGGTGCCCTCATAAGATTCCATCATAGAATTTAGACATAGAAGGGTAATATCGCGAGTGGGCGGGGCGCAGCGCTGAGTGAGCAGCAGTAACGTTAGTGAGTTGTAATTGAAACTCGAAAAAGATGGATAAAGCAAAAAAGCTATCGGGGGCTAAAAATAGACAAAGAAAGAGGGAAAAGGAGATGGCATGTCAAGGGATGCGACAGCAGCTAAATAAGTGGATGGTGAAAGGCAACAGGTAGGATTCAAAATGTGACGTCTATGCCTGGAGGCTTGCAAATACGTTATTCATGTTAACAGACTAGCTAGCGTTTGCTAACACTGGGAATGTAGCAGACAGAATATGTAGCTAGCTTAGAATATGCAAAACCGAGGTTGCTGAGCTGAAAACTNATGTTATTGCAATACAGTACATAACACAAATGCAATAGCATGTCATAAAAGCAACATAAGTTATAATAACCATAATTAAACTAAACTATACCTGTTATATCTTAACGCAGCATATATTCTCTGGCTCTGTAGGCATCTTACAACAGTTCCCACATGAGCGATTTATAGATTATCATGATGGAATATGCTAATCAATGACTTTAAGATAGTTAACTCCACATCAGCTATATAAATTTATCCACTAACCATTCAGAAACGGCCTGTTGCATTCTGCATGTTGTCACTTCTTCCTGAGACTCTCTATCATTGTCCGACTCCGGTTTGAACATAAAAGGCTGAACATTTTCTGACATTTTCAGTGAGTCTGCGTGAGGTAATCGGCGCTGCTAACATTATGTGCTAACAGGAGCTCTTGAAACTCCGCCCTCTTCTTGAGAGCAGCAGCTCATTTGCATTTAAAGGGACACACACGAACAGAGTTATTGCTCACCCTCAAAAAGTGACACATTTATCATGCTATAAAAAATGATCTTTGGGGAATTTTGAGCTAAAACTTCATATACACACTCTGGGGACATCAGAGCCTTATTTTACATCTTGTAAAAGTGGCATTATATGACCTCTTTAAAAAAAATAGCATGGAACTTTA
>RJVU01051648.1:10685239-10708672 GCA_003731715.1 Anabarilius grahami
ATGGAACTTTATTTTATTAAAATAAAATAAAATAAAATAATAAAATAAAATAATAAAAAGGGGATATTTGATTAAATTTTACAAAGAGAATTTTTTAAATTTGGAATAATGTGCACCAATATGTCATTGACAATAAGACCTGGAAAAAGCATTCAAGTAAATAGGGTCCATTCTGATTCATGTCGACTTCAAAATCGGAGTCTGAGCCAACCAGCAGACTGACAGATGAATTATTAAGAGAGTTTGGGGAAAAAATAAAATAATGCAAGACGACTGCTGGATGCACGTGTCGGTGCCTCCACGTGCCTTCTTCCTCTTCAAAACACACAGAAAAAAATACATCTGAGTGCCATTAAGAGAGGTGTAGAAACAAATCCCATTACAACATCACTGAGGCAACATCAGCAAAGGACACACTCTCAACACAAGGTAAACACTGTAGTGAGAAGTGTAAACTTTCCATACTGAACAGAAACCGTGTTTAAGATGCTTCTTTCCCCATTATGTCCATTTTAATTGTTATTTTGACCACACTTTGTGAAAAAAAAAAAGATATATATTGCACCACTATTAGGTGTCATAATGTCAGTTGTGAACATTTCTATATAAATGGGATTGATAGGCCTATTGTGACTTTTAAACTGCAGGTGAAAAAGAAAATATGAAGAAAATATGTCTAGTTTCCTTAACATTTTTCCTTTTCAATAAAGAAAAACTGTGAAGTCAGCCTGTCAGTTTTACAGACTGAGAAATACAACTCCTTCTAAACGCATGCAAAAACATTCATAAATTCATCCTGTAGACAGAAAAGGAACATTCAACGATGTGCTAAACTCCCTGGATGAAATTTTAGAGTTCTGTAAGCTGTCAATGTCCCTGTATAATTGATGGCGCTCTGAGTCTTTGATGTTTTGGCTATGGAGACTCTTTTCCTGCTCATGTCTTTCCGACAGGGGTCCACACCCATGACCCAGCAGCAAGAGAAAAAAAAAAAAACTTCGGCTACATCTGGTAGCCATCCTGATATTCTCCAGCAGAGCTCACAAAAGTCTTGGTTTAACTGCTTTCTGAGAAAGAAATGCACACATTTCAAATATCCCCAGCGCCTATGAAGACTAAGACTAGCTACACGCTATGTAGCACTAATTGTCATTAGCGATAGCATCACAGTGACTGATTTGGGTTTCATATTTTACTCTGCCCAGATCTCAACATGCCAGCAGTCTGAAACTCGAACATGTTCTACAGTTTCCTAAGAGACAACAGCACGGCAAAGAAAACAAGTATCATGAATCGTCTGTGTTATGACATTTGGACCGTGAGCCTAAATTGTAGATTGGCACTTTGCCATCCACTGACAGGTTATTCCATGTTGTTTACTATCGGCTACTAAAGTGTTATTGATCCAAACAGCAGCTGGAGGTACAGAAATGGGCAGATGACATGTGGTAGACAGTATGATGGAGGGCTGAGATGGAGAGACGTTTTAGTCGGCAGCTGATTAACTAGATGCCATTAATAAAAGCAGCATCATTCTGTGTTATTATTTTTACATATTTTAAAGTAATTGTTAAAACGAAATGAATCATTAAATCAATTTTTAAAAAGATATATGGTAATCATGTCCAAAAACAACAAACACTTACATTTTAGACTTTTTAAAAATAATATTTTCCTAAATTACCGCTCTACACGCTCATTAATATATGGTTTTAAAGAAACATAAGTACGGTCAGTGTCCATACTGCTTGGCAGTGTGGCTGCAAACATCTGCAGATGTCTTACACTGTCTTCGCCAATAAAAGCTTCTCGGTTGGAAGAAAAACTTGCACTTGATGCAGTTCATACACACACATACCCAAACTGGCAATGAGTAACTAGCAGAGAGCTAGCAATATGCTACGGAGAGGGCTCAAAAGCATATGGAGAAAAAAAGTCACTGAGTTGGGCTGAATGTTGAACAGGCAGCTTCATGGTTCACTGAGCTGTAGGGGCTATCAGCTGGTACCAGTGACGCTTAAATGATTCAGTATATGTATGTCCACAGCACAGAAATGGTATATCACGCCTCATGTGTTATGGGACCTAAATATCCACAGGCATGTTTTGTGGTTGGATTTACTGGAAGTACCAACTAAGCAGTTTCTTTTCATCAAATGTTAAAACATGATGTATAAACATATACACAGACATAATTATTTTATATACATACATCATTTATATATATATATTATATGTGTGTGTGTGTGTGTGTGNTGTATGTCCACAGCACAGAAATGGTATATCACGCCTCATGTGTTATGGGACCTAAATATCCACAGGTATGTTTTGTGGTTGGATTCACTGGAAGTACCAACTAAGCAGTTTCTTTTCATCAAATGTTAAAACATGATGTATAAACATATACACAGACATACTTATTTTATATACATACATAATTTATATATATATATTATATGTGTGTGTGTGTGTGTGTGAGAGACCCTGGCTATATATCATAGCAATGGCCAACAATACATATATGGGTCAAAATTATAGATTTTTCTTTTGTGCCAAAAATCATTAGGATATTAATTAAAGATCCATGTTCCATTAAGATATTTTGTAAATTTCCTACCGTAAATATATATTAAAAAAATTTATTTTTGTGAGTGGATATGCATTGCCAATGACTTCATTTGGAAAACTTTAAAGGCGATTTTCTCAATATTTTGATTTTTTTGCCCCCTTAGATTCCAGATTTTTAAAGAGTTGTATCTCGGCCAAATATTGTCCTAAAAAACCATACATCAATGGAAATTGATTTATTAAGCTTTCAGATGATGTATAAATCTAAATGTAAAAAATTATTAAGCTTTCAGATGATGTATAAATCTAAATGTAAAAAAACAAAAGACCCTTATGACTGGTTTTGTGGTCCAGGGTCACACATAAACAAACATATATATATAAAATATATATATATATACACACACACACACACACACACTCATAAAACTCTCTAGTTATTTATAAGGTAGAAATTGAGAGATTAAGAAAATGCAGAAAAAAAACTCATCCAGTGAATAACTGGAAAACAACTGGAAAAGTCATGGGCCTTTGAAATTTCGCTTTCAATATTGTTTTGGACAATGGCGGGCATTGGAGTCAAAAAGATAGAGAACCTCTGCTCTAAACTGTCTTGTCCATTGAAGGCAAAATGACTTCCCAATTTCCTAATGCCCATTCACAGTTCAGCCAACAAAAGCAGCAGAGAAGGTTTATGGGGGTGAACTGAATGGTGACTGTGTCCGTGGAACGTTAACAAAATCACCGGCCGAAGATAAACACTTGCAATTCCAGCATCATGCTGTCACCCAGCAGGCGAGCATCACGTGTTGGGGATTACAGATGTGGAAATCAAACTAAACGTCTAAGTACGAGATTACTAGAGCCCCTATAAAGACGAACAGCAGCAATGTGTGGAAAGCTCAGGTCTCTTAACCGTGTTAACCTCTCCAATCTAAACTCCAAAATTCAGTTTTGGAGCACACACACATGCTCATCGCTTAAAGCCGCCTCCACTGTGAATCTCCATTGGGGTGCTGACAATCCCATGACCCAGTTTCTCAGCTCAAATCCTATGGAGGAAGACACTCCAGAGCTCCTCATGGCGAGATTACTGTCACAAAGAGCTCATTTCTGCTGCTCCTGCCCCAATGAAAAGCACTCAATTCAGCCACAACCGTGTGAGCTTAGCACTGTAGAAAATACGCCTCAGGAGACAGAAAAGAGTGCCCATCTTCAGCTGGCATGCTAACAGTTGAGGGGCCATCGGGTCAGACCTTATGCCAGACCCAAACTCAGAGTCTGGTGTGCACCACCAAGCCACTCAGAAACCATTTACATCCAACAAAAGGGCCGTGATTGTAAGCCGAAGTGCTCTATGCTGAGAGATACGGATAAGAATGAACAGTCCCGGTGAAAGGGCTTGATACAAGAGGGTTTATTATCAGAGTTTACAACACACATTCACAGCATAAAAGGTTAAGAGAGGATATAGGGAGCGAAACAGAAGGGGAAAAAAAGGATGAATCTACGGACGGCAGGACAAAGTGTTAAACAAGAAGGGATGAGAGGGGGTTTCTGTTTGAAAGCATTCCAGAGCTGCCACAATAAGTCGAAAGGAAAAGAATAGAAGAGATAAATATAAGAGGCAGTTCACTGAGCCGAGGTTGTGGGCGAAGATGTCCGTCTCTCTCTATTTTTCACTCTCTTCTATCATGGCGTTGTGTTCCGACGGTAAACGGTAAGTGGGCTAAACTGAGGGCTGTTGGGAAAGTTACAAAGAATCCAAGAGAGAAAATACGACGGGAGAGAGAAAAAAGAAAGAAGAAAAAAAGGGGGGGGGTGCAAAAAAGTGACAGTGAAAAATAAAAAGGATAGAATAGAAAAATAAAAAGGAAGAAAAGACAAGAAAAAAAGAAAAGGAAGAAAAAGGGGGATGGGGGAGAAAAAAAGGCCTAAATTTAGCTGTAAGACTTTTGTCCTTCTACTAATGCTGTTTTTCAGTGAATATAAAAGCCTTCGCAGCATGAAAAAGTGGAGAAAGCCAGTGTCAGCAAGCACTTCCAGAACCCACAGCAAGACCGCAAGGTGAAAACAGACCACGAGCTGTTTCAATTTAAGTCATTTCGCATGGCAATGCCCTCTTTCTCATGGAGCTGTCAGAGCCAGAGAGCAATGAATGTTTTGTCAGCTGACCGGGCTCGTATGAATTAATCTCTTATTGCATTCGGAGTAAATCTTTTATTTTGAGGTTATTTCTGAGTTAAAGCCCAGTCTCCATCACTCACAGTAATGAATAGCTGTTAAAATGTTAACCTTTTTCCAGTGGTGCTGAATGTTTCTTGCGGTACTGAGCTGTGCAACAGCAAATGATATTTTTCCTGAGTGAGTTTAAAATGAAGTAATCTGAATTGAAAGTAATGAGATAAATGGAGTACTATGACATAATAAAAAGACAATTAATAGCCTTTTATTCCACCCTGATTCTAGTCTCACGTAGCCAGACCTTCAGACTGATGGCAGAAGGTCTGGACTCTATCGCAGCTTTCATTGGCCAAGGACCGCCCAAGAAGACGTTTGACTGACATGTAATGCAACCAATTACAGTTCGTTTTGTTCCGCGTCATGTTTAGAGGCGTGAAAATGTAAAGTCGATGTTGGCCTGCATCTATAAATTATTAATTCAAGAACGTTGTGCGAGCTTACTGCTACAATGGAGCCACGAACTTCACATACTTTTGAAAATCCAGAGTTTAGTTGATCCTGGTAAGCGCTTGCTAAAAAATCCAGCTAAAACCAGCCTAAGCTGGTTGGCTAGTTTTAGCTGGTTTAAGATGGAAGTAGCTGGTTTTAGCTGGTCTCCCAGCCTGGGTTAGCTGGTCAAGCTGGTCTCCCAGCCTGGGTTAGCTGGTGTTCAGCTGGTCTCCCAGCCTCACAGTCTCCTAGCTAACCAAAACCCCTCTAAAACCAGCGATTTTTCAGCAAGGTTGTAAACACAACTGCGTTCTTCTTCCACGAGGGGGTTCAGAGTCACGGCATTTGTTTCCAGGCCGACCGTTAAAGAACCTGACACATGCGTCTCCTGGACACCCTGTATAATTCAACCAACCAGATGACGACTTCGAACCTCCTGAAGTGTTTCCAGATAAGTGTGCCATATGCATCAGACGTTCAGCCAACGGTCCGTGGGTGTGATGTCTGAGGCTGAGACTACCCTGATTCTGACTAGCAATAGCAATTAGTAAATAAACAGAGCAATTCCAAGAAAGTCCGTAGCTCGGGACCTAATTATGGTTCACACGAATCACTTCCTGTGATGTAAACTAAAGGCCAGTGGCTAATTTTTAAAAAAGCCCTTCAATATACCCCATCCCAAATTCCTGTCAGCAAATCTCTTTCCCACCAACATCATAACCACACACAGTTAAGAAGGGTTATCAAACCTGACTTGCACCTATCACTAACAACCTAATTAACAGATCCAATCATTGAAATGAGCTGTAGGACTCTATTAGCTGTGGTCCAAACCAAAGAGCACTGAATTGGTTGTGATGGATATCCCACCCCATCTCTATAGCGTACTTCCAAGTCAATCAAATGTTCCTTGTATCCCTGTCCAAACCCCCTCCCTCCTGATCTACACTTCCACCCACAAGAAAACAGTCCAGAATGGCTGAATGAATATTTAAAAGCTGCAGCCTTCTCAGTCCTGGGGTGGTGTACGGGCAAGCTCCTCTAACGTGGGCTGAGGAGTGACAGGGCTTTGAAAAACCAAAGGCGAAGAGAGAAATAAAAGCAAAAAATAAATAATTACAGTGTAGCTCTCATCTTGGCTAGAAAGCAGGCTATAATAATAAAGCCATTAGCACCTTCTGAGATAAAAAGAGCAGTCTAAAGCCCTGAGTCTAAACCCGTTACCATGAACATGTGGTAATAAGGCATGCTGTCTACCTCAGTCTCAAGGGGGATAACTTCATTTGTCAGGTTTTATTTAGCATTTTAATGGATCTTTTGTTTAGAATTATGAAAGTGCAAAACACTCCCAAAAGTACTGCTGATTTTTGATTGAGGTACAGTATGTGGTTTACACAAAGGTTATTGCTTCATTGAACAATAATGGTGGCAAAAAATAACTACCCACTCATCTACTGTAGCTATCTTTCTATACATCTACCCATCTTTCTAACTGCATTCCTACATCTGTAGCTCAACTATGTCTATTTACCCTCCCATCTATCTACCCATATCTCTATCCATCTACCTATCTATATCTACCCATCCTCCCATCTACCCATCCACATCTATAGCTCAACTACAGGATTTGGCCCATGCTGTCATATTTCAATTCAACAATAATCTAGCAATGACCCTTCTTATTCTTTTCCATCCATTCATCAGATTGCTTTTAAGAATCAAGACAAAACCTTCAACCACATCTGCTACAGTTTCTAACTGTGTATCTTCAAGTTTCTGTTTCACAGCCAACATTCAAAAAATGAATTGTTGGATTTACTTTAAAAAGGTAACGATAAAATTCAAAAACATTACAGAAACTCCTCTAAATGTCCAACATAACTGAACATTAAACACTAACAAAAACCATCAACAACTTTCCCTTTACTGAAAAACATAAAATAACACTTTAATCCCTAAATTTGCTCTCCTAATGCAGTCCCTTGCAAAGCATGCTGGGAACTATGGATCCTCTGCCCAGTTAGTTATGTCAACATTTATTTGTGTGTTTCACTCAGCAATGTTAAGTTGACTGAACAAACACTTATTAAGTACAGCTGACAATACTCATTTTAGTAGAAACAACTCACTTAAATTAAGTTCATGTAGTTAAATGAGTTTAAATAATGCGAACAAGGATGGTTTGAGTGAAACTAACAACAGTGAAAGTTCATTTTTTGAGTGAATAGCTAACACAGCAGGACAGCTGAGAGAACCTATAAAGAACCTCTGAATTTGGACACATTTAAAGCCACTATTGTGGTTGCAATATTTGTTTCAACGAGAATCATTTCCGATCAAGAGCATGTTTACCCAGTTAGCCACAAAAATGTTGATATATTCTAAGGCAATCATTTGCGACAGTAAAAGCAATAATACTTACGTTGGCAGTGTCCATCTACCTCCTCGAAGCCTGGCCGGCACACACAGCGGCCAATGGGCACCAGCCAACCTCCGTCAGCACTGCAAAACATCCGTGGTGCCTCCAGCTCTTCCGCATCCTCCACACAAGTGCCACGCACTTCCACCAGCGCTGAATCGCCACCCGTCACAGTGTCCGGGAACCGGGCCAGATTGAGCACCGCCAGCGGACATCGCTTATAAAAGACTCTCACCGACACCAATGCAATGCAAGCACCCAGGTCTTGAAACGCCAGGTACAAGCCTCTCTTACTGAGACCACTGATGTCTCGCACTTCTGTATTCAGCTTCATGACACGATCCCCGACGTCCGTCTGCGTGAAGCTCTCGTCGGCCGCTATAGTGTCGATCTTGACATACTGGCTCTCGCGAATGTGGCGCAAAGGCGCTGCGACGGCATTGTTGGATTCATGGTAGTATACGTTAAACGTCTCCTTACAGGTTCCAGGGACGCCCGGAAGGCTGTTGCAGTCACGCAAAGTGAATTTGATCTCCACATAGACACGTTGAGCGCCCTCTCGCTGGATCAGCCCAGTGCGCAACCAGTTGTTCTGATTGGCTTCCATTACGTTGCACACCTGGTACGTCCTCATAGGTATGTTCCTCTCGTCCATAACACTGATCTCCTCCCACTGACAAACAGACAAAAAGTTGATCAATGCAAAGAGATAGACATCCTGTAATGTTTTGGTAATTGTCCTGTGTACTTTGAACTCATACAGTTCTGAAAGATTTTGACAGATGCATGATGGGCGCATTACGAGAAAACGCTTCATTTAACTGTCATCAAGAGGAAAGTGCATCTGACAGGCAATTAGCTCAAAGTTACGAACTGAATAGTTTCAGTTGTTTTGTTCATGCATAATTCAACTCATTGTTGATGCAGAGAAAATCATATAATTGTGCCTTGGAAACTTCAAATGTTAATATGTAAAAATCAACAAAGGCTAACGAAAACCATGAAAAATAACATGGTTTGTTGGTTTTGCATTGACGTCAGTAAGTTTGTGGGTAAAAATAATGGCACAAAAAAAGTAGCAAAGGTCAAACAGTCTTAATGTTTTTCACATAACTCAAATCTTTCATTTCAGAATTGTAGTAGTGTGCTTACTGCTGGAAATGCCAAACCTTGAATTCTTCCCCTGCTTTATCAGCACCACACAAAAACATAAGATATTTCTCTTTACAGGCACTCATGAGTCTGAGCGTGACTACTTGTGCCAAGGCCACTATTACAATCCATCTTAATCTTGTGAAAATAGATTTGAATGAATGACACGAAAGCGTGGGATGAGAACCAACTCCCACAGAGGAGATCGTTACTCAGCGGGTTTGCAAGGTTGTTCAAAATGAAATACTCTTCTACGACCCCCCACAGGACACAGACTGTATGTTCACAGAGGGGAGCTGTGGACTATTCAGGGTCGAGAAGATCAAGCACTACACTTTAAATCAGGGGTGTAACAGCACTAGTTGGGGATGGAATAAGCAGCTAAAGATCTGGGCTGGTAAATGAAAGGTTTTAGGTTCAATCCCCACAAGGTTCAATCCCCACAAGGGACAATCATTAGATGTTACAAAGGTTGTGTGCCGTTCAGAATGAAATTAAAAATGCTTTTTAAGCAATTCCTGAATTTGAATTGAGGTAGCGACTTGAATTTGAATGTACAGAAAGTAAAATTAAAATAAAATTGAAACAATAACTAAATAACACGTTTGCGATGACAAGTCTAGGGGTTTATAAGCCTTACAGAGAGTTAAAACGACAAGTTGACCACTATATTTCGCTTTCAAAGATACTCACCCCCTCTGGTGGATACGCTTCCCAACCCAGATCTCCTGGGGCGGACATAGAGTCAAGCAAGGTAACTGTAAAAGAATGAAAAGAACAGAGATTTAATTTAATGCCAGAGTGCTAGTATACTTTGCACAGAACATCATATTTTTATAATTTCTTCAGATTTTCACAAACAACAATGGGGTTTTTACACAGCATGATGTCATGTAAAGCATGAATCATTCAAGGCTGCAGTCTTTCTGAATAACATATCAGAGCTAAAGAAATGTCAGAACCACTTCTAACAGCCTAAACAACACTTTGCATTTAAGGTTATTCATTCTAGTTTTATTAATATTGCCAAGGCATAGTGGATTTATTTTATTGACCTAAACCTCAACAACTTCTAAGACAAGTCCCAATAATCTAAAGCCGTGTGGGGTTACATCACTTGTGACCATTACAAAACATGTGATTCACAGCTCCTTACTCAGTCTTTTTGAAATCTGTTCTCACATCAATATTTTCAGAGGTTGATGATGCTATTTATAACAGTCTTTCAATCTCCCAATGGTCGGAGCCCTGAACTTCCCACTTTGAGCTCCGTTCCAAACCAATTACATCCCTGGCAACCGGGGTGATTAATTCTTAATCACATCCAAACCTCAGATGTTCCTCCTCTTTCACGCTGAATATCAACCTCTCCCGCTCCTGGCACATGTGTGCGTGCCCTTTTGTGACAATTTTTTTTAAAAAAAGGAAGAAGGAAAATAGGAAAATCAAAGACCATCTGGATCCAAATTCTAATTAAAATTGACTGCCAGTGGGTTTGTGTGACATACAAACAGTGTGCATTTTTAAATCACGCTTTGATGGTTGGTTGATGTGGAAACAGGGATTATGTCTGGTTTTATGGGTCATATATAGAGCAATTGGGCAAATTTGATGACTTGACACTCGAAGAGAAAACCATATGTAGAGTCAAAGCAGGATATTACTTCTAAACCGAATACAGATTACGATGCCATTAACCGCTGGTGCTCGTGTGGCTGTTTTCTGATGAAGGGGTAAAACCAGACAGGCCAATATATCAGCCCAAATGATCTGGAAATCATTCTGCTCGGCCTTTTAAAGACACATTTAATAAAACAAACAAATGAATACAGCCACAGGCCTCACACAGCCCAATAACACAAGCAGCAGGTAACATTTAACTCACAGCAAGGCAAAATTTATTCCACCTGAGACATCAGTTCTGACAGCATTTTTTAAACAACTGCTGAACAGGCCTTGATGAAAAGACTAGCGTTTTGTGATTTGGCTGCTTAAATCACAAACAACGGATCTGCTCAAATTTCTAAAGATGGTGCAAGTTGACTCTTGAACAACCGAGGACTTTGTTTCACAAGTTTAACCAGCAAGACTACTAGGTCAACCAGTTGCTCCTGAAAGATCAGGTGCAACCAACTTAACTGACAATGTTTTGCAGGTAAACATAACTGTTATGCTCGTCTTTCAGCAAGATAAGTACCAAACAGGCACTAACTAGAATAAACCAGCATGAAAATCAATCCTTTACAGATCTAGCCTGGGCTCAACAGTAAGCATTTTTTCTACTTGCTCAGTTGGGATGGTAGCTCAGATTTTCACTCTCACAAAAAATTAAACCTTGATTTAAGAATTTAAAAGTATAATACATGGCAAAACATAATTGGTTTGTCATTTTCAGTCCATTCTTACTGACTATCACAAGCAATTTTAGCGATTTCCACGTTCAATGTTAATTTTACCTAACTGACAAGTTTAGCTAATCTTACCAAGTTGACAAGCAGAGCACGCAACCAAATATCACAGAAAACTAAATGCTTAAAGAGTCTAGTTCTCTTTCCCACTTCCTCGTTCAGAGAGTCTTTCAATTCTTTGTTATTCAAAAGGTGAAAGATCCCTTTAATCTATCTGTCAAAGAAAAAGAGAAGGGAGTGCTTCACAAAGTTGGTGTTCTTGCTACTCTGAGGTAGGATATAATCAGGCTTACTAAGAAGACATGACACTACCACACATAAAAAATTACAAGATTTTATGACTAAAACCCTTTTAGGTACAAAAGCAGTCAAAATGATGCATCAGATATCCATCAGAGACATTGAGGGAGAAGAGTCCCCTCCAATATTCAGATTAGTGGTTGAATGATATGTTTCCTTTTCACTGGCCAACTATATTTAGACCCCATTATCTGGAAAATGGTTACAGTCTTGAACAGGACCAGGCTAATACATGTGATGTTTACTAGAACAGCTGGTTAGATAGAGGATAGGGCTTTTCTTCATCATTAGCTCTCAGCCGGCAACTCTGGATGTGGCAAATGCTGGAATCCCCTCGGGTGGCCAAGAGATCTCAGCACCTCAGGGCAATAGATGAGATGAACCATTAGGCCTAACACTGAGAAGAGTGCAGTGGTCAGCAATCACCTCCAATTTAAACAGGCAAGGGAAGCAAAAACTGAAAACTGGAAAAAGGAGAAGGGTAGGTCAAGAAAGGAGAGGGAAAGAATAGATAAGCAGCTGGATAGATGCCTTCAGGGAATTGAAAAGTACAATGGGGTCACTCTCGCTCATGCATAGCCACTGTCAGGTACTTCTCAAGTATCCTTATTTAAAAGGTAAATCAATCTTTGAGGATGTTATTCTTAACTCCTTAATAAAATATGTATCTATTAAGTGTATTCTCACCAGTTTTTTTATCTACTTCAAGGCAAATTGTGTAGTTTCTGTGCCCTTGCAACACCAACTGAAAAACAGAATTGTAAGAATCGTGATAGTACAGGTTTCTTGAAAACTTCCCCTTCTGTCATTGGTTAGACAAATAGATAGCCCTGCCCCAAACTCACACCATTGTTTGAGTCTATTGCTATGTCAGGTTGATCAGAATTCTCAAACAAACAAAGCATTTGACAATGTCACAGTGCGGCTACTATATAGCTGGTGAAAAAAGGTACATGAAAATAGTAGTTTGTCAGTTGCCAAAAAGTACCTAAATAACCATCTACTTGCATTGAGATTTCCAAGTATGCATCTGATGAATATTTACAATCACATGAAGTCACAGGATAGGAATTGTGAATTCATATTCAATAAGACTTTGACTTCCATAGTATTTTTTTTCCTACTATGGAAGTCAATGGCTACCATCAGCTGTCTGGTTACCAAAATTCCTCAAAATATCTTCTTTTGTGTTCAACAGAAGGAAGAAACTCATACAGATTTGGAACAATGTGAGGGTGAGTAAATGATGAAAAAAATGTTCATAGTTGGGTGAACTATCCCTTTAAAGCAAGTGTAACAGACATAGGCTAGTAAGAGCTGTGTGTATAAACCTCACTCCCCTGAACTCAAGAGGCACATTAGAGACTGTGGTCTTTAGCTCCCTTGTTAGAGCGCCCGACTCCCATGCCGGGGGACCCGGGTTCGAGTCCCACTTAGAGAGGGCAGTTTGAATCGGAGGGGTTACACAAGCAACTGATGCAGTTAGTCACTTGACAATGACAACATGGCAGATGTAGTACGCCTGGAATTCATTCAAACATCGTTTTTTTTAACATTCACAAAGTATAATGTCTGGGGGCAGTCGTGGCCTAATGGATAGAGAGTCGGACTTGTAACCCAAAGGACATGGGTTCGAATCTCAGGTCCGGCAGGGATTGTCGGTGAGGGGAGTGAATGTCCAGCGCTCTCCCCACCTTCAATACCACGACTGAGGTGAGACCCTTGAGCAAGGCACCGTACCCCCAACTGCTCCCCGGGCGCCGCAGCAATGGCTGCCCTCTGCTCCGGGTGTGTGTTCATGGTGTGTGTGTTCACTGCTGTGTGTGTGCACTTAGATGGGTTAAATGCAGAGCACAAATTCCGAGTATGGGTCACCATACTTGGCCACATGTCACTTCACTCACTTTATATATTCAACAAATGTAGTCCAATTGCAGTATTTACACTTTCACCAAAATCAACCAATAAAATATATAGTAAAGTTTTCCCTAAAAAGATGGAAAAGTATGATAACATCAACAAAATTACACACTTCAACTTTAAGTCTCATAAGTCTTCCACATTTGTAATGTGGTTCACTTGTATGGTTCGAAGAAAAGGACTCTACACTCTAAAAAATGCTGGGTCAAAAACAACCCAAGTTGGGTTGAAAATGGACAAACCCAGCGATTGGGTTGTTTTAACCCAGCGGCTGGGTTAAATGTTTGCCCAACCTGCTGGGTAGTTTTATTTAACCCAAATATTGTTTAAAAATGACTGTATTTCTTGCTTAAAATGAACCCAAAATATGTTGGAAATTAACATTTATTAATATGTTTAATAAACAAACTTTTATTAATACTTTTTTTGAATAATATTTAAACAATAAACATTTATTAAATTGCTTATTAATAAATGCTCATCTTTTTGATTATTATTGTTGCCTCTAGTAATTATGAGTCTGATTTTTAATTTCCAACATATTTTGGGTTCATTTTAAGCCAGACATATAGTAATTTGTAAACAATTGTTGGGTTAAATAAAACTACCCAGCAGGTTGGGCAAACATTTAACCCAACTGCTGGGTCAAAACAACCCAATCGCTGGGTTTGTCCATTTTCAACCCAACTTGGGTTGTTTTTAACCCAGCATTTTTTAGAGTGTAGGGTGACTGAATCACAAAACACAGGGATTGCAAAGACTGATATCTCGGTTTCCACAGCATCCACTGCACGGAAAGCATATCTATTGTAAGAGATTGGTATCATACAGCTGTCTTGACACAAGTGGTGGAGTGTATTTGAAATGCAGTCAGCAGTTCCTGTCAGTCACTGCTCATGTGGAGTCAGAGGTCTGCTCTACAGGGAGGTGGTAAAAGAGCCTCCATTCTGCCTCAACTGACTGATGAGACCTGCCACAGAGATCCAGCCTGTCCGGCACAAACCATCACACTCATCTGACTCAATGCCCAAAAGAACAGCCATCCAGTAACAGCCTGACACCCATGAGAGATCTCATGATGTCCACTGACAAACCTGTTTAACACGTGTGAATGAAGATGTTTCGGTATTTTCTAAGCAGGCATATTTATGTGCATCCAAACTTGTTATGTGGATGGGTTCAAACAAGTGGATGGAGGTTTTTGTTTTTATACTGCCTTCACATGCTAATCAGAATTATCGTAAATACAGGTTTTAATGGAAATTGTGCATGAATGGTCTCTCAAGTTTTATTTATGACTAGAAACTCGAATACCTGAGTTTCTGAGTTGGAGTTTAAACATGGCAGAAGAGAGAACTATTGCTGTAGTGACTTAAGTGAATGTTAATAAGCTTTATTTGTTTTTCCCACAACATATATAATTGCTTTCTCTTGCCATTACAGTCATGTATATTTCAGTATTTAAATTATATGCATATTGTATGTATTTTAGACTGTGAAAACAGTATTTATTTCACCAAAACAAGCTGACAATCTAGAAAACATCATCTTTGGACAGGAAGCACATCAGTTTTTGAATTACAATGAACACAAGGGCCATTTCCCAATCTAATAACGTGTGTAATGTGTCTCAGGCACGACTGACTGGCCATGCCAAGGTCTGTTTAATGATGAGAGGTGTAAAAAGACTGCTGCCAGACGTGGCATGAAATGGTGACCCGTGTGTGTTAGTTAGTGGAAGACAGCAGGGAAGACACTCTTGGGATGCCTCATTAGAAGCACAGACGGAGCCCGGACCACACCTGCCGCAGCGGTGAGTGTGGATGTGTGCATGTGTGAGGAGTCGCACAAAAGCAATAAACCTGCACCCATGTTGGACATCAAATCCCAAGAGGGCATGAAACAGGTTACAACAACACAACAGCACAAGTCATAATTAGAAAGATTAAACTGAGCCGCACCCGAAGAGGATGACATCACCTTTGAGCTTATGGCTCATAACAACTCTTTATAATTATGACTGATTAAAGAGATTAGTTTCTCAGAACACTGTTGATGAGTAAGTTGCTCGCTGGACCTTGGTTCATGTTTGGAACACAAATTAAGATATTTTTGATGAAATTCAAGAGTTTTTTTTTATACTCAATAGAAAGCAATGAAATTACCACATTCAAGGTCCAGAAAAGCAGTAAAAACATAGTTAAAATAGTCCATGTCACTACAATGGTTCAACCTTAATGTTATGAAGCGACGAGAATACTTTTTGTGAACAAAAATAACGACTTTATAAAAACAAATATTACACAAAAAGTATTCTCGTCGCTTCATAACATTAAGGTAGAACCTCTGTAGTCACATGGACTATTTTAACGATGTCTTTAATACCTTAATGGACCTTGAATTACATTGTTTTCTATGGGAGATAAAAAAAAATTCTAAAAGGCAGAAACACACCAAGCCGACGGTCGGCCGTCGGGCAGTTTTTTTTCGTCGGCCGACTAAGTTTTCTCAGTGTGTTCTGCACCATCGGCTGAAGTTGGTCGGCTTTTTTGTTGAATCGGAGTCGGAGCTCGTCGGTCCGTCGGTCCGTCTGATCATTCTGATTGGCTGTTCAGCTACTGCCACCTGCCGGTACGGAAAGGCATTTCATCTTACGCAAGCGCAGAACGGACGTGCTACTTGGTCGTCGGCTGTCTAGCGTTGGTTTGGTGTGTCAGGGCAACTTTGGACCCAGACGCTGCCGACGTGAGCCAACCCTGCAGTCTGCTTTCGTCGCCACTAGTTTGTTGTCGTCGGCTTGGTGTGTTCCTGCCTTTAGATTCCATCAAAAATATCTTAATTTGTGTTTCGAAGATGAACGAAAGTTTTACAGTTGTGGAACACCATGAGGGTGAGTAATTAATGACAGAAATTTCATTTATGGGTGAACTAACCCTTTAAAGAGAAAGTTCACCAAAATTTAAAATTATTTTATTCCCCCTCGTCATTATAAACTTGACTATGACTTTCTTTCAAAAGTTTTCTTTTAAGTGTCTGTTTATTCTTTATCCATATAATGAAAGTAAATGTGGTCCTTTTGTTTTTTTTGTTTTTTTGTATCCTGTTAAAATGCTGTTTTGTTGTGTAGACACAATTTGAGGCATCATTCATGTCCAAAGCATAATTAGTTCAAGTTAGGCATCAAAGTTTAATACTTAGGGTTAGGGTTTGGCTTAAATCCCAAATGAGCAAATTTCATAAAACAAATTAAATTTATTTTAACATACTTATTTAACTTCAATCAAAGGAAAAAAGCTTGTCTTAATATGCATGCAACAGCCATTTTCAAATTCGGAATGAGTCTCTGAGCAATTAAGCCTTGCATTAACAAAATGCAGGGGTCCAATCTAATAAAACCTCCCAGGAATCATAGTACACGAGCTTCAAACTCCCTGGAGAGCAGACCATCAGTGATAAGCGTAGTACTGTTAATGAGATACGCACAACAGAATTTACACCATATCAGACATTAAAAAATATTAAGGCCGAGTATGGGAACAGAGAGTAGAGAGCATGTTAATGAAGGTGAAGGAGTGGGCCGCACAATAAGGACAGATCAAAGCTGTTGTCGGCTAAAAGGGTCTCGTGCATGTGAACACACAAGGGATCTGTTTTAATCAAGTCTCATTACTTTGCCACAGCGAAAATGTCCTAAATGCAAACACGCAAAACACTCATATAAAAGCGCGGATGATAAAACACAATGACCTTTGACCCCCAAAAGGAAAGGTGGGATGTAAGTTGATGTTCTGCCTCTGATTGACAAGGGAAAGGTTCATATTAGATTGAAATGGAACATAGAATTATATTCTAGAGGTGTCTCAGCGTTTGTTTGTCCATACATTGAAAGTCAATGGGCTCTAATGATGTTTTGGACTCCTTTGAATTTCATTGCCAAGACAATAACAGTTCAAATACATGAGGGCGAATAAATAATGGCAGAATTTTCTATAGAACTACCCCTTCAAAAAGACGAGGAAGAATACATTAAGATTACATTAAGATTACATTTCAACTTTCCACCAGCTCTGCGATAAACACAGTGAGATGCAATATGACACTGATACGCTCAAGTCAAGGTAAACAGAGCAATAATGAATCGCTTCATTCAGGAGATTCACATGGCATGTAACCCAGCTCTCCAGCTTAATACAAAGCACTCATGTGCCTCCATCCTGAAATGCCACAGGCATCGAGACTCGTTCTAACGCATGAGCCGTCTGGTCTGCAAGAGTTGGGATGCAGCCGGGGGTGATAAGGTCTAAGGTGTGCCATTCAGAGCAGCAGGAGACAGAAATAGTAATAGCTCTCATGTTAATGGATTTGACTCATAGTTGCAGATAAAAAAAGCTCTGGGAATTTGAGTTGGCTGATTCAACTGAATTAATGAATCAAGGCTCGTTGGAAATACGTGCCTCCATCTACATTTTTATAAACCAAAATCAAAAGCAAAATATCTTTAAAACCTTTTGGATTCATTAAAAGAGATTTAGTTGTACTACCTTATCTTTGTTTTTAATTATTATTAAGGCCTTTGGACAAAAAAAATGACCCGTCACGCCATTGACCCATATACAATTCACTGCAGTTTCCAGCTGAAATGAAGAATGGAGGACCTCACTTAAACAAATTATGATTACATGGGCAGATTATCGATTAATAAATACTTATTTTTGTGCAATTCCCTTCACAATACTATGTTTTGACCTTAAAACACTCTTATCATAGTGCATGATTTGTAAACTAATACATTTTATGTTTGTATCACATAACTCTGCTCCATTTGTACGTCTTTTCTGACATAGTAAACTTGCTTGGTACCTCACCTGGTACAGCATTGCACTTGCAATGAGGAGCGCTGCGGTATCAGTCCCGTGAAACACAGGTCACGATAAAAAGAGAGCTTGAAGACTTGTAAAAGCAAGCTAAAATGTCATAGTTGCTTCAGCAAATGCGTTTTTATTGCATGTTTGCTTTTGTTAAAACTATCGGTTAGGTTTATAGTAGGGCTTAGTGTAGGTGGTATGTCATTTTCAAATACAGACAGCAATAACCTTTTAGCTCCACTTACCAGACAGTTTATTTCCGTACAACAACCAACATAATAAAGTGTTGCCAGATTCACATTCATCGGTCTCGGATAAAAACTGAACATGCTTTTAGCGCTACTCATTGGATATTTCTCTTTGAAAGTGTTGTGAAACGTGCAAGAAGCAACGTAATATCTTTTTGCAGAAATTTTTGCCACATGCACATATTTCCAATGAGCCTGGGTTGGAAACAGCGGTCGGACATCAGATCAATCCATTAAATCTCATCTCGTAATTTGTTTTTGTAATGCTAACTCTAAGTTTCCAAACTTAAACCGAGATGTTCGATAATATAAACAGCATAGCAGGTACAGAATGGCAGCACTGTGCAACTAATTAAGATCTGTAAATGTATCTTAATTTAAGTAAATACCAGTTGACCGCTTGAAGTACCCATGTATAAAACCTTCTTTCTACCAACTACAGGGGGAAAATAACCAATATACTTGGAAAACAAAAAGAAGGCCACAGGTTATACTAATCAACAAGACTTCCTCAGACAACCCTCAAACAAGAGAGATGCAAATTCAAGCAGTAGCTAAGAGATGGTGAGAGGGAGAGTGAAAGAACGAGAGCAAAACAGAGCCTCTGAGCACAGCTGAATTGAACATAAAAAGTGTGTTTTCTCATGCTAATTTCCCTGCCGGAGTGCCGGGGAGGGAAACAAAAGCAGACGAGAAACCGTCACTAAATGCTGTAAGAACGTGCACAAAGGACGAGCTAATGAGGGGGACCTTAGCGCTAACTAGAAAAACAAGAGGGCAGCAGAAGGCACTTATTAAAAATGAAAAGATCTTTATACAGTGTAAAAGATTGTCAATTTAAATTTACAAATAGTTAAACAACCCTAGATCAGTGGTTCTCAAATCATTTGGATCCAGCATCCAGATTTTACAATTAAATCAACACTGCACCAGAACTGTTTGCCATACAGACGTAAATGTATATATTACCATAAATTGCTGACACCCAACAATATGCAAAATTATTAACATATTTGGTTTCCAAATGTCTGTTGCCAATAATTCAGATGTTATGCATCTGCCTAATTTGGCTATCGTCTACCAAGAGCCAATTTTTTTATCATTCCGTCCAAACTATGCTCAGTTTTATATAATTATTATTATTTATTTTTTTTAGATTACAATATATAATCAGTTAACTTTTGGATTTACAGTTCTTTTTGTCTCTGTTTCAAAACTTTGGCCCATTTTTGGTCTACGACCAGCCTGTTGAGAAACACTGTTATCGATAAACAGTTTTTACTACAAGGTGCAAGTTTTAGCTTGCGTAAATGAACCTTTTTTAAGTGATTTTAAAAATGTTTCTGCAACATCTTGGTCTTTATTATCTCCAGAGGGGTGTTAATATCCAAACGCTGCAGTAATGTCTTCCAAAAACAGAAAATGTGCTGAGGAAGTCAGTCATTTGGACCCTGAATAGAAAAACCAATGTAGTCATTAACATTAAATATGTGCTGATGCGTTTTAGTTTAGCCAGAAGACAGATCTCAAGCATATGTCGATATGGGACATGTCTACCATCCTTAATGTAGAAAATGCTTACAAGACACAAAAACTGCAGAACAAGAAGTTAATGAACAGTTCATCAACACTCGAACACAGATGTAGATCTGCTCACACAACACAAACATTCACAGAAACCCATTGTAAAATAACCTCAGGGATACCACCAGCTGGTGGTTAGAGGAAGTGCACACCTCTATAACATAACTGCAATTTACACCCTCACAAATGACAACCCAATGTAAAGCTGAAAGATGTATTTATTTTAAATCTAACAATTATTGAGACATGCTAATGAACAAACTGATGTAGCAAACCTTGCATAAACGTATTTACTTGACTCCCACTGTCAAATCCCAGCAAAGTGTATTTTAATTTCCCAAAGCCTCCAGTCAGCCAAAGACATCATGTCTAAATGCTCTGCACAAAATCCTATCTGATAGATTCCGCCTAAATGTGTATTAAACCCACCATTGAACCTTCCTTCTGACAAGAGCACAATGGGTGGCTTAATCCTAATCTTATAACAATGAAGAGTAAACCCGTTTTAATCCAGTGAGGTTAATTTATTGTCTGATTTTTGAAGGCTCAGAGTGAAATAAGTCAGTGCTGACTGTTGTAAACTGACATCCTGCATCCTTAAACATATAGTCTGAAAATCATGCCTGATATCTGTCTATTTAAGATGCAACACAGAATTTTAAATCTCAAATGTTACTGGGTCATTTGAAAGGTGGTGGGGGGGGGGGNATCAAACCTATTTCTTATTGACTATCCTCACTTATAAAGCAACTTTGGCTGATGGCAGTTTCAAAGAAGTTAGATCAAGGTTCAAGGTTTGATCTCAAGGATCAAATTTGATATATGGGTCTGGCGAGGTTAGAATAGCACTAAGTCTCAGTGGGAGCAACTCTCTCTGATCTCTCCTAATTAATTGTTTAATTAAGCAAATAAGTGTCTCGCATCCATTTGTCATTGCTCACAGCATATTGCCTGTCCAAACCATCCCTGGCAATGCTAAATGCACATCCATCCACAACACATAGATACAGTTTGATTTAGTCTGAATTGTCTTAAACAACCTACAATTTCTTTGAATTCTATTAGGATTTATTTATATAAACCATAAGTCTATGCATCACCTGTGACAACCGCTTAGGATGCGTTTTTGAAGACAAACTACCAAAAACAAAGTCCTAAAAATTACCTTTTGGGGCGGCATAAGATCATATTTTGGTCAAAAACACATCCTTGTTTTCATTCTTTTCAAACTCGTCAAATGTTGCTACGATAACATTTTTGTTGCTTAAGCAGATAGTGATCATCATGAATTTTAACGACACCGTGTATTAATGTTTTCTATTCTAACTCTAACTCCTGTCTTTAAAACATTCCATTTCAATGGATTGCCCCGGGAAAGAAACAATTGTGCCTGCATTTGCCTTAATTCATTTATGATTCATAGGCACAAAGTCCAACGAAATCCATGAACATCCAAAGCGCACGAATATGACAGCGATTGTATGCCTTACCTTCATTATCCGGATAATTCCTCAAGGCTTGACATAACACTAATATGTGAAAAGGAGCAAGGAAAGAGTAAATCCTAAAGAGAGCCATTTTCAGGCGGCTCCACGCGCCCGCATCCCTGTGCGTAAACTTGGGCTGGTGAGCCGGGGGCTGCGCTGGAGAACTGAACTGAACTGAGCTGGGAAAACAGTGCTCCTGCTTGAAGGAGGATCCGACACTGGCGTGAGCTGCTCTCTCTGACCACAGGGAGCTGGATGAAGGGGGCGTCACGCGTGTGTGTGCGTGGCGTCAAAAGTAGGCGTGTGTGTGTGTTTGTTAGAATGGAGGACTTTTTTGCTCTTTATTGTGTAAAAAGTGATAGTTGCTGTCAGGATTAAAATTGGATGGATGGATGGATGGATAAATGGATGGATGGATGGATGGATGGATGGATGGATGGATAAAAAGTGATAGTTGCTGTCTGAGTTAAAATTGGATGGATGGATGGATGGATGGATGAATGGATAAAAAGTGATAGTTGCTGTCTGGATTAAAATTGGATGGATGGTTGGATGGATGGATGGATAAAAAGTAATAGTTGCTGTCTGGATTAAAATTGGATGGATGGATGGATAAAAAGTGATAGTTGCTATCTGGATTAAAATTGGATGGATGGATGGATGGATGGATTGATAAAAGTGATAGCTGCTGTCTGGATTAAAATTGGATGAGGGAAGGACGGACGTACGGATGGATGTATGGATGGATAAAAAGTGATAGTAGCTGTCTAGATTAAAATTGGATGGACAGACGGATGGATGGATAAAAAGTGATAGTTGCTGTCTGGATTAAAATCGGATGGATGGATGGATGGATGGATGGATAAAAAGTAATAGCTGCTGTCTGGATTAAAATTGAATGAGGGACAGACGGACAGACGGATGGATGAATGGATGGATAAAAAGTGATATTAGCTATCTAGATTAAAATTGGATGAGGGACGGATGGACGGATGGATGGATGGATAAAAAGTGATAGTTGATGTCTGGATTAAAATTGGATGGATGGATGGATGGATGAAAAGTGATAGCTGCTGTCTGGATTAAAATTGGATGAGGGACGGAGGGACGGAGGGACGGACGGACGGACGGACGGATGGATGGATAAAAAGTGATAGTTGCTGTCTGGATTAAAATTGGATGGATGGATGGATGGATGGATGGATAAAAAGTAATAGTTGCTGTCTGGACTAAAATTGGATGGATGGATGGATGGATAAAAAGTGATAGTTGCTGTCTGGATTAAAATTGGATGGATGGATGGATGGATGGATGGATAAAAAGTAATAGTTGCTGTCTGGATTAAAATTGGATGGATGGATGGATGGATGGATGGATGGATAAAAAGTGATAGTTGCTGTCTGGATTAAAATTGGATGGATGGATGGATGGATGGATGGATGGATAAAAAGTGATAGTTGCTGTCTGGATTAAAATTGGATGGATGGATGGATGGATGGATGGATGGATAAAAAGTAATAGTTGCTGTCTGTATTAAAATTGGACGGATGGATTGATGGATGGATGGATAAAAAGTGATAGTTGCTGTCTGGATTAAAATTGGATGGACAGACGGACGGACGGATGGATGGATGGATAAAAAGGGATAATTGCTGTCTGGATTAAAATCGGATGGATGGATGGATGGATGGATAAAAAGTGATAGCTGCTGTCTGGATTAAAATTGGATGAGGGATGGACGGACAGACGGACGGATGGATGAATGGATGGATAAAAAGTGATAGTAGCTGTCTAGATTAAAATTGGATG
>RJVU01051648.1:10717438-10728465 GCA_003731715.1 Anabarilius grahami
ATGGATGGATGGATGGATGGATGGATGGATGGATGGATGGATGGATGGATGGATGGATGGATGGATGGATGGATAAAAAGTGATAGTTGCTGTCTGGATTAAAATTGAATGAGGGACGGACGGACGGACGGATGGATGGATAAAAAGTGATAGTTGCTGTCTGGATTAAAATTGGATGGATGGACGGACAGAGGACGGACAGACAGACAGACAGACAGACAGACAGACAGACGACAGACAGATAGATAGATAGATAGATAGATAGATAGATAGATAGATAGATAGATAGATAGATAGATAGATAGATAGATAGATAGATAGATAGATAGATAGGTCATTGAAAAAGCGACAGTGGCAAATGACGTCAACTCAGGTGGACATCAACCACAATCACATGGGTCTTTTCAATGGCGCAGTGGAGGACGCAGGGCTCAACTCAATGCTTTTCTGACCTTTAAAGATGGTGCAGAAAGCAAAAGCTTGTATTATCATTTCATCCGTGTCCATTTTCGGCTTAAGCTTTTCCAGGTCAGTACATCTACCTTGGGTTGTTTCGCCAAGTGTATAGTGTAAATGCAGACATTGGATATGGGTCACTTTTAAAAGAAGATGTAAGCTGGTCATCAACAAATCGGAATTGGGCATTGAGACCTGCAGTGTAAATGCAGCCATAGATATAGTAGATACCTACCGGTTATGGTTTTGACTTACAGTACATCATCCATTGTCAGTGGCAATTACTTATGGACATCTAGATCAGGGAGCTGGGTTTGGGTCAGTCACTTCACTGCCCTGCCATTCACTTGACCATGCAAGACATATCACAGGCATGGAGACGCAAACTAAACCAACACAACAGAGCCCATTAGACCAAAACCTCAATGTTTGGTATTTAAAGATGAAGGTCAAATCAATAGTCTAACTGCTCTTGGAAAAAGGCCACCACTTTCCTTCCTCTGCCAGCTGGTTCCTCCCACGCAGGAGCCCTCATAAGCTCTGTCACCTACCAAAAAAATGACATCACATTTCATGTGGCTGAATGTGATGGCAGGGAGCGTAAATGAGATGTCTCTACTGTGTAAACCCTCTCCAACAATGGCTGACAGACAATCAGGCACACTGCCCGGGGTGTGTGGAGGAGTGCCGGGGGTGTTTATGATGGCGCAGACAAGCCTGTACACACTAGAGCTGAAAAATAAATGCAGAGAGGTTTCTTAATGCCACAGTCTTTTTATCTGCATTTCTCTGTCTTTCTCTTGCTGTCTATCACACCATTGGTGACAGGCAGGACAGTCTGGAGAGAACATGTGCATGCAGCAACCGATATAAGAAGCTACACTACTGTAATGCATTTGTGTGCTTTCCACAAAAACAAACCTGCATGTTTTTTCTTTTTCTTTTGCATGTAACTTAAAGATGCAATCTGTAAGTTTTGCCTCTTTGTCGCCATCTCTGTTTGAAACCTGCAATTGCAGTTATTTGTGGAATTATCATCTTTACGTGGGTTGTGCATCGGCACGGCTCCTCAGTGTAGATGAATCTAATGTTTGCTGTCAGTCACCACATCAGTGTGGATTCTGTACTTCGGAATCACAGATTGTAGTATTGGATGTATGACCAAAATAAGAATTTTAACCAGAAAATGTCATCTGAACAAGTAACATGTCTGCCACTTTATTATTATTGTCATACTTTGTTCTCAAATTGTTAATGTTAACAACATCAGCATTGCGTGACTGTGTATTTAGTGTGTAGCGAAGTCCAAAGTCTTTTGCTTTTGACTACGGGTGAATCTCCAGCTGTCACCGATGATTGTCATTTGGACCTTTCTGGATTACAATCCACTATCAAAATGATAAATTTAATTATTCCAGCTGCTGTGAGAAAAGGCTATAAATGATCTGCCGCCGGCAGCATCCTCCACGTGCCATATAGCCTACTAGCTGGGAGTCCTTCTTTATGTAAACTGACGTGACGTGATGATGCAAAGATGAACGGCTGCATGCTCGAATTTCCCGCGGAAACCCACCAGTACCACCCAAATTAGAAAACATTATAAGTAAGGAGATAGTTTTGAACACTGGCTGGTTATGTACTTGCTCAAAAATTTGGATAATTTTTAACCAAAAAAAGTTACGGACTGCAGCTTTAAAGAAATTGTTCATTTATTCACCTTTGTGTGATTTCAAACACGTAGGACTCTCGTTCTTCTTTAAAACACAAAAAAAGAGAAATGTTAAAATATTCACTCAGTTCTTTGTGATTACAATGAATGTGGACTGAAGCTTTCAAGCTTCGTAAAGCATTTAAAACCACCATGAAAGTCTCATAAAAGTGCTCCATACCAAGTCTTTTGATGCAATACAGTAGTGTTTGGTGAGAAACAGAAAAGTATTCACTCATAATGTCCTTTTCCATGTATTTGAGAACCACTATGATTAGGCTAGTCAATAATTTCGAACCAAATGAGTCAGATCTGTGAATGAATGATTCATACTGGTTTTGAAAACGGTATAACATTGACAAGATCTGACTTGATCTGAATTAAACATTGCAATTTCTGTCATGAATTTACTTCATATGGGCCACTTTTATAATAATTTATGGTGATTTTGCATAATTTTTAACCTTGAAAGCTCCAAAACAACATAAAGGTGAATAAACGATGATAGAATTTTCCTTTTTGACAGAACTATCTCTTTAAATGTTGTATCTCCTTACTCTAAAATAACTAAGGGCCTGCTGAATTTTTTTAATTACCCCCCTGCATGCATCAGTGACCTGTCAGATGAACCTTCCTGTTTGGGGAAGATGTGGTCACGACGTGTCTTCCACAATGTCTCACAATGCACCACATCCCCAACATAAACCTGTTTCATTATTTAGCAGAGAAGTGAGAATCTGTACCCATCAGCCTGAGAGAATCCAAAAGCTGCGGCGGATCCGAGATCTCCAATGCCCACTCTTATTAATGAAGTGGGAGGGACTTTGACAAGTGTAACAGGGCTCACAAATCCTTATCAACCTTCAACCTAAGACCTCCCGTTGGTTAGTGCAGATAGCTTGAGTCTAATGAGGCTTGCTGGCAAGCTCCAGAGGCCAGACAGAGCACGAATGATCATGTCAGCTGCAGCCGAGAGCCACATGCTTTCATATTTGTCTATCATGGATGTGTAACCATGGTGGAAGAGGCATAAGAAGGGGGGTTTATGGTGGAGCTCTTGAACTTTGAGCAGGGGCCCCTCTGGATCTCCAGAACCCCGCTGGTGCTGCATATGGGAAGAGCATTTAATGTGGAGAAAAATACCTCCTGAATGGGTTTCAGTGGCTTAATTGTAATGAGAGGATTTTTAGAAAAAGCTTTTGTCCTTCTGTAGGCAGCCATACTTGGACAATGAGTTCAATTCACTGAAGTTTTTAATGTTAGTGAGATGTCTGTGGTAAACGCTTAAAGTTTGCTGATTTAAGTGTGCAGTTGATTAAAGAGGGTTTTTATGTACATACTGTATATTTATCTGTTTATATATAAATATAATACTATATATAGTTTATACGTATATAAATAAATCAATTTATTTTAAAGGGGTGGTTGATTATGATTTCGCTTTTTAATGTTGCTGTTAGACCATAAACAACATCTGGAAAGTTACAACGCTCAAAGTTCAAAGCAAATGGAGATATTTTCTGTTAAAGAATTCTCTGTTTAAGGACTACAACAAATGGCTGGTAGGGACTACAACAAGCTTCCTCCTGGGTTGGTGACATCACGAACCCTAAAATTTATATAAACCCTGCCCCCCGAGAACATGTCATAAAAGCAAGATGACAACATAACTTAAAACCATAATTAAACTATACCTGTTTGATCTTCATGCAGAATATATTCTCTGGCTCTGTAGGATTTTACAACAGTTTCCACACGAGCGATTTATAGATTATCATGACAGAATATAGGCTAATCAATGACTTTAAGATAGTTAACTCCACATCAGCTACATAAATTCATCAACTAACCATTCAGAAACATCCTGTTGCATTCTACACTTCTTCTTGAGTCTCTCCATCATTGTCCGACTACGGTTTAAACATAAAAGGCTGAACAGTTTCTGACATTTTCAGTGAGTTTGCGTGAGGTAATCAGCGCTGCTAACATGAGCTTGTGAAACTCCGCCTTCTTCTTGAGAGCAGCAGCTCATTTGCATTTAAAGGGACACACACAAAAATAGAGCGTTTTTGCTCACCCACAAAAAGTGACAAATGTTACATGCTATAAAAAATTATCTGTGGGGTATTTTGAGTTAAAACTTCACATACACACTCTGGGGACATCAGATACTTATTTTACATCTTGTAAAAGTGGCATTATATGACCCCTTTACATTATACACATAATACATTATATAACAAGTATACATGAATGAGAAAATAGTTTTTTAATAATAAAATACACTGAAATCCACACACAACGACAACCCACAACACTTAAGCAAACACAACTAAACTTTTCTTTAGAAAATTTATAAAAAGTTCAAATTAAGTAGTTTAGCTTTCAACATTGGCTCTGTTTAAGAGCTACAAAATACTATTACAATAAAACAGATGTGAAACATTCTTTATCATTAGATTGCACTTTCATTTCCTGTTTCTTTTCTCTCACAGTGTGACAGAGAGTGAGTCACTCATTCATATACAACATCCACAATCTTTCATTAGTGCCAATGAGTTAAATAAACACAGAGAGCTGAACTTTACTCAGGCATGTGGCCTTGCATTGCCTGCTTTCACTGAAATCTCACTGCGTTTGGCGTTTCAGACTGATTCATTCAGCTAAAAATATAAACTTTTTATGCGTTTTGGCCATTCATTTACAGGACAGTGACGTTTTTGGGGGCCTGGAAAACTTTTCTGTTTTTAGAACATCTTTGTCATGTAAACATACCCTTAGTTTTTCTGTTGCAAAAAACTCTAAACTGGTTGTCAACAAGCTCTATGTATAGAAGTAGCTTGTTCAATGCAACTTTACCACATAACAAAAACCTTCAAGAAGCAACTTCCAGAAACCTGCAGCAGACATGCAAGCACCCCTTTCTCTTTCTCTGCACCAGACACTTTTGTAGAGCTGCACAAAACCAAATAGAAACAAAAAAGCTCTTTTGTGCTGGCTTGTGGTGCATCAGGGACCGCATGCTGGCTGATTGACGGGGGTCCAGGCTCCACCCACCAGAGGTGAGCAGGAGTGTGGGAAGAGGCAAGTGCACAATGCTTGCTCTCCAGAGGGGTGGGAGGAACCTAAGACCCGTCCCCCTCTCCATGGCAGACAGGGCATGGCTCTCTTTCAGTAGACTGAGCCCTAGGGTCAGTATGGGGCCCTGTAGAAGCAGATCTGTGTGGAGTGGCACAGCCCTCGTTTAACCTGTCCCAGATGGCTGTGCTCTGTAGGCACCACACAAGAGAGTCACAGGGAAGTTCAGTCTAGGACTTAGTGAGTTGCCAAGTTCAAAGGATAAGTTCATGAAACTAATGTGGAAGTATATACAGTATATTTTGGAAGTGGAAAATATATGTGTTGGTGTTTCCAAACTTTTAGAGGGCACTGTGTGTGTTCCCAAATATATATGCTTCAAATCTGACCTCCACAACTGTTCAAAATGTTGGGGTCAGTAAGACTTTTTGTCTTTGAAACAAGAGACTTATGCTCACCAAGGCTGCATTCATTTGATAAAACAACTGTAATATTGTGAAATATTACAAATAAAAAAAACATTTTACATTTTAATTTACTTTTATTTTTTATTGTTTCCTGTAATGGCAATCCTCCATTCTTTTAAAGATTCTTTGATGAACAGATAGTTCAAAGACCCCCATTTATTTGAAATTACAAATATCTTTACTGTCATTTTTAATGTATTCTTGCAGAATATAAGTCAATTTCTTTAAAAAAATCTGGAACACCATTGTCATGAAGTATCACTTGTCAAATTTACATCCACATGCATGGCCGGACCCAGGGTTTCCCAACAGAACATTGCCCAGATCATCACTTCCCCAGGTAAATGGCGCACATACGTCCATGTCATGTAAAAGGAAGCGGGACTCATCGGACCAGACAAACTTCTTCCACTACTCCAAGGTCCAGTTACGATGCTCGCGTGCCCACTGTAGGTGCTTTTGACAGTGGACAGGGGTCATCATAGGCACTCTGATTGGTCTGTGACTACCCAGCTCCATACTTAGCAGAGTGTGATGCACTGTCTCCCATAATGATGTTTTATTAACAAAGTTCGGGAGGAGCATGTTCAAATAATCTATCCAATCATCACGTCATCTCAACCAGCTGTCAACAATCAGTAATCAACATAGCTACTATAACATAGCATGAGTGCTACACACACTAGTTCCACAACAAAACCACAATTTCACACAGCTAAAGGACATATAAAGATGAAGAGAAAAATAGAAGCTAAGAAAAAGTGGTATAGAGTTAAGTGTAACTCACCCATGATTCCTTGACAGTTTTCGCATCCCTCCACCACCCTGTCTCTTCACACTCACCTGGTTACTTCCTAGCCTGAAATAGGGGGGTGTACTCTGGGTTCAGGCCAAATACCAAGCTCGGAGCCCTCTCCCCGGACAGCACGCCAAATAGGCATACCATTTATTCTGTCTGAATTATTTGTAAGTGTGAACTCATGAAACCATCATTCAAATTTTGTGTGACTTGTGCTATAGTAGACTTTCTGTTGGCTCGGACCAGAAGGGATAGCCTTCGTTGCCCTCATGCATTGATGAACCTTGGGCATCCAACACCCTGTCGTCAGTTTGTGGTTTGTCCCTCCTCGGATCACTGTTGGGAAATTTTCACTGCTGCTGACCAGGAGCAACACACAAGCCTTCCTGTTTAAGGCCCTGTTTCCACCTGGTATAAGATGCTCAGATCTTTACTTTAGCTTACCATCTAATCCACCCAGACCTTAATATGTGGCCTTGTTAGAAGATGATCAATGTTATTCGCTTCACTTGTGACTGGTCATAGGCCCTATTTACACCTAGTATTAAGATCGCTTTAGTTGATCGGATCACAAGTGGATGACGCTAGATACAGGTGTAAACGGGGTGTAAAACGTTTTGAGCTTGTCCACTTTCGATCACGTCTAGAGGTACTCAAAAACATATTTGAACGAATTGCGATCGTGGTGTAGACGCTCACGTGGCCGAATGTGTTCGAACAGCTCCCAGACAGCAATATAGTCTGGCCCAGATCCGTCCCTCATCTGGTACATGTGGTTTATACGCGGAACAGATGTGGGCCTGATCTGTGCTGTCACTATGTTGCTGTCAGGGCTGCTAAAGACCACCTACTGACACAAACATTATGGGAAGCGTGCTAGCCATAAGCTAGCTGAAGCCATAAGTTTGGTTTGAAGACAAAAAATGTACTAAGCACCATGTTCTCTAAACATTTCTCTTTTCTAACATGCACTTACCACGTTCAACACAGTCTTGCGGCTGTCAGATCAAAAGCTGATGCTCTCTGTATGTTTTCCTGTAGTCTCCGGTCACGTTCATATGCAAATTGCGCTCAGATATTTTGTTTATTAAATATAAACTTCTGAAGAAGCCCATACATTTACTCGCCCATAGACCCTCCCCTTGAAAAAATCAGGACAGAAGTGAACAAAAGTGGACAAAAGAGACAGATTAAAACACCAGGTGTAGACGGGTATGTGTCTCTCTCGTCCATCTTAAAGGATAAGTTCACTTCAGAATTAAAATTTTCTGATAATTTACTCACGTCAATGTCATCCAAGATGTTCATGTCTTTCTTTCTTCAGTCGAAAAGAAATTATGGTTTTTGAGGGAAACATTCCAAGATTTTTCTCCATATAGTGGACTTCAACGGCAAGACATAAACATCTTGGATCTCATGGGGGTGAGTAAATTATCAGGAAATTTGAATTCCGAAGTGAATTAATCATTTAATACCAGGTGTAAACAGGGTCTTTTTTGACTCTCCATCACTTTTTGACTTCTCCATCACTCTTTGTTGCACAACACTTATACAACCCATCCCTGGAAGAACAAAACATTGTCAGAGTTGTTTATTTTGTAATGTCTCCAAATATGTCTTCTTCTGCAGCACTTTAGAGGGCATTGGATGTCTCTGTTAGATCACAGAGTAGAGAAAAAGACTTCTATCCCTCTGGCGTGGTTATATAATAACCAAGAGAGAATGTTTTTTTCAGCATCAGCTCTGTGATGTTGCACATCACTCGGGTTTGTTGGGTTTCTGCTTCCATCGTCCCCGTCAAAGACGCACCGACAAAGAATCCCGCTTCTCTTCATTTCAAGGCACAGAAACGGATCAATCCGTAATGCTCCGGTGCAGATTAGTCTTTGTAATTATTTGAGATCTCATTATCAAACAGCTGCTCTGCCTAATTTAATCAATATTTAGTGATAAGACTTCCCGCATGCATGCATTCAACTGCAGAGCGGGGCAGACAGCCGATTCTTACCATTTCTTTAAGTAGGTCAAGATGCAGGGTTTTCCTTCAGAGTTATGCAACTTCAGGCTTCTGGACTACAGTGATTCAAAATACTCAAGAGAACGAGGGATATTTTTAAGAATGCATACGCTTGGATTGTGAACATCACATTTTTTTGCTGCGGCAATAGGATTAGATATATTGCCTTGCATAGCAGATATTTCTTTGCATCCACACAGCTCTTATTGTATCTAGTGAAATTAACTCTTATCTTTAACACACATTATTTGACTTCCCTCCCCTTCCCTCTCTTGGGATGACAGTGTTTTTGGCTGTATGTTGACTTTATTAACACCATCTCTTCCTAAACACACGGAGTCCCTTGACAGAACCGCAAATCCTCAACATATAGACTGTTTCCTAATCAGAAGCACACAGCTGAGCTTTCTGCCCCAAAACATCACTGGTCTGCCATGACCCCAGTTAACCTTTCTATTTAAAACACAGAAAATCCCTTAAGCAAACTCCTGTCTCCTATCTCTTCGCCGCAGCCTCTTAACAGCAGCCTCGGGATAAGGAATCAAGAGACAGGAATCAAGAGAAAAGAAAGAAAGGAGCAAAAAGACACCAGGATGTGAATCTAACCCTGAAGTTACATTACATTTTGGAGTCGCTTGTGAGGCAATCACATTGAAACGTTGTCTAAAGAGGCCTTTCAGGCAATAAGACTGATACTATGCTGCCGTTTTGGATCAGATCCTGTCGTTAGACCTGGAATGTACAGTGTTTTATTAAAGATGTCTGATGAAATGCTAATGTTCGCTCCAGGATGCTTGTGAGACATGGATGAGCAGAGCGCAGACGCCTCTGAGTCTCCGAGTTCTACCTGGGTGACCTGAGTGAAAATGATGGAGCGGCCTCATCTGTGCTGTATTATAGCTGTGGTCTATGTGAAAGGTCTCTGTATCGATCTACAGTACATAGTCGATATTCATAACCTGCAATGATAACACTGTCTCTCCAGAGACCGAGATGTCAGAAGGGATAAGGTCAGACTGTGACCGTCTGGTGGTGTGATGCACTGCAAAAAAATTATTTTCTTAGTCAGTATATGAATTAGGGAAAAAAAGCATTTTTTAGATTTATTTTAAAACAGGATATGGAGTAAGAAAAAAAGTAAAATTGTATAATTTCAAATAAGTTTTATAATCATAGTTGGATCCAAAAAGCTAAGTGAAGCCATGCATTTAACATTTGAGCATTGTCAAAGTCTCAACAAGACTTTCTGTTACGTCTTACTTTCTGGTACTGGAAATAAATCTATTGTAACACCACATGTGTATTCTTTTTTTTCCTGTGGTAAAGTGTAAGTGTCTATGACCAAATCTGCCGTTCTGCGAGTGTGGCGGCCATTTTGCCCCTGTGACAGGGAGCAGGTGTGTTTTCCACCGCATTACACACACTCTGATGAGAGCGCAGCGGAGCAGCAGGTGTCTAATTTCACCCTGCCTTCCACCTACATACGCTCACATCCACACATCCCTCAAATGCTACACACACTATTTCCACAACAAACCCACAATTTCACACGGCTAAAGAACATATAAAGATGGAGAGAAACATAGAAGCTAAGAAAAAGTGGTATAGAGTTAAGTGTAAACTGAGAAGTGCTCAAAGTCATAAAGAAACTCACCACAAACCAAAAGCAGAAACCATGAGAAGCTTCAAGTTCCTGTCCAAAAAGACATCTTCTCAGAAGCTCAAGAGGATGTTACATAGGAACATTTAATTATAGCACTTAAAACTGTTTAAGATAAATATGAGCTTTATTGTTGTAATTTATCTTTGCCATTAAAATATGCATACATTTTTTTATATATATAGTTTTATAGCATGCCTATGTCTATTTTTATACATTTTATAAAAGGCATTTCTCACAGGAGAAGTGAAACCATTTAAAACCAAACATACAAAAACGATGTCAGTATAAACCATTATTATTTGTGAGCTGTAAATGACAATTGAGATATTACTCTGACTTGCTGCCAGAAGAAGAGTTTTATATCAAATTTAAAGTATACCAAGACTCCAGCTATAGATTTTTGGTGCATTTTCTGCCATATCACCCCATCTGCTGGACAATGTTAAAACAACATCAAAGCAAGTACAAAGTCCAAGATTTACAATGAACCTGACAATTAACTAATGTCTGAACGCAAATTGTGTTCTGTGTATTTGTGTTTAAAGATGCAGATACTTATTTCTGCTTCTTCTTCTGAGTCTTTCTTCAGAAGATTAAATTCCTCCATGTTAAAAAAAGAGTGTCAGGTGTTCTTGAAACAGACCCGAAACAGTGTGGCTTTGTAGGCATTTCTTCTTTGATATTATGTTTCATATATTATTTGAAATATCATAATATAAATAAACATGAAAGTATTTTTTTATTTAGTTAAATTTTTTGCTTTTCCTACTAAAAAACAAAAACAAAGTGTGTAATACAGAAATCAAATTCCAAGTTTTTATAAATATATATATATATAT
>RJVU01051648.1:10728517-10744349 GCA_003731715.1 Anabarilius grahami
GCATTTCTTTTTTTTTTTACTACAAAAATATTGAATACAAACAATACATTCTTGATAAGTGATAAAATCTGTGAAGCAGAATAAATTCATTTCAAATGAGAGAGTCAACATTCAGCATGAAAGAGTCCTAAATTTTACTTATTTGTATCTCATAAATTTAGGCTTATGTCAGTTGGCACAGGTCAACCAATACAAAAACAACAAAAAAAAAAAAACACAATTAAATTAGTTTCTTCTGTTTGCATCCCTTTCCATTTTTTTGTTTTTTATTTTGGCACGGCGCGACTGTTGGATCAGAGGTTTGTTTTGACATTTTTTTCTGGTCCACCTTACTCTTAATGCATTCGATCCACTCCGAGCCTGGTTCATAACACTTTGCTTTGCCTCTTGTAGTCCACAAGCTAGAGAGGGAAAAAAGATTGAGGAAAAATGTTTCATTCTATATGCTATTTACATTTTTAAAGCACTGTAAAATCCAGAAGATGTTAACTGGATTTAAAACTTGTCATGTGGTCAAAAACTGCAACTTAAGGTCATGTAGAGAGAGAATCTATTCACTTACACAACGGCCTCGATAGGGCAAAGTCCTGCTTTCTGGTCTGCATAATCCACCACTCTGTTGTGAGGTATTTTGTCAGTGCCCGTCTTCAAACAGCAATTTAAAGAACGCTGATTTGTCTCTGCAATACAAAGAAATTGCAGATACTTTAAAACATTAAACAGTCTCAAAACTTAAAAAAAAAAAAAAGCTCCTCACAGATTTGTTTAAGTGCTCACATTGAAAATACACATTCAAAATAGATAAGGTTGAATTAAAACTCACCTGAAGTATGGCAGAACAGAAACAGCACCAGGCAAAAAGGAAGACAGACAAGAGACCTCATCATAGCTGCAGACAGACACTGACTGAAACTACTCTTTACACAACCTTATATATTTCACACTTTCATTTCCTCTGCTCTTTTGTGCACACACACACAAACCTCAATAGGGAAAGTGTATGAGTAAGAGAGAGAGAGTGTGTATGTTACAGAGAGGCGGACCACCATCCGATGAGTGGAAAAAGTGATGATCTCTCGGTTTGATCCTTCACTCACATTGCTCGCCACAGTGTGGGTGCATGTAGGCCTACTGTATGAATGGAGTTGCATTGCAAGAATACATGCCCAACAGAATTGTTTAGTTTATGACGTGAGAATACAACTTTAGACTTACTTTATTTAGGCTTACTTTATTCACATAAAAATATCCTGTCTCATACAAAATATTGCCAAGTAAAGGCAAAGTGATAAAATCAGAAATGGAATGTCACTGTCGGCACTCCAGCTCATGTGACTGCAGGGGTTTCCAACCCTGCTCCTGGAGAGCTACCAAGCCAATCTGACGGGAAAACATATTTTACGAGGTTGCGATTTCTCATGAATTGATTTGTACAAAAACGATTTTCAAACGATTCTCATTATGAAGGACCACCCCTAAAAATCGTATGAATTTGCCACCAATTCAGGTAAACGTAAAAAAGCTATGAATTGCCGTGAGATTGTATTGAAACTACCCTCCTGCAGAATTCATTTTCAACCCTGCTACAGCACACCTGCCTGTAATTTTCAAGTAACCCTGAACACCTTGATTAGCTGATTATCAGGTGTGTTTGATTGGGGTTGGAGCTGAACTCTGCAGGATGGTAATGGTACTGTAATTAAAAGGAACACTCCACCTTTTTTTTGAAAATAGGCTCATTTTCCAACTCCCCTAGAGTTAAACAGTTGAGTTCTACCGTTTTCAAATCCATTCAGCCAATCTGCCGTACCAAGGGTGCAGCAGGCACAATGATATTACGCACCGCCTGTGACCCCCTGTTTGCACAGGGAGCGTGCCTTGCAACCATGGAGACATTTGTGAGAGACGCTGCGTAATATTATGTCGCCTGCTGCACCCATGGTACGGCAGCAAAGTTCCTAATTTATTACGCTGCAATGATAGTATAGTTCCTAGCCATATCGGCCTAGAAAATCGCAACTTTTCATTTTCCGTCGGTCTTAGTACACAATGTAACTACAGAAGAGTCAAGTTTTAAATAGGAAAAATATCGAAACTCTTTGGTCATTTTTGAGCGAGATGCTAACGGTCTAATCAGATTCAATGAACTATGCTAAGCTATGCTAACAGTTGTACCGCCAGACCCGGAGATTGGCTGAATAGATTCGAAAACGGTAAAACTCAACTGTTTAATTTTAGGGGAGCTGGAAAATGAGCCTATTTTCAAAAAAAGTGGAGTGTTCCTTTAACTCTCTACCCCTGCTCCTGAACCTACAGTAGAGACTCAATTCTGTATGGAGTCAAATATGTGTCACATATTTTCAAAACAATAAATCATAGACCTATTTTGTGTTTGCAAACAGCGATGATGGTTTTTGTGGGCGGAGCCTATCTTTTGGCAGAAAATTACAATTCTGCAGTAGCAGTCTGTGGAAGCCAAGGAAAATAATAATAATAATAAAAAAGGTAGTTTCAAGTTTATATCTCACAATTCTTAGAAGGAAAAACAGAATTGACCATTCGCAAAGACCCGCCCCCTTTAGTTACTGTTGCTATGTCCGACAAGCCATGCTGCTCTCTGCCACACATGTTCTCACGCAGTGAAAAGTACAACGTGGAGCAAAGAGGAATGTGTCGACAGACAAGACAGAGCAGGTTACTTTTGATATGAATGCTGCCCTGTTGTATGTTGCCCTGTGCCATAACATTATGACCACCTTCCTAATATTGTGTTGGTTCCTCTTTTGCTGCCAAAAACAACCCTGACCCATTAAGGCATGGACTCCACTAGACCCCTGAAGGTGTGCTGTGATATCTCGCACCAAGATGCTTTAAGTCCTGTAAGTTGCAAGGTGGGGCCTCCATGGATCAGACTTGTTTGTTCAGCACATCCCACAGATGCTCAATTGGATTGAGATCTGGGGAATTTGGAGGCCAAGACAACACCTGAAACTCGTTGTTGTGCTCCTCAAACCATTCCTGAACCATTTTTGCTTTGTGGCAGGACGCATTCTCCTGCTGAAAGAGGCCACAGCCACCAGGGAATACCGTTTCCATAAAAGGGTGTACATGGTCTGCAACAATGCTTAGGTAGGTGGTACGTGTCAAAGTAACATCCACATGGATTGCAGGACCCACGGTTTCCCAGCAGAACATTGCCCAAAGCATCACACTGCCTCCACCGGCTTGCCTTCTTCCCATAGCTCATCCTGGTGCCATGTGTTCCCCAGGTAAGCGACGCACACGCACCAGGCCATCCACGTGATGTAAAAGAATTCATTAGACCAGGCCACCTTCTTCCATTGCTCCGTGGTCCAGTTCTGATGCTCACGTGTCCACTGTTGGCGCTTCCGGCGGTGGACAGGGGTCAACATGGGCACCCTGACTGGTCTGCGGCTATGCAGCCCCATACTCAACAAACTGTGATGCACTGTGACACCTTTCTATCAGAACCAGCATTAACTTCACACTTACAAATAATCAGGTAGTAAATAGTGTGCGTAGTAGTATGCGTATTTGGCGTGCTGTCCGAGGAGAGGGCTCCGAGCTCGGTATTTTGGCCCGAACCCAGAGTACTCCCCCCAAAAATTGCAAACAATTGCAGGACAGCAGCCAGAACATTACTGATGACCCCCAAAAAAATGCCTTAGTTAGGCTGAATGTGCTGCTAGGAGGGTTAGAGAAGGGCCAGTAGAGTTCTCGTCTTATGGATGAAGACATTAGACAGCGCTGAGCTCCTGCGGGAGCCGAGGCGACATCACTGCTGCGGCAGTGGAGGAATTAGCCAGAACTGAGCTCCAGCGGGAGCCGAGGCGACATCACTGCTGCGGCAGTGGAGAGAATAGCCAGAATAACTGAGCTCCTGCGGGAGCCAAGGCGACATCACTGCTGCGGCAGTGGAGGAATTAGCCAGAACTGAGCTCCTGCGGGAGCCGAGGCGACATCACTGCTGCGGCTGTGGAGGAATTAGCCAGAACTAAGCTCCTGCGGGAGCCAAGGCGACATCACTGCTGCGGCAGTGGAGAAATTAGCCAGAACTGAGCTCTTGCGGGAGCAGAGGCGACATCACTGCTGCGGCAGTGGAGAAATTGGCTTGAAGAAATTAGCTCCTGCGGGAGCCGAGGCGACATTACTGCTGCGGCAGTGGAAAAGAATTCCCATGACAGAATGATGATATTAACTTAGTTGGATGTGGTGGAGTTGCAGATGAGAGAACGAGGCTGGAGCTGAATCTAGCTGATGAGTGTTCGTTGAGCTTCTTTAATATGGATGTGATTTGATCGAATGTAGCTCTTAAAAGCTTCTGATGACCAGCGACCCAATGTTTGGATTTGATGCTGAGAAAGGCCTTTTTGGGCAGCTGTAGTTGCTGCTCCTATGCGGAACGAATGGCTGGAGAAGTGGTCTGCTTGGATGCCCGATTGAATCAGGATGGATTTAAGGTGTTTTTGGAACCAAAAACGTGTGACAGGGCGGTTGGAATCGTCAACGAAAAGTGGGTCGGATGGGAGTCTAGCTGGAGCATTCCTGAAGTGTAAATAAGCTGAAAGGGTTTGGTACGGCTGAATTGGTGCGGGGAGATTAAAGATGTAGATAAAATGGCCTTTTTTCATTTGGTCTGTTTTACTTTGTTTGATGAAGTAAGAAATGGTGTTGTCATCTAACACTGATAAGTCTGAAATTGTGGGATGGGTTTTTGGGTCGAAGCTGGACGTGATGGTGAGTTCTGAACATCTGAGGAAACCAAAAAAGGCCAGTATGAACATTGCGTCAAGAGTACGGGCTGTGTTGGTGGAGTAGTAGCCTCGGCGGAGAGTGGAAATGCATTTGGTGAGGATGTCTAGGGTGATGGGTTTCCTGGTGTCTTGGCGTGTGGGTTGGGTTCTTTGGATGCCTTTGATGAGAAGGGATGTTTGTGAATTGGTTATTTCAGGAGATGGTGAGCCGAATATAAGTTTATGAAAAAACTGGATTCCGCTTAGATAACCCTTAATGGAGCCGGCTTGGAGGTTCTTAATGCTGTCTTGATAAGATATGAATGAAGTAATTGTGAGAAGAAAAAAATCAGGAAAAGTTAGGCTGTAGGTAAGGTGAAATGACTTGAAGCATCTCCAAGCAGTCAAATAAGATTGTAGGGTTCTAGGGGAAACGGCTTGAAAAATGTAGTTGAGAGAGGTGTCGAGGAGTGTTTTCAGTGGATGGTTTATGGGAATATCAGCTCTGAATAAAGAGGTACTGGGGTTGGGAAAGGGTCCGCCTCTGGTGCCAACAGCTTGAATTTCTGAAAAGCAAAGCGAGAGAGAGAATCCGCGATTAGATTTTTGGATCCAGGGACGTGTTTGGCAGTTATAATAAATTGATCGCATGCGGAGATCCAAATGAGGCGCCTTAGGAAAGGCATCAGCGCGGGGGAGTGCGAACGGCCTTTATTAATGCAATGTACTGTTGGTTCATTGTCACAGTGAACTATGATGCTGTTGGTAGACCATTCTTTCCCCCAGAGGAAGGCTGCTACAACGAGAGGGTATAGTTCAAACAGCGCTGAGGAATTTGCGGATGGCTGTACATCCCAAAGTTGAGGTGGCCATGTAGACGCGAACCAGCGGCCTTGGTAATATCCCCCGAAACCAATGGAGGGAGCTGCGTCAGTATACAGTGGAATATCGATTGGGAGAGAGAGCAGGTTATTGTAGAAAAAAGAGAGACCGTTCCATTGTTTAAGAAAAGTTATCCGTAAACTAAGTTCGTTGCAACACTAACTATTTAATGAGATTTGGTCTTCTAGTGCGTGAATTGACGACGCGAGTGAGAGGAGATGAGATATGAAAGGGCGGCCTTGCGGGATTATGCGCATCGCGAAATTTAACTGTCCGAGCAGAGACAACAGTTCGCGTTTAGAACAGTTTGGACTGTCTAGGAGGGCAGATGCAATCAGAATTATTCTGTCAATCTTTTCCCTTGGCAGCGAGGCCTGGAAATGAACTGTATCCAATTTAATGCCCAGGAATTCAATGGACGTGGCTGGACCCAAGGTTTTATCTTGGGCGAGTGGAATCCCGAGCTCAGCGAAAGCCTTTTGGACCGTGAGAAGGTGTGCGGCTGGAATAGCTTCGGGAGGCGAGATAATTAGGAAATCATCGAGCAGGTGAATCACGTAAGGAATTGAATAGTTGTTAGATAAGATCCAGCAAATAGCTTCTGATAGCATATCGAAAATCTTAGGGCTGCTTTTGCATCCAAACGTTAAGCGCACAGCGAAATAAAATTTCTTGAGCCAGCGTATGCCAAATAAGTGCCATGAGTCCGGGTGGATGGGCATCACTTTAAATGCAGAAGTGATGTCGACTTTTGCCAGCCAGGCGCAGCGGCCGGCGTTTTTAATCAATGTTATTGCTTGGTCAATATTGTGGTAATGAAGAGAAAATTCTTTGAGAGAGATGAGGCAGTTTATGCTTGGAAAAAGCAAATTATGCGGGGCCGAGAGATCGATTATTAAGCGTTTTTTGCCTGAAAATTTCCTGGTAGCCACTCTGATAGGGCTGATACGGAAAAGATCAAAAGGGGGCATGGAAAAAGGGCCGATCATGAAGCCTGATTCTACTTCTTTTTTGATCAAGTTGCTTACTGTGTCAGGTTCAGCGAGTGCGGATTGAAGATTATTGCAAATTATATTTTGAGTGGGGAGGCTTTCCACTCCGGGTTTGAAACCGTGCTCGAGACCGGACAGTAAATACTCAGTAAAGTTAGTATCAGGGTGATGGGACAATTCAGCAGACAGACGAGAAATATTCACAGGAGTCGACAAGTAATTTTTTGAATTTTTATTTTGTGATCTTTTTACAGGGCATATGATGCGGGAATGAGCGCCGCCACAGTAAATGCAGATGTGCAGGAAGCGACACCGCTGTCGTGAGCATCCCCCCGAGTTGAAGTTAATGCAAACTTGCTCTCGGGAGTTGAACGCGATTTTCTTAGAGTCCTTTGTTGAAGCATCGAAATTTGCTGGTCGTGGGACGTAGCTAGTTGATCTTTCCTGTGATGAAACTGGGCAAGGGGGAATTGAAGGATTGATCAGGGGACATGATATGGTTGAGTGAGAGAGTGATCTGCAGACTGCACAAGTGATATTACGGCAGCCCAAGAAAACTCGGTTATGAAGCTCTGTGTCCAGAGCGCCCCAGTAAGGGCACTGGTTCATTGAGAAACGCGCACGGCGCATTTAGCTGAAAACAGCTTTTGGTATGTATAGAAATGAGAACCTCCGTAAGATAACGCGAGTTCGGCAATTATCGCGAGATAATCGCTCAGCTCTCGTCTCCTGTGAGGAAATACACTGCAGATAATTTCGCTGTAGTGATTAAAAGCGATGGAGAATTCGGTGAAGGAAAGGAGACGAGAAGGATTAACTGCAGAGTTCTTTAAGGTAACTGAAAAGTCACCCACTTCAATTTGGCGGTCAGAAACGGATGGAGGAAGAAGAGATAATAGGGAAGAAAGATCAATATCCGCACCTGAGAGAATCTGTGTCCTGATGTTGTTGGCGACTGGAGTGGGTTCCAGAGCTGTTGCATTTGGTGGGATGGGCATCGGCGTTGCTGAGGACAGGGTGAATGGAGTTTTTGTTTGGGGGATAGAATTAGGAGGAAGAGAACCCGGGACCGGAGCCATTAGCGGAGGCAGCCTCACGCTCGGGTCGGCCCCTGGGGCTTGGGGAGGAGCGAAAGTGTTGGGAAATAAAGGAAGCTGGGAAGGAAAATAAGGCGTCGGGGTCGGCGCCATTAGCGGAGGCAGCCTCACGCTCGGGTCGGCCCCTAGAGCCTGTGGGGGAGCGAAGATGTTAGAGAAAAACGTAGGCTGTGAAGGAGATTAGTGTGTCTGGGCCTGCGCTGCTAGCGGAGGCAGCCTCGCGCTAGGGTCTGATGATAGGGCTGCAGGCCACGGACAGGGAGGAGGATTAGAGACAGCGTGAGAAAAAGATTGCGACGGCTGGGCCTGTGTTTCTAACGGAGTCATACTCACGTTAAAGGAACTGCCTGCGGGCAGAGTGGAAGGAAGAGGATAGTTAGGTCTAGCAGCCGCGGAGTCTGGGGCACGGCCCAAACTTGCTGAAGGCCTGCTGCCGCTGCCTGATGCGCGAGAAAGCGCCGGTCTTGCGAGCGAAGGAGACGGTGTTTTCTGTGGACGCGAAGACGGGGCTTTGCGACTCTTGTGCGCGTTAGCATTTTTGGAGGAAGAAGTGGATTTGGGAGAAGGAAAGGTGGATTGAAGCGACAATTGAGCTTTATTCATTCTCCTAGAGAAATGAATGTCTGCGCTGATGAGCGCTTGTCTTAGACTTACTACTGTCCATTTTTCGATTGCAGGAATTGTTGGATGGGCCGAGGCGTAAGAAGACGCTGGAGATGCTGATTGCTGTCTTGTAGGCGGAGGCGAGGGTAATCCTCGGCGTCGTGGAGTGCTGAGAAGTGCCTTTTAAACTTGAGTTTACCGTCCGTGGGCGCCATCTAGCTGCGAAAAAATGAATAACACTTTATTTAACTATACTTTATGCCACAAAATTTGAACCAGATGCAGCTCACATGTAGGAGAGCATCACCAAAAAAATAATTTTTCTCTGATCTTATTGCTTTCCTGAGTTATTCCATATATTTTTTTTTTTTTGTCTTTTATCAGCAGTTTTTCAGCATGAAAATGTCCAAATGTAATGTAATTTATATTTTATAAAACATTAAAGTGTTCTATCAAATGACAGTTTTGGAGTTATGAGTCTTTACTTTTTTGTGTGTCGCTCAGAAAAAGCCTTCAGGTCTTAAAGGGTTAAGAGACATCTCAAGGCATTATAAGGTATTATCTATAAGGTAACAATAATATAATAAGATAACCTTGTTTGAAATGGGTTTGGCTAAAAGAAAATGTTGGTTTCGTCTATACTACTAGGTACTTATACTATATTGACTGGGTTAAATAGAATTGCATTACTAGAAAGAGACTAAAATACAATTTTCATTGACTAAAATTAGACTAAATGTCATCAGTTTTCGTCGACTAAAACTAGATGAAAATAGTCATGGATAATTCTGACAAAAATTTTAGTCGACTGAAACTTGACTAGACTAAAAAGAGTATGAACGTGACTAAAACTAATAAAAACTAAAATGACCGCTTGACACAAAGACTAGACTAAAACTAAAATTAAAACAGGCCGCCAAAAACAACACTACAAATTACAGACATATGTAAGCAAATTCAGCTAGCTCAGGTNGTTCTATCAAATGATAGAACACTCCTTGCTACAGTTTTGGAGTTATGAGTCTTTACTTTTTTGTGTGTCGCTCAGAAAAAAAACCTCTAAAAAAGCCTTCAGGTCTTAAAGGGTTAAGAGACATCTCAAGGCATTATAAGGTATTATCTATAAGGTAACAATAATATAATAAGATAACCTTGTTTGAAATGGGTTTGGCTAAAAGAAAATGTTGGTTTCGTCTATACTACTAGGTACTTATACTATATTGACTGGGTTAAATAGAATTGCATTACTAGAAAGAGACTAAAATACAATTTTCATTGACTAAAATTAGACTAAATGTCATCAGTTTTCGTCGACTAAAACTAGACGAAAATAGTCATGGATAATTCTGACTAAAATTTTAGTCGACTGAAACTTGACTAGACTAAAAAGAGTATGAACGTGACTAAAACTAATAAAAACTAAAATGACCGCTTGACACAAAGACTAGACTAAAACTAAAATTAAAACAGGCCGCCAAAAACAACACTACAAATTACAGACATATGTAAGCAAATTCAGCTAGCTCAGGTGAAGTAGTTGTATCATCCTGTCCATTCCAGTGGGATGTTGTTATTAGTGTTGATTCTGTTTAAAATTTTGATGCAGAGTTTATGGGACGTGCTGTCATTTCAGTTGCTGCTGCCTTCTTCTCGTCCACAAATTGCATGGCTCTTTTCACCCAAAGATTTTGTGGATCGGCACAAAAAGTTAATCCATTTTAAATCTGTAATTACATACCTACAGATGTTTATTTAATTAAAACTATCTTAGTACAATAAAGTATGTGTTTCGGTTTTAAAACGTTTTGGATAAAAATTGTCAATGTACTAAAATAAGGCCTGGCCAAAAGAACTAGTATTCTGACATATTAGCTCAGATTTACCATGAAATACACTGTTGAATAGGTGTCTGAGGTCTATCACAGTGTATACACTTTCACAAGGAAAAAAAGAGAACTCACTCAATAGCATTAATATGGCAGACACCTGCTTCATAAATCTTGTAACTTTTGATATTTTCTTTGCGGAGAACAGTTTTTGATGTCTTGAGACAAGGACAATATGAAAATCCACAGTTCTAAGCTAACCAGGTACAAGTTTTTTTTTTTAATTACAGACCTTCCTTAGTAAATTCAGATAGCTCAGGTGCAGAAGCTCCTAGTTCATCCTGTCTATTCCAGTGTGATGTTGTATTCAGTTGTGTTGTGGTTTTAAATGTTGATGTAGAGTTTTGGGGACGTGCTGTCATTTTATTTGCATTCTTCTTCTTGTCCACATATTGCATGGCTCTTATTGCCTCAGGCTTTTGTGGATCAGAGCAAAAAGTAAAACCTCTGACTGTTTTAAATCTGTAATTAAATAAAAGTAACAATTTAGCATGCTAATATAACAAAATTTACACGTGTACAGATGTTAATATAATTAAAAGTGTAAGTATGTCTTTTGGTATCAAAATGCAATGAATAAAATTCGTCAAGGTACTTTCATAAGGTCTGGCCAAAAGAACTAGTATTCTGACATAAGGACGGATTTATCATAAAATATAGTGTTAAATAGGTGTCTCAGGTCTATCACAGTGTATACACTTTCATTAGGAAAAAAGGAAACTCACTGAACGGCTGTTACAGATGCTGGTGTAGAGACGAGGCAGTACAAGGAAATCCACAATAATAGGTACTTTAATGAACGAAGGAGGAAACACCAAACATCAACTTAACAACATTAAGAACGGACAGGGAGTGAGGGAAGTGAGTGCAGGTGTGGAGACAGGAGGATACTTGGAAATGGAGTTGAAAACACGGGAACTGTGACAACAGCATCAATTTGGCAGACACCTGCTTTTTGTATCTTGTAATTTATGATATTTTCCTTGCGGAGAACAGTTTCTGAAGTCTTGAGACAAAGGCAGGTTGAAGGGTCAGACACTACAAAACCCACAGGAAACAAAAAACATGACATTCATTTAGTCAAGACAATTTAACTGAAATATCTAAACTCTTAAAAAAAAAAAAGTTTTGTTAACAAATTTCTTGGTTAATCCTGTCAATTCCATGTGATGATGTTTTCAGAATTGATGCCGTTTCATTTAATTGAATAAAAGTGAAGTAATATGGAGGAAATGAAAGTAACATTTTTGCAAAAACATAAAGCTTCTTACATTGACAGGTGACTTGAGCAAGCAGCATTGTAGCCAGGAACAGCAGAGTTATCGACACACGCCTCATCTTCTCTCATGTGTCTGATTGGTATTAGCTCACCACAACATGCACCTTTATAAATATTTACAAGAAGGAAAATGGACATCAGAAAAAAGAGCCCTGCCCCCCACCATCAAGCCAGACACACACCAGGGTCAGAAATGACGACTTAACAGAAAATTCTCGGGACTTATAAACTTTATTATTGAATATACCAATGGTGGGTAAACATACCCACTAGTCACTGCACAGTAGTGCAATTCTCAAAATAAACCCTGTGAAAAGGTGCTGAGGTTCCGGTGTTTTTACCCTGGTGTGGTTTTTATGTGACTGCTCATGGGTAAGTGTGCAAGAAGCGACAGTTACAATGAAACTGTCATGATGGGCTGAATAAAAAGACATAAACGTCTATCTTACAACTAAATTACGTTCATTTACATAAACATCACAACAGATATTTATCACTCGGTTTAGGGCTTTCAAATGCCATTTATTAATTATTCTTAAATATTTTATGTACCTCAAATTCTGATTTGTGCGACTCAAGTTTCATCAGTGACGGATGACATTGCAAGGTGTTCCAAATCAACTCATTTTGAATTGAACGGATAGCCCCTGCTCAGTGAGTATAGGGAGCAGAGTTAACACTACTTTCATGTCTTTCGTATCACACAGCGGATTTGCTTTCATTTCACACAAACACAACTTGTGCCATCTTGTGTTGCAGTTGTCCATTGTAGCCTAGGCCTATTTCAGAGGGCTTCAGCATTAATATTAATGTTGTTGCAGTGTTTGTCTTGATGCTAGGCCGATTACATTGTAGTCTACATTATAATGGACTCATTTTCTTAGCAGAAGCTTCAAGATAATATGTGTGTAAAATTATGAAATAATTTCAACCCAAATTAATATTTCATATCCACATACAGTAGGTTGTTTATTCGGTAATAAAATTGAATCTTAATTTTTGGGTGAACTCCAAAATTTCTGTTTAAAAAAAGCTTGATTTTTTTTTAAATGTGTAAGAAAAAGCTAAACCATTCTGACATGGCCTGTCTGAATGGTGTCAAATGAGCTGATGCGTACTATAATACGCAACCATAATCCCAGACCACAAAAACCTGACCTAGCTTTCATTTACCTCACTGACTTTTGCTCATATTTGTTTCAAATTAGAGATGCCGACAAGGCCCACTCACTTCACCTGATGCACATCTCAGAACATCTCTAGCCATAATTTCATTGCAGTGGTCAGCCAAGACTCAAACAATGTGAAATGTAACCATTTACTTAAGTACACCAGAGAGTTTGTATGGAAAACACATTGCCCACCAACCTATTCTTTAAGCACCCACATTTTCTCACAAAAACCCACCCTGCAATGTACTCCTCCTCTCAAACCAAGTTGTGTGCATGGAATTTGTGTACATGCATCATGCAATGAGTCGGGGGCTTCGATGCAGTTCTTCACATGCACAGTCTAAACAGTTTCCATATGCTAATACTGGAAATTTTCAAATGTAAGATACTGTACTAAAGACTAAGACCAGATTGCTACAGTTTGTGTGACGTATTTGTACTGTTAAGGGGAAAAACCCCACAGAACAGTGTGGATTTGAGTGTCTAAACCCACACATGGGGTTAACAGTATATATGTGAACATTTCACTATGCTTTACCCACTGACACACACACTCATTCTTGTACATCTATCTTTGTGAGGACATTCACTGACACAATGCAAGCTCCTTACCCTAACTGTATCCATCACAACTAAGTGCCTGAACCCTTATCCTAAACCTAATTATAACCAAAATTCTAAAACCAAGTCTTGACCCTCAAACAGGCCTTTAAAAGGGGTCTCAGACAGTGAAGACCAGCCAAAATGTCCTCATTTTACTCTCTTTGTCCTCACTATGATGGACAAAGTACAAGTACACACACACACAGAAGGTCAAAAATACTTCAGAATGAACATTTTAACATAACACCTTTTATTTATTCATTTTTATATATATATATATATATATATTAATGTACATGTTATTGAATAAACATGAAACATGAACTTCTGAACTTCAGGTTTAGTACTCCATTAACCTAATTGCACACTACATATATATTTTATTGGATACTAAGCATACTGAGGAGAAAAAACATTCAATTAAGCTAAGCTGAATAAAAACATGCATAACAATGCAGTATATTTTATGCAATACATTTTAATTAATTAAAATACAAAAAAAAAAAATCAGCACAAACATTCCAGACATAGGTCAAGAAATCCGCATAGTCCAAGTGAAGTTGATTTTAGTTCATCCTGTTTTACAGTGTGATGTTGTTTTCGGCATTGATGTTGTTTGAGACGTTAATGTTGTTTTCGGCCCTGATGTTGTTTTCGGCATTGATGTTGTTTTAGACGTTAATGTTGTTTTCGGCGCTGATGTTGTTTTCGGCATTGATGTTGTTTTAAATGTAGAGTTTATGGGACGTGCTGTCATTTTATTTGCATTCTTCTTCTTGTCCACATATTCTATGGCTCTTTTCACCCAAGGCTTTCGTGGATCGGAGCAAAAAGTCAATCCTCTGACTGTTTTAAATCTGCAAATACATTAAAGTAACAATTTAGCATGATAATACAATAATATTATGCAATATACAAATATACAGATGTTTATTCCATTTAAAATTTAAACTCTAAATAAGTGTCCTAACAGTATTTTGGTACGGGTATAAAAATAAAAAAAAGTCAATGTACTAAAATAAGGCCTGACCAAAAGAACTAGCATTCTGATGTATTAACTCAGATTTATCATGAAATATCTTGAATGGGTCACTGAAGTCTATCACAGTGTTTACACTTTCATAAGAAAAAAAAAGGAAACTCACTGAACGGCATCAATTTGGCAGACACCTGCTTTCTGTATCTTGTAACTTCTGATATTTTCCTTACGGAGAACGGATTCTGACGTCTTGAGACAAAGGCAGGTTGAAGGGCCAGACACTACAAAAACCCAAAGGAAACAAACATTTTTAACACAATATGAATTTTAATTTAAAACATTAACAACACAGTTTATTTCAAAATAACATCTGAATCAAAGTTGAGATAACATGGTTAGTTTTTAAGGCTTCTTACTTTGGCAGCTGACTTGAGCAAACAGCACTGTAGCCAGGAACAGCAAAGGAGTTATCGACACACACCTCATCTTCTCTCTTGTGAGTCTGGTGCGTATTGTCTTGGCTTGCCACAATGTGCACTTTTATGAACGCTCACAAGGGGGAAAATAAACATCAGAACTTCCTCCCACAGAGATGTCACCTGTCCCCTTGGAAAGAAACCCCCACATCACCTCTCGGTCGGACCACCATGCACACACAGGAACATTCACAGCTTTCTAAAATCAAACCATCATTTTATTTAGTGGTCTACATGACCATGACTCCGGTCAGTGTTAATGTAGGTGTGTCATACAGTGGAAAGTACCAAGATGTACACTATAATGAATAATGAATGAGCTTTGAAAATGAAACAATTACATAGAGCGTTGTGTAAAGTCTGAGTGTCAATGAACAGGCACGTCTGGGTAATATATAATAAACAAGGCATTAAAGTGATAGTTCACCCAAAAATGAACATTTTGTCATCATTTACTCACCTTCAAGTTGTTCAAAACCTGAGTTTCTTTCTACTGTTGAACACAAAAGAGGATATTTCAAACATTTGACGGTAGCCATTGACTTCTATAGTCGGAATAAAAAATATTATGGAAGTCAATGGCTACTGTAAAAAAAGAAAGAAAAAAAAAACATCTGGTTACCAACATTCTTTAAAATATCTCCTTTTATGCAGCATGCGTGTATGTATGTATGTATATATATGTATATGGATATATATATGTAGGTACATGTGTATGTATATGTATGTGTGTATTGTTATTTTGTTTATATGTTTGTTTGTTTGTTTGTTGGCACTTTGGTTCTACCTCGTATTATGTATTCTTACTGTTTGTTGTAAACTACCTTATGTCAGATACTTTTTTTTCTATATCTATATTTGTTCATATTTGTTTTTTGTTATATTTTTATTTATTTATTTATTTTTTGCATATGTCTTATGTACTTCTTTAATTGCCTAAATAAAAAAATTAATAAAAATAAAAATCTCCTTTGTGTTCAACAGAAGAAAGAAACTCATACAGGTTTGGAACAACTTAAGGGTAAGTAAACGATGACAATTTTAATTTTGGGGTGAACTATCCCTTTAATACATTTTTTTTTTAAATAAATATATAATATAATAAAATA
>RJVU01051648.1:10744387-10777648 GCA_003731715.1 Anabarilius grahami
GTAAAGGTGTACATGCTATATATTTATTATATTTATATTATAAGTTAATATTTTTCAACATGTAAACATTAAGAAATTGCTCTTCAAGAGAGTTCTTTGTGACTTGTAATATTGAGAGTTAATGTTGGTTTCCTGTAGTCTGTGGTTAGTTTTTTCAAGGGGCTGCTGTGACAAAGTCTTTGTGGTCATTTACCAACTCGGGGGGGAAATACGCATTAAACATATGTACAGCCTTTTTCCAAGTACAGAGGACACAATTTCTAATAATCAAACCAGAACACCATCATCTGGAAATAATGAATGTGATGATGAATGTTCATAATAAAAAAGACACTTTTGAAAAAGGTTTTTATATAATACTTATTTATATTGAGCAAAATAATCTATTCCAGTGAAAATAATAATGGCGATTGGCGTGATTAGGTTTGAAGGCCCTCACTATACCAAGAGACCTTTATTTCAGATTAAATATTCTCTAATACAACATTTTTAACGCACTTGCAGAAAACAAAACCAGTGAGAACAATAAAGGGGAATCTTTTGACATGTGCATCTACCAATGTAACTGACTAGGGAAAGTCAATGTGGTATACTGCAACTGCAACATCATATGACCTTTAGCGTGTGCTAAGTAAAGATCCGACAAGGCTTGTCAGGGAGTGCAAGTGGCCCACAAATACCTTTCCTTCATCACGAAACCTTTATTTGGTTCCAAGACACATTCATCTCTATAGACACCGTATAAATAAAGTAAACACAGATCGCATCTTGCAAACCTATAAAACAAGGAGTGGCATGCTATCGCTGACCACAAAAATGAGTCAAGTGTCTTCTGGGGGGCTAGATTGATAGATAGATTTTTCTGACAGGAAATTTCTGTACAGCAACACCAAGTATGTAGAGCAGACAATATGCAGTACACGTTCCGAGCAATACAAAAGATACAATATACAATTCAGACTGTGTGGGGGAAAAAAGCCATGAAAAAAATTATTGTATTCTACAATGGAAGACATGCATGTACATAATTGGAAACAGGCAGACATGATACTTTTTAAAACCTAATCTTGATGCCTGAGCTTTAAATGCTTTAAATTTCACAGGAAAAAGACATCATGACCACACTGACTGGTTGATGGCACCACAAAAATGCATATTAAAAATTACATTTCTGAAGTTTATGTTGCTTGTATTGTTTTATATTATCAGAATACATGGCTGATTTTTAAATGGCTGTGAATGGAAAAACGTTTTTTACTTGCATTATGGTGTAGTTATGACATTTACCAGCAGGGGTTTGTTGATGGAACTAGTTATGTTGGTCTCTGGACCATAATTTAAAAACAGAGAAATTTAAATACCTATTGAATTGAATATACACAGATGAAAGTTAAAAGGGTAAAATTATTTATACCTCATTATTGTACCTGAACAATTAGAAACACGTCCGGTCCAATTGTTCTCAAATCAGACAGGTGGGGTAAAATCCTGGCTGTTTCGTTTTTCTTGTCAAGATAAAATAAGGCATGAGAGACATGCCAATAATAGTCATCATCACACCTATATGTGTTAGTATGAAAGCAGCAACGGGTCCAGGTGGTTTGCAGTCAGTGGAGTTGTTGCATTTCAAAGGCTTGAATAATGTGCAACATTGAGACAGTGCGAAAATGCAATTAAAAAAAGCATTTTTACCTGAGAACTCATAAAAAATGAGTTAGAAAATGTGCTTTCAACATGCAATCTAGCCATGAGCGCTCAGTAGATGGCGCCATGTACCACAAAAAAAAAGAAAGAAAGAAAAACAAGAATGAATGAACGAAAGAAAGAAACTTTCATTAGTAGGGGGGCTAATGTTCCATGAAGAAATTTTGTAAATTTCCAACTGTAAATATATCAAATTTATTTTTGCAAGTAATATATGTTGCTAAGGACTTCATTCAGACAACTTTAAAGGCGATTTTCTCAATATTCTCAAATAGTTGCATCCCAGCCAAATATTGTCCTATCATAAACCATACATCCAGGGAAAGCTTATTTTTCAGCTTTCAGTTGATGTATAAATCACAATTTCAAAAAATTGACGCTTATGACTGGTTTTGTGGTCCAGGGTCACAAATGATACGTCATGGACTTTAAAATTAAGAAATATTTACATACACAGATGAGAGGTCAATTATTTTTACTTCATTATTGTACCTGACCAATATGAAACAACGTCCAGGCCACCTTTTCTCAAATCAGACAGCCAGGGTCAAATAAAAGAACATCCTGGCTGTTTTGTTTGTCTTGTCAAGGTGAAATAAGTTCTGTGAAACATGCTAATAGAGTCATCATCACATCTACATTATATGTGCTAGTATGCAAACAGCAACAGGTTCAGGTCACAGCCATATCACCCTGTAGCCCAAGACTGGTTGCCCACTGAAGCTAAGCAGGGTTGAGTCTAGTCAGTACCTGGATGGAAGACCTCCTGAACTCGAAATTGGCTGACCCGAGCTCCCCACATGGCTATCGGCACAGACGAAAGGACATTATTTTCAATTTGACTGAATGATGGAGAATAAAACTTTGCAATGCATATTTCCAATACATAAATGAACCTTTAGCCTATGTTATGTCATCACAGATTAAAATCTATAAATCAAAATATTTATTTCATTTATAAAGAAAAGGCTCAGCACCCAAAGCTCTATCGCCTATTGCCTTAAATGTCTTTGGCCGGACTGCTGAGGTGGATGCAACAACCATTTTAGGACTGTTTGATCTGATTTTAGTGACGGGTGCGTTCACACGGTATGTTTGGTTCGATTAAAACGAACCCTGGTGCGATTGCTCGGTTAGTACGGTTCATTTGAACATATGTGAACGCTTCCAAACGAACTCTGGTGCGGTTCGAATGATATATGAACGCAACACGGACCAAAGACAAGTAAACGAACCAAAAACAGGAAGACGAGACCCTAAAAAGGACAGAATCCTCATGCATGTCGGGGTTTCTTGTCATAGTCGCGAGTTTGCCCATGACAGGCATCAGACGCGCGTCTCCACGCAGCAGATCGTTCGTAGGGTTGCCACCTTCAATACAGAAAAATAAGGGACGCGTCATTTTGGCTGTAAATACGGGACGATTCCGTATTTCACGGGACGGGTGGCAACCCAATTCGTTCGTGTGTGACGAACGAATAGGGTTCGCTGTTGAGGCGCACGTAACCTCTTGAGGAGAATTCAAAACAAACGAGCTCTGCTGCTCACACAAATAAACTCAGCTGGCCAAAATACCATCACATGCAGGCTACGCACACACGACGAGCGCATTTACCTCAGTGTAACCCAAGCAAGCAATAGCCATCATTTCACCGTCTCGGTTAACTATAGACCCGGTATAGTCCGGCTATGTGTAACCCGCTTTTAGCCAAAATAATCTTTAATTTGGTTACATGTCGTTTTTGCCAAAATAACTTGCGATATGCATGATATTGCATCATGTAAGCAAAGTCAACAGTGATTACAAGGTGTTTGGTTTCACATCTTTGACATATTATATTGCGTAGGCTGTGCGTACGATTTAGCTTGTAGTCAGACCGGCTATTTGTAGCCCACCTATAGTCAGCCCTGATTTGTTGTAGTTTTTGGACAGGAAGTGCATGAGATGGTTGATATCTCATCATGTTCGCAATGTCAATGATTTCTACAAGATGTTAGTGGCATTTCATGACATGGTCTAGATGTAGTCACGATTTAGCTCTGAATTGGATAGGCTATGTGCAGTCTGCTTTTAGTCCACCCGGCGAAATAGAGGCAATCATATAGTCTAATTTTTATGGCTTGGCTATAGCGCTGATTTAGACCAGCAATGAGTGTAACCAAAATAGTGTTAAGAAATTTTCGACCACAAAGCTTGTGGGATTCATGATATACTTGCATTTATATATACATATATATAAATGCAAGTATACATTTGAAACAGCATATTTTTGCTGTCACACAATCCTACATTCTACGATATATATCAGGGTATATCCAAGCCGTATATATATGAATTATAATTATATACCACACACATATGACCAGGGGTTAAATTGGGCCGGGGCCGTCCGGGGCTGAGCTCCGGCACATAGGCTCACCAGGGCTTGACATACGCTTGTCCGGGACTGCGGGACAAGTGGATTTTTTGATGTGAAAGAGAATTTTACTTGCCTGACCAGATAAGTAGCTTGATTAAAATGTCAGTAACAACCAAAACGCGAGAATGATTCATTTAGCTTAAGTGGCGATTGATAGTGGATATATTACTATAGTAATAGGCCTATATGTTTATTGGCGGTGATAGCCTATTGCGCTGTTGAGGCGCACGTAACCTCTTGAGGAGAATTCAAAACAAATGAGCTCTGCTGCTCACACAAATAAACTCAGTTATCATGTTGCAATAAAAATTCAATATGGGGTTTTTATAGCTAGCTATTTACGACATATGATAAAGTTAAGCATTACACAACCGAAAGTGCTGAATTCCTGAATATCACCTTGATTGAAATTGACACTAATTTCATACAACAGTTCAATAAACAAGTAGTTAATATTAATTATTTACGTTTTAGGTGCAATATTGCCTGTTTTTTTGTTCTATTGTAGCAGCGAAAATAGAAACAAAGCAGAACCCGCGCATCTCAGCTACGCTCAGCCGTTTCCAATGATTCTGCCTTTTGAACGAATCGGTTGAGTGAAGATTCAATGGCCCAGTCATAAACAACTGCTTCATTCTTGAATGATTCAGCCTTTTGAATGAATCGTTTGAATAAATGAATCAGTGGCTCACTCATTAAGACAGTCACTTGCCGCCATCTATTGGTGGTTTAATTTCATGTTAAAAAGTATAAATTTCCCACCAACATTTCTTATTTGTAAATTCAAAAATATTTAAAGAATCTCATAACATTATTGAATGCAGTTGTACTTTTTCAGTGTTAATTATTTAATTTGGTAACACCCCTATAGTGTACTAATTTAATTTAAATGTAAGAATTTGAAATAAAAGATTAAACATAAATTTAATTAGATTGGGGGAAATGCCCTTTATAAAGGTTAATAAAATACCCCCAGGGTAAATTACATAAATATGCAAATTTAAATATGTCACTGCTGATAAAACACTGATGAGAATGTTGCTTGTTTCAGAATAAATTATATTTACAACACACAAAAAAAACATTTTTTTGTCTCAGACAAGCTACTTTTTTACTCTGACAAGTAAATGACCATTTTAGTTCTCCAATGGACAAGCACAAAGCAAGGCTTAATGTTGAACTCTGTATTTTGTATTTATATTCTCTCCTTTAATGGTAGCATCACTCTTATATTTGAAACTGACACAAAGGAGAAGGCACAGGCCTACAGAAAGATTTTATTGTCATCAGATGTAGCTTTCACACTACCAGCATCTATAGAATGATTTTGATCAGCATTTTAGTGTTCATAGCAAAGGGCTCTCTCAACTTGTTATATTTTAGTTTGTCAATTGATACGATTTTGTAGTCTTCGCATACACATGCACCCCTGAAACCACATAACAAATCCCAATTTAACCCCTGCATATGACTGTATTTAATTTTAAGTTAAATAAAAATTTACAATTCTCAACCACTATATGGCAACTGTGGCTCTACTGAGACATGACCACTGGCAACGCGAGACTTGAACGTTAACTCTCGATCACTGTTGCCAGATCTCGCGATAAACTTTTCCGCATTTTACAACTGTTGGAGACGGAGAGCAAGCAACAGCAAATGTTAAAGCAAATTCTTTCCTGCTTTTGGTCTTGTAAGTATCTGTGTTTTTCATTTTGACATGTGTTTATTATTTATGTACATTATGTGTAGGAACAGTGACATTTTAGCGGCTAACAGTGCAGACTCCGAGTAAAACACTTCGGTAAAGTTGGTTTTATATTCGCACATTCGGGCATCCATATTCAATAGCTTGTTAATCACACTACATTTGACATTCAGTGGACATTCACAAGTAAATATGCCATTAAAACAATACTTGCCTATTTTGATCGACTGTGAAAAATGTTGTAAGTTGACAATCGTTGGTTGTCAATATCATGTCGCTGCTTAAAATTCGTAAACATTAATTTATTGCACATTTATTGGAAAGTCTGAATTTATCAGAAGTCCGAATGTGCGAATATAAAACCAACTTTACCGAAGTTAAAACGTGGTTAGATTAACATACATGCACATGTACTGTAGTGTTTCCTTGTGCCCTAAAACTCTAATTATCTAAATACAAGGGGGTAAACATGAAACCTGTGCACCCTATTATTATTTGTTACGGAAGCCTTGTATATCTTTTAATCTTTTGATCATTATGATGTGAAAATATGAGTTTTTGATTTGGCAAGGCAAGTTTATTTTGTATAGCACATTTCAACAACAATGTTCAAGGTAATTCAAAGTGCTTTACATAAAACATGGAATTTATGGAACTCAAAATTAATCAGGTTGTTTTATAAACCAAAAAATATTGTTAACATTTTTTATTTAACTTTTTTTTGTCAATGTTTTATATTTTTATTATGTTACATGTTGTAATTTTCTTTTGTTTATTTGTATTGTATTTGTAAAATTTAAGTTTCATTATTTTTTTATCATTGTGTATTATCTTGTAATCATTCATTAGCAGTGTAATTGATGACTAGTCTACTCTTGGGTTATGGTTAGACGTCTATTAGATTTTCTCTGACAGCCCAAATTCAGCCTTGTTTTAGCCCAGACCCATATTCACCGTCTATTAGACATAAATATGTAGTCATCTAATAATCGTCTAATTGATGACTAGTCTATTCTTGGGTTATGGTTAGACGTCTATTAGATTTTCACTGACAGCCTAAATTTTGCCTTGTTTTAGCCTAGACGGCCGGGCTATGTTTTGACGGCTATTAGACGTCTAATAGACATAAAATTGCTTGCTGGGAAGTGGGTGAATAACTGGCCACAGACTGTAGTGAAAATGTATTAAGCTTTTATTCACATTCATAAATACCAAATTTTGTATAAAAACACTTAATTGTTTAAAACACTAGTACATATCATTCAGCAAGGAAAAAGAAAAACAACAAAACTTTGACAAACCACAGGGCCTTTTATTAATGACTGAAATGCAAACTTGCATAAATCAAATTATTTAATCTAATCAAATACCTTTAAATTAACTGGGTTTAAGAAAGGAGAATAAACCAACCAGATGATTCTTCTTTAAAAGAAACCTACAAAAAAAAAAAAAAAAAAAAACTTTCATGAAAACAACCACCTTTAAATATATAAATATAAATAAATAAAACCTAAATGGTAACGTTACCTAATTCGCTCTCAACTCATTCAACACTCTGAAGACTGCATCACCAGGCCAATCACCATCAACACACACGGACTTTTGAAATGCAACAAGATCAAACGACTTTCTGCCCACCCAAATTAACCTACTGTTGTCTTTGCATACACCCGTTACCTCGATAAAACAAATACAGACTGCCTAATGCCCCGCGTTCAAATCTCATGAAGGTGACCAAGAGACAAACAATTCTAAGCATGAGCAGCATGAAGCAATATAAGTGTCCAAATTCAATAAATGAATGAAACGAGGGCGCACTACGTTTTCGTGCGTCTCTTTATAAACACAGACCATAAATTACTTGATGCTAGCTCACGCTTGTTTCCAGAGTCAATGAATGAATGCGACGAGGACACTCTATACTAGGCTACTTCCGTGCGTCTATTTATAGTGCGGCAACTACGTAATGACGTAAGTCTTATGGTTGCCCCAAAGACTTTTGGGAATTGTAGTACCAAACCCATACGTCACCCGGTTACACCAGCACACAGCATTGTTTTGGATGTTCGGTAAGTTCCGTCTCAAAATAGGCAATACGTCATAAAATCCGACCAATCACATTGTGAATGTAGCCCTATGCCTTAAGGTTCAGTATCTTTTGGTTCGATGATAATTGCCAATCAGGGGCCGTATTCACAAAACATTTTATCTTACCACTAAGAGTTCTCCTAAATAGCAGTAAAAGTTCTTATCTAAGAGTTTTCTCTTAAAACCTATTCACAAAGCTGCTGAGACAAACTTTTACTAAGGAACAGACTGAAGTCTTAAGCTAAGAGTAAGGGCGGGGTTGACCTCGTTGCCATGGACTATACACACAGTGATTGGCTGATGGGGGAGGAGTCAGCGATTTAATCATAAATATTGTAGAATGAGGTGTCATGTTTCCACATTAAAATAAAGGTTTTAAAATAAAAATGTTGCCATAGTCAAAATAAAATTGCCATATTGTTGCCATAAATGTTTTAAAATGTAGGCTAAGTGTCACTAATTAAACTATACAGTTAATTGTCCACCTCTTGGATTCAAGCGGCAAATTATGTTTTATAAACAAAGTTTGGGAGAAACACATTCAAACGTTTCACAGATTTAGGAGCTAGTTTTAGCGCTAAAACGCTTTGTGAAATACTCTTAGAGCAAAAATTTAGGACTCCTAAAATTAGGACTGACACGCCCATTATTTTTAAGAGTTTCTCCTAAATCGGCAAGTTAGGAGCTACTTTTAGCCTTAAGATGTTTTGTGAATACGGCCCCAGGACTAGCCTATATGTTTTTTTTTTCTTCTTTGGTCCTGACCAAATTAACCAAACGAACCGAACTACAAGTGTGAATGCACCCTTAGAGAGTCCTCTCGACTACTCTTTTGATTTATCTTACTTACTGACTTATTTATCTTTTCACAGATTTAGGAGCTGGTTTTAATGCTAAAATGATTGTGAAATACTCTCAGAGTAAAAATTTAGGAGTCCTAAATTTAGGACTGACATTAGGGTTGCAAGGTTTTCACAACAAAACTTGACCAATTGCTATTCAAAACTAGCCCAATCACGTTTCGGGGGGTCCTCTGGTTAAAAAAAAGAAGAAGAAAGAAATCGCTTTCAGGGGGTAAAATCTGTGGGGTTCCTCTGGTAAAGTTTGCATTACAGGGGCTACATATCATGTTATTTGAAGTCGCTTTAACCCGAAGACATGAAAAACAACAGTGTTAAAGTAGCCCAATTGCACAGGAAAACCGCGGACTTGGCAACACTAACTGACATGCAAGAGTTTCTCCTAAATAGGTAAGTTAGGAGCTACTTTTAGCCTTAAGATGTTTTGTGAATACAGCCCCAGGTTGCTGCTGGAAGGGGTGTTAGTGAGGCCAGCAGGGGGTGCTCACCCTGTGGTCTGTGTGGGTCCTAATGCCCCAGTATAGTGATGGGACACTACAGTAAAATGCACTATCCTATGGATGAGACATTAAACTGAGGTCCTGACTCTCTGTGGTCTTTAAAAATCCCATGGCACTTCTCGTAAAAGAGTAGGGGTGTAAACCTGGCGGCCTGGCCAAATTCCCTCTATTGGCCTTTATCTATCATGGCCTCCTAATAAAACCCACTGAATTGGCTCCATCACTCCCTCTCCTCTCCACCTATAGCTGGTGTGTGGTGAGCATGTTGTACTGTGGCTGCTGTCGCATCATCCAAGTGGATGCTGCACACCGGTGATGGGTGAGGAGAGACCCTCTGATATGACTGTAAAGCACTTTGTGTGTACAGCAGTACATAGTAAAGCACTATATAAATGCCTCATTCATTCATTCATTCATTCAGGTGCTGTGCAGTCAATGGAGTTGTATTTCAAAGGATTGAATAATGTGCAACGGGAAAACAGTGTGCAATTAAAAAAGAATTTTACCTAAGAACTAATCAATACAGTGAATGTGCTTTCAACATTCATACTGTTGATGGCGGCATATTCCCAAAAAAGAAAAAAGAATGAATGAAAGAAAGAAAGAAGTTCATCACTAGAGGGGGCTAATTATCTAATTACACAAATTATAAGTTAGGTGTGAAATAATGTATTAATCAGTCTTCTACACTAAAAAATAATGGTTGGATAATACAATGAAGGCGATTGGTTTAATAAACAAACTCAAAATATTATTTTATCTGAACCATATTAATTATTTAAGTTGATTTGACAGAAGAAAAAATGTTGTGATAAATCATAAAAATAATTTTTTACAGTGTAAATTCTCAAAATACAATCTTGATGGAGAGTAAATGTTAACATCAACAGCATCTGCACATAATATTACTCCAGTTATTTTAAAGGGTTAGTTCACCCAAAAAATTAAATTCTGTCATGCATGATTTACTCACCCTCATATTGTTCCAAAGACTGTCGTTCATCTTCAGAACACAAATGAAGATATTTTAATAATATCTGTCTAAACCAGTTCTGTACTCTCCATTGACAGCTACGCAACTACCATTTTGATGCTTACAGGTTCAGGTACAGGTTCTACATTTGAGAACTTCATGACTGTTAAAAAGTATGCATGTATATTATCAAGCATGCATATGTACAGTATCAATGCAGTCTGAATGTACTATATCTTTCACCGTCATGTGAGCTATAAAGTGAGTTAGGTTGACTCCTCTCCCATGGATAGTAAAGTAGTAGAAGAAGTAGGTCATCCAGGTAATTTTTTGCCAACTAATTTATGAATAGTGTGAATGCAAACATACTACTCATTTCACATACTGCTTTTCACTATAGGGAGATGCATATTCAGACACAGGGTTGCTGTCTGAGGCAAATTCCAGGCTCCGAGCAAAAAAAGTCACAACAGATTTTTAAGTAATCCATCAAGTTTCAAGAAAATAAATATTATTATTGACAAATATATATCCAAAAATACTGTGTCAAAATTCCATAGGAAATGAATAGGGGTCCATTTGACCCCCTTTATGCATTCTTAGGGTAGAGATAGAATTGTTTCCCCATCCTATTACCAAAAAAATGACACTGATGAGGGAAACAAGAAACAAGTTTTGAGAAGAATTCATAAAATATCGAATAAATAAATGTTTTTATTGATAATATATTTCAAAAATCACAGCATGCTGGGTCAATTTAAAGAAAGATATATGTAAATGTAGCTGTGTTTCATACAGTATAATTCTGGGTACCACCCTTACAGGAATTTTTAGAAGCACCTAACCCTGATTTTAAGCCTAAACTTGACATAAACTGTAAACTTGTCCCTCAAATCTGATTAGTTGATTGGAATGTTGTTCCAGGATCAACAAAGACATTGATCCAAAAACATGCTGTACTTGGTGAAATCACATTCACCGTATTACTCATCAGTTTCATAAAAGAAATTTAAGGAAAATGTCAAAGATTCTTAGACATTTGAAAGCGATTCTATAATAATTACTCATAGTTCTAATAGTAGCTAATATCCATTTCGGTGGAAACTATGGTTACCACAGTAAATGTTTGAACAATGACTCAGATAAAACATAATAATGAAGTCATGGAGCACATTCACTGTAGTCACTGGTCTGGTGCCTTTTCTCACACAGTTCTCACACAGTTGTCACAAGGGCGATATCATAATAACTATACGATTTTGAGTCAAATGTCCAGTTACACAAACGCATGCTTTCTCAATCAGTGGTTTTGTATGTGAAAGTCTAGGATAAATGTTTTTATGTTCCACAAATAGAAATTTGTTTAGTTCAGTAGAACCATGTGTCAATATAAACTGTATAAACTAACATTAAGAATCTAAAAAACAACAAATAAAAACATACTGTATATCGACTTAAGACTATATGGTAGAAATGAGTATTCCTTAATACTTTTGTGACACAGTAATAACTATTTTGAAGTGCACAACTCTGTCTGAATATTTCTTATTTCCTGTTATCAGGTCGCTCATCTGTGGTTTTTCTAAGTGCTAACCGCTAATCAACAAACATTTTTCACTGAGCTGGTATAGTACGCAGAACAGCAAGCCAGAGATGTTACGTTATTTAGAAAGAAAACACAGGTGCAAACATAGTCTTGATGAAACCACAAAACACATAGTATACAAGTTTACAATGTTTTACTATTAATAATATGCCATAATAATATTAAACAATCAGTATGATTTTATAAAACTCTCTGTTTGTAGTTTAATACAAGTTTGATTTTGAACAGTATACATTTACTGACTCATAGATGTTGTTTCCATTACGCAGAGCTGCACTTAAAAATATATGAGGTTAAATGTTGTGTGGGCCACTATGATGGTGCACATATACCGTATGCACAGAGCATTATTAATATCCGTCTCATTGACTGAGTTGTCAGCAATGTGTGATGATTTCTATTTGAGCAACTTCCTGAGATGTGGTTTCTTGTCTCGCTTTGCTATCTTTGCATGCATCACCTACACTACAGTTGATCTTTCCTTAGAAATGCTGCAACGCAAATTAACCTAAGGGTCACTCAGACTCTTTGTTTCATTTTTGTGAGTTTATCCATGTGTATCAGTATCAGACCTCGATGTTTGAGTAAAGGGTGCAGAATATTTCAAGATAACAGTTTGTCTCCCCCTTCAGTATGAGGTGAGATCCAGGAAACAGGTTGATGAGATCATAAGCGACCCCTCACACTGTTCTGTTTGCATTTTCCAGCTCTTGTCTTCCAAGAAATGCTTAAGAAATAATGAAACCAAAACAATCAGACACACCAGGCCAGCCCATTTTTGTGAAGCCCCTAGCCTATAATTTGTCTTATGCAAGGTTCAGACAGTACAATTTCATCTTGATTTTGGCACAATCCGTTTAACGTAAGGTGTCGTGGTTATTTTTTAAACAAGAATGGACATTGGGGCACAAAAATCTCATTGTGTGTCATAGTGGACGACAACAGACGCAGCATCTGCGACACTTCACAATGTCCAAACAAAAAGACTAGCATGTTTTGGGTTTTTGTGATGTTGACCAATAGGAGCACTTTCAAACATGGTAAAATGAAAGAGACTATGGTATTGGTGCTGCTAGGGGGAATTATGTATTGGAGGAAAGGTCAGTGGAGCTATGGCAACAATACCTTTTCTTGCAACATGGCCACTGTCAGGTTTCTTCATTTTTTGGGCTTTTCTGACAACAAAATAGCCAGTACAAAACGCCACTTCAGTAGCCATTGTTTGTTTACACTCTTGTTTCCGGAAGTCAATTCAGCCTGTTAAAGGCTGCATGAGATGATTGGTCACACTCTAAAAAATGCTTGGTTAAAAACAACCCAAGTTGGGTTGAAAATGGACAAACCCAGCGATTGGGTTGTTTTGACCCAGCAGTTGGGTTAAATGTTTGCCCAACCTGCTGGGTAGTTTTATTTAACCCAACAATTGTTTACAAATTACTATATGTCTGGCTTAAAATGAACCCAAAATAGGTTGGAAATTAAAAATCAGACTCATAATTACTAGAGGCAACAATAATAATCAAAAAGATGAGCATTTATTAATAAGCAATTTAATAAATGTTTATTGTTTAAATATTATTCAAAAAAAGTATTAATAAATGTTTGTTTATTAAACATATTAATAAATGTTAATTTTCCAACATATTTTGGGTTCATTTTAAGCAAGAAATACAGTAATTTTTTAACAATATTTGGGTTAAATAAAACTACCCAGCAGGTTGGGCAAACATTTAACCCAGCCACTGGGTTAAAACAACCCAATCGCTGGGTTTGTCCATTTTCAACCCAACTTGGGTTGTTTTTAACCCAGCATTTTTTAGAGTGCAGGAAGACATGTTTCATGTCCATGATACAACAAGAATTTATAAGTCAAAATTACATAATCTGACACAGTGACTATTGTAACAGACAGAAATATTGTGTATTCTGGCATTAATAATTAATAAACATTATATAAGAAAGCACTAAAAATAATCATACTATTAATGTGTTAAATCAAAGCTAAATTCATCCTTGTGTCAGAGAAACCCCAATAATGTAAAACATAATAACAATGGCAGCACTGGGACTGAGATATTATATCATCTAATTATATAATATTTAATAATATTAAAAATAAAGGACTTAGAAACTAAAATCAATCATTGTAAATGCTACAAATTAATTTATAGGCATTATAACAATGTACAGATTGAAAAATGGATATTCACTTGGAGATTTGCTAGATTACCTTTTTTATATAAGTTCCAAAAACTCTGTGATGGAAAAACTACAATGTAAAACTCAATAAGTTCAGAATACTCAAAACATTTGAGGAAACTTATTACCTCGAAACATTTAAGTTAACCAACTTATTTTTTTTTAAAGTTAGTAGAACTTAATTTTTTTGTGACAAGTGGGGCAGGGCCGAGAGCCATGGAAGTGGAGCAAGGCCAGTGTGGTGCACAGGTGTCTCTCATTAACAATCACATCACTGGCATTCCTTCGCTCCCACAGTTCTCAGCTTCGCCCCACTCAAGTACATATAGTTAATTTACATAAACATCACATTCAGATCTTGGTTAAATGTTAGTTAGCAAAAAACACATGCTATTATAACTATCAAAGAGACTGTCAATATATACTTGCAAGCATGTAATCAAACAACAGGATATGTGGTCTTAAAAGTTTTGCAGCCCATCTTCAACCTAACCACATGGTCTACTCTTCACCAGAATGGTAACCCTACAAAACTAACATAACAGAACCCCCTGTCAATCCCAACATAACACAACATTAAACACTAATTTATGTCTCCCTATGTTAATCTTATGCAAAAACACACAAAATAACACTTAATTTCAACATTTATACAGTCTGATGCAAAGCATGCTGGGAATTAGAAATCTGCTGCAACTCAACTCAATCATATTAAGTTCACAACTTTCTGTTAAGTACAATGAACTTTTATTATTATTTGAGTGAAACTAACTAATTTCATTTAATTAATTTCACTGTTCAGTTTTACAGTGCACTTGTCACCATGACCAAATTAGCATAACAAAACATTAATCACTACTAAATCTCCCTTACCATTAATCTTGCACAAAAAACATTACATAACACTTGATTTTAGCATTTACTTTTCCTTTCGAGGAATTTACTTTTCCTTTTTTGTGAGTGATTGCAAAAACATAGATATTGTTTTCGCCCATCTCATATTTTTACACCATATTCTCTTAGTGGCTCTGTAATTTTAATCTAAATGTAAAATTGAGGGAATGAGCACTTATTGGCACAATTAAATATCTAAAATTGGCCAATATAATTAAACAAAATCTTTTAATATCAGACAATAACCAATATGGTGCCAATATATCATGTATTCCATGCCTAATTCTGATTGATCTGATAATTTTCACACTCCTTTTTATGAATCAAGTTGCTAAAAATCACATTGGTCCATTATATTGTATTGTATACTGTGTATTGTATTGTATGTACATTATTGTATGCCATCTATCATACATGTATAGTTTGTGTATTGATATACGAGTCTTTAATTGATGTTTACCGTGTCCTTTGGCACAACCCAGCAAATTCTTTGCAAGTACAACTTTATAAACTTAACTCTAAATCATTTGGTTTGTTTGAGAATGAGTCTTCTGACTGGGCAAAAATTACATTCCATGACCATTAATCAAGTTCCCCGATCTACTCTGTGTTGGTAAAGCATGCAGCACAAAAAAAAAAAAAAAAGTTGGCACTGTGGCTGATCTGTAAGCCACACAAAGTCAAAGAGGGGGGAAAAAATAGCCACTCACGTTTCTAAATTGGTTGAAGCTGTGATGTTGCCAAAATGATGTAGAGGAAAGGTCTCAAGACAGACTTTTAAAACCCATGACTCTGCTGTCATGTGACTATGGGGATTTCCTGTTCTGACTGTGACTAAAGTCTCAAACTCACTTAGACTATAACTGTCCACCACAAATAAAAATAACTCCTCTTGGCTGGAATTTATTGCACTTATTGCTAATTCTGTAGGTGGTATATTCCCTTGTTCCAAATATGTAAAAGAGAAGGAGGGTGTGAGTAGTGACAGACCGGACCTTATGGTCAACTTAACCAAATAAGGCAATGGTAAAGACCGGGGCTAGTTGTCACATGTGAAAGTTGTCACAAAGGCTTTTTCTCAGTAACTATAAGGTTTAGAGTCAAAAGTCTATTCCACAATTGGAAATTAATTTTTATGAATGACAGTGTATCACACTCCATGAGGAACCTTTAACATCAATGGAACCTTTGCATTCTTTATGGTTAAAAAAAGTTACTTTAGATTTTTAAAATGTTTACACTTAGAGAAACAAGGTTCTTTTAAGAACTGTTCACTGAATGGATCTTTGGGGAACCAACAATGGTTCTTCTATGGTATGAAACCCCCATTTGGAACCTTGGTTTTTAAGATATGTACTACACCAACACCTTTTAATATTCTGCATTTATTGCATTTTATATCATGATTTAAAAAATTTTTTAATGATCCAATTATGGTGGCATTGTAAAATGTGTACAGTTATTAAGCAAAGCAGCTGGCGAAACTTTTTAAAGGTCCACTATGTAGCTTTTGACCCTCTAGAGGTTAAAAAACAGAACTGCATGCATTTTGTGGAAGAACATTGTTTTGGTTGTGCTTTTATGAATATGGCTCTTTCTCATAACTAAGACAGAGATTACCCTACTGCTCATAAAACATGCACTTCTAGGCTTAAAGGGTTCACCAAAAAATGAAAAAATTGTCATCAATTGCTCATGTTACTCATTACTTCATGTTGTTCCAAAACCGTAAGACTTTAGTTCATCTTCAGAACACAAATGAAGATATTTTAAATTAAATCTGAGATATTTATGTCCCCCAATGACAGTCCATGCAACTACCACTTTGTTGTTTCAAAAAGTTCATAAAGAGATTGTAAAACTAATCCATATGAATAGAGAGCTTTAGTCCAAATTTTCTGAAGAGACACGATCGAAGAAACATTGATCAGGTAACAAACAGAAGCTCAACTGTACATATTTGTCACATGAGAACAAACCTCAATGGTTCTTGCAGAAGCTCAAATGTGCTGCGTAACACATGAGAATGTGAGAACTTGAGCTTTCTTTACCATAACATAGGTGTATGTTGATGAATGTTGATGTGAATAAAAGCCTAAATTAAATCTGTTCATTATGTAAAGTGATCGTGTCTCTTCAGAGTATTTGGACTAAAACGCTCAATTCATATGGATTAGTTTTACGATCTCTTTATGAGCTTTTTGAAGCGTCAAAGTGGTGGTGGACTCTCAATGGAGGCATAGAAATCTTTCAGATATCATTAAAATACCTTCATTTGTGTTCAGAAGATGAACAAAAGTCTTAAGTCTTACAAAAGTCTTAGGTTTGGAATGACATGAGGATGAGTAAATAATGAGAGAAGTTTCCACTGGCTGAACTATCCCTTTAAGAGATATAACCAGTTTAGATGAAAAGGATCTCAATCTGACTAGCTAAAGACGTTTCTGTAGCTATACCCATTAATAGATTGATATATTCCAGCACATCACCACAACAGCCATAATGAAATGATCCTTCACAACAGATAATGCTTTATAATGAACTCTGTTAGAGAGCTACATATGAAATTTATATGCAATTTATCGATTTATCTGTCGCTTTTTATTTCAAATCCCTCAGTTCTCGACATCTCTGAAAAGCAAAGCCAATGTTGATTCTTGTTTTATTACAAGCTCTGTCACATTCTCTTTTTGCCAGCAGAATTTCCTCTGTTCAGGAAAGTTCTGTTTGTTTTTTTTGTTTTTTTAAATGGGTGATTCCACTGAGGTTCGAGATTTAGGATAATGGTTTGATAATGGTTTGAAAATAGTGGTTTGATAGTGTATTACAGATCATATTTTTTCTGAAAAAAAAAAAAAATGTATATGCCTAATGCATGCAACATTTTTGCATACGCCACTTCTTCCATTTGAACATTTTGTACAAAGGTTACATGCTGTGGTCTGATTTCACACTAGCCGCAGACGCTTCACAAACAAACAGACAAATTGTTAATTAGTTTCACTTTCCTTTACTTTTGTAATACTGATGTCCTAGTTGCATATATAGTGTTTAATATTTGTTTTTAATTGAATAATGTAATAATATTATACACTTGCCCACATCTATTTTGATAGTTACTTAATTCTTAACATTTTCCTCTGATTAGCTCATTCTTGCAAAATTAAGGAACAGTGACACAGCATCACCAGACTATGACTTCGTATTCAGTCCTGCATCTTACACCCCTTTCATATGTCCTAATTTGAGGCTTGTCCAATGACAAATTTCAGAGAAACCCTACACATGATGATACTCTCAAATCATTCCTGTCATCCTTGATTTGTCATATTAAATAATTAGAACATTGAGCTAATCTCGCTGTGAAGCAACAACTTCGATAACTGCTAATCTTAAGGGGAAAAAATATCATTTTTGCACGTCATGTTACAGAATGATTAACCATGGCGTAAGTTATTCCATTTGCTTTATTCAAAGAAGGATGAACACAGACAATACTTCCTCTTTTTCTGGAGACATAAAAAGCAACAGCGGGCCAAGAGCAGTAGACCACTCGTGGAATTTCACAGCACACAGGATCCCTCAGAAATCATGCACCTGTACTCAGCATTTCAACAAATGATCATTTTGAGTTGTTTGGTTATGCTCCTGTGTACTTTGACATCCGGAGGTGAGTATCCTTCTCCTATTGTGCTACATTCTGCAAGCAAATTGACACACAATATTTAGGGGAAAATGGTTTAATTTAAAAAAAAAAAAAAAGTTTTGTCAGATTGGTAAAATGTTTGGTTTTAGGCATAAACCTCACTAAATTCTTTTAGATTTATGCTTAAAACAAAAAAATAATAACTTGCCAATGGGTTAAGAAAAATCTACATTAGATATGTTCTCTAAAAACAAGTCTTAATATATTTTGCTTCTCAAATGATCTTGTCTTAAGGATTTTTACATATTTTAAAAGGAAAAAAGATGGGATTTTTTTTCTTCCAAGTGTTAGACATTTAACTGTTAACACCATAAAGAATCAAGAGCTTTTGAAAACAAACAAAATGGGGAAAACTATTATTTATGGATGTTTTTCTGTCTGTTTTGCAGTGACCTCTCATGACCCTAAAAAGCCAATATGCTGCACAAAGGAAAAGCTCAAGTTACTTGAACCAAAGATCAAAATCAAAAGTTGTTACATCTTTCCAGAAAAAGGCAAATGTGATGCGGCTGTAGTGTAAGTCAGCTTTGCAACATTCAGAGGAAATCTCTGCTTCTGAACTCTCTTTGTCAAAGAGCATTTTATTGTGTCAATATATGCAGTCTAATTTTACTTCTCTCTTTCATCTTTACAGGTTCACTGATACAAGGAATTGGTTGCACTGTATCGATCCTGAGGCCCCATGGCTCAGTACAAGGATGGAACGTCTACAAAAGGTTAGAATTTACAGATCACATTTTTTTTTTTTTTTATCTGTGATCAACACAATTAACTGTATACTGGCATATGTATCAAGTAAATGGCCACTTTCTAACCTGTTTTTCTTCTATTCTAATTCAATAGAATGGTGTAACATGTATAGACTTGAGACAATATTAAACAACACATCTGCAAACTTCACCCAGAACTTCAGGTCTTCATCAGCAACACCAGCAAGACTTTTCCATTCGTGTCAGTCAGTCAAGCTAAACTGTATTACATAGTCCTGCTCTAAACCATGAACACACATGACTTTGCTACGCTGGGGAAAATATGTTGAACATATTTCACAAAGGAAACAATCTGTGGTTTGCTTTCACACTTAGCTGCTGTGCAGTCTGAGTCTGGTTATTCCTTTCTCCTTTTATATCAAACTCCTTGTTTTATTTATAATGCTTAACTTATACACCTTTATTTTCATTTAGAATTGTATATATTACAGAATATCTTGAAGAACTGTTTTTTGTTTGTTCAATATGTTTAATTTATTTTATTTACTTTTAATTTAACAAAGCATCATATATTTATTTTCCTAATATGGCTATATTATATTATTTCTCTTTTTTCCTCTAAATTATTACAAACATATCAGTTAAATGTCTTGATTTGGTTATGAAAGTTTATTGGATGCAATATGAATGTAAACTTTAATAAAAAATCTTTAATAAAAAAAAAAAGAATGTGGAATCATTTTTCTCAATCAATTTTAATACAATATAACTATTGTAATTTTATTTATGGATTTCTGCTATTTTTACCTTTGATTAAAGACCAGAGGCCTACAGCAATGAGAAGAGGTGAGCGACATTCTTAAGAAATGATTCGAAACCATCAGACCATCTAGGGAGGGTCTTTGTGGTATAGCATGTGAAGTATGACAGATTTAACCGAGAGGTCACACCATGAAGATGGTGACAGCAGCAGATGAAACAGCAACGTCATGCATTTCATTTCTTTACAACACTCTAATGATGGGAACTGTGCATCATCTTCCTCCAGACTAATGACAGTCTAACATATCTAAGAATTCTCATTTATTTAGGAAACGTTTAGTCTTAAGCTGGGAGAATTGATCTCAGACAAGTCTGACATGAAAGCAATCAGTTCCATGACATTAAACGTATAACTTAATTAGTGAGAAATTAAGAATTAATAATTAACTTAAAGAAATATAACTAAAAACATATATACAGTATATCTTTTATTTCATGGCACATCTGAGAACAAAAACATTCTCAGATTATAAAGTACATTTATTCATGACCTCAGAATGATCATGAACACAACAATATTTCTTCTGTGGACCACAACAGAAGAGATTTTGAAGAGTGATTCAGAATGTATTTTTGTCCATACAATAAAAGTCAATGGGGTCCAAAACAACAATGGCCATTGACATTTATTGTGTGGAGAAAAAAAAAAAGTATATAAATAAAACTGAATATAATATGACATCCTCTTACCAGGTTTATACAAACACACTGTACTGTATATTGGCATAAGTATCAAGTAAAGGGGCATTTCCTAACCAACTTCCTTCTGTTCTAATTCAATGAATAGTGTAATATGTGAAGACTGGACTAAATCCTAAACTACACACTCCTAAACTGTGAACTTATCAAAAACTTCAGAAGAATGTTTCAGAATTTATTTTCGCCCATAAAATGAAAGCCAGTGGGGTCCAAAACAATACTGGTCATTGACTTTCATTGTATAAAAAAATAATAAAATAAAATATAATAAAAATAATGCAGAGACATTTGAGATGATTGAATAATAATAACATTTTCATTGTTGGGTGAACTGCACTCAAAAAAATGATACGTTGGATTTACTTAATTTTTTTATGTCAACAGGTTCCACGTAACTTGGTTATGTTGCATGTAATTAACATTATTGGTTTCAGTTAACTTAAATTTATTACATAAGGTTAACTCAATGCCATTTAGTTGAATCAGGTTAACATTCTTAATTTTGTCCAAAACCATTACATTTAGTTATCCTAAAAAATCAGTTTAATTGATTAGTTTATATAGTGGACACATTCAAGAACCATTTTCACAACTTTTACAAAAACTTCACTCTGTAAAGTCTCTTATTGTTAGGTGTTAGCCAGAAGATGGTTATAATCCATCTATGGCATACCCATAATAATTGTTTTAAATATTACAACAACTTTAAATGTTGTTAGCAGGTCCTCAACCCAAGCACATGTTCTACACTTCACCACAATGGTAACCCCAAAACTATTAACATAACAGAAACTTTTAAATACCAACATAATAGAACAGTAAACATTAAAAAATCTCTCCATTTTCTCATGTTGCTAAAAACTGCTTTAAATAACACTTTATTTCAACATTTACTCTCCCAGATCGGCCCCTTGGCAAAGCATGATGGGAAGTGAAAGTCCTGTTTGATTGAGTCCTGGTTGAGTTTACTTCATTGAAACATGTTATTTTAACATGAAAACATCAAGTTAAGTCAAAAAGTAATTGTTTTAAGTCAATTTAACATGAAGCAATTAAATTTGAACCAGAAATCTAATACAATGGTGTTGAATCAAAATAAGTTGTTTAAATAAAGTGAACAGCATCAAAAAATCATTTTTTTGAGTGTGTCACTCTAACCACTTTTAGTTCTGTGTCAGTTTATTTTATTATATTTTTATATATTTATTTTTGAAATTGCCTTTCAGTAGTGGATGTCTTTCAGCAATTAAATGCCTCCCATGCAAAGGCATATGCATGCAAGTTCAATACCCCACAGAGCAATATTTTTGCAAACTCAGTTGATATTTATTCATATCATTTTTAATACTGTAAATGATGACAGAGTCTTACATTTTAGAAGAATTTGACAGTTATGGAGAGAGTTTGAAAATATTGTGAAATGGAAAAACTTGAACCATGCCATCATAGCAAAACTACCTAACAAACCTCTTAGATGAGGAAACAGTTGGGTGTCATCTCTTCCTTCCTTTTTTTCTTACAACTGGTCAACGTTACAAGATAAAATATATTTGAATAACTGAATAAAACAAAAACACTTTTTTTGATACACTGTATTAGAATTTAAAAAAATAATTAAAGCTGTGATGAAAGGGCCCTCGCACCCGGGCTCACTGCCACCCATTGGCCTTAGGAAGACAGTGAACAGTGGGCGACATACATGTAAGTGAGTAATGTAATGACTGAGGCAAATCAGACACAATTATTGGTTAGTTAACCAATAGTTTTAAGCTCACTCTGGGGTCTGTCCCCATCCCCCCGGGAAGTCCTCAGTTACAAGTTTATTGCGCCGAGGAATGTGGCTGCCGCATGGAGAGCAGAAGAGACACACAAAAATCTGCATCTTCCCTGCATTTTCCACACAGAACACAGACGTTACTGCATTAATTTATAGACAGACTATTCTCTACATACATATTCCCAGGAAATGGTATCCATTATTACTGTTGTTGTATTGTACTCATTGTATTTACATGTTTTATGATTTTTAAATGTTATGACCTGCAAGGTAACTTCAATTATGCCATGTTTGGTGTCTATGCGTTCGTATCGGGATGAGTTGAATGCTTGTGTATGCGGTATGTCCATACCTGTGCAACACAGGAGTATTACAAGACTATTAGACTCTTTAATAGTTCTTATGTAAAGACTCAGCTTGTTAATCTACTTGGTCATAAAAGCCCTGACAAGGGGGTGTGTTGTCACCCGGAAATACAACATCTTCATTGGCCCCCATCATTCCTAAGAGGTTGGACTTTGACCAGAGGTTAAAACCCAGCGAACAGGGCCACTCCCTCTCTTCTTCCTTGCTTCTGGACCACCGAACAGGTCACCGTGCGGCCGGCCTCTCTAGGCCCGGCCGCAAGGCTGGTAGGCCCCCGGCCTACAACACCCAGCCATGTGCTCTTCACCCAACAGACTGGCAACCACTTCAGAGATAACCTCAAGATTTATCCTCAACCTGCAGATCCGACGCTCCTCAGCCTAAAGGCATCTTGCAAGTATCGTACATTTTAATGCTAAACAGCGATTTAGTATTGATTTGTAAGACTCACCTTTGCTATTGCTAAAAGAAACTGATGAGTCCTTTCCAGAGTGTCTTTGATTTTCCTATAGCTCTAGTAACAGTACCTCTTCCGGTTCAACTCTATCATTACTCATTCTGACCTACATATGTGTGTGACCCTTTATGTTATGTTATGTTATGTGTTTGCTAGTTTAGTTATGTGTTTGTGAGTTAGTTAATAAAGATTGTGCACAATACATGTTTGGTTCTGACTCCATCTGCTAATGAATTGCCTCTTAAGTGATATAGACCCGAACCTATGCTCTAAGTAGCACGGTGCGTTAAGAAGGTTATTTTTCCATAACCTGGAAATGAACATTTCTTAGAATTATTAAACAATCAACACTGTGTTCCCTGGACAACAGGTTAATTGATTGTAATATTAAGATTAATGTAGCTATATCCAGTAAATCTGATTAACCGATTTACATATTCATAATTAATCATAATTGATAAATCATATTGAGTTATGAATAATTATTAATATTTCCCCTTTTGAGTTAAATCGCTACAGTAAATACAGGATAATTATGGCAAAGTCATTTCAAAGCGGCACACTTCCTGCTGCCAACAGGTGGCGCTTTGACTATAACTGAATATTGCCATGTAGATCCATTCAGGTCAGGACATTATCCAACATGTGAAGTTTGGAGCAGATCGGATTTTGTATGCCTGAGTTACAACAACTTCCTGTTTCGTGGCGTTAATCGCATACATAAGCACTTAGCCAAGTGTTGCATGATTTATCATGTTTCTAGTGTGTTTGGCACTTCGTGGCATATTGAAATGTATTTCTGGGGGTGAATTACAGTGTAAAGCATGCCATTTTCTGTTGCCAGCAGGTTGCGCTATGACTTACTGAAAATTGGCATATAGATGTGTTTAGGCCAGGACTCTTATCACACACATGAAGTTTGGAGCAGATCGGACATTGTATGCCTGAGTTACAACAGCTTTCTCTTTCACTGCGAAACATCAGATTTTGTCAGTCCGCCACGGACACGCCCTTTAGTGAAAAACTCTAGATTTTCGCAATTTAACATCGCTAAGGCCTTAAGATTAGACTGACCATATATGATGTGGTTCTGGTTAAATCTGTATGAGGAGTTAATCACAGGGTAAAACATGTCATTTCCTGTTGCCCTCAGGTGGCGCTATGACTATAACTGAATATTGCCATGTAGATGTCTTCAGGCCAGGACTCTTATCAAACATGTGAAGTTTGGGGCAGATCAGACATTGTATACCCGAGTTACATCAACTTGTTAAAAGTACAATGTCTGGAAATGGCAAAAAGTGCACAAATTTTGCAGACAAAATTCAAAATATCTGATTTCCTGTTAGTTTTCAGACTTTGCACTAGGAGGCTTTTTTGTAGGGATTGGGCTGTTACACATGTCAACCGAATTTCATACCTGTACATGAAACGTGGTGCAAGGGGCACTTCGTTGAAATTTTGTAGGTGGCGCCATCAGCTATCAAGCCATTTTACCACGCTTAATTCTGAGACCCATAACAGATGTAAATTTTCACCACTTCTGATGCGTGTGCAAAGTTTCATAAGTTTTCGAGCATGTTTAGGCCCTCAAAAATGCTATTCATTTGGGAGAAGAAGCGGCGAAAGAATAATAATAAACGGAGCAATTCCAATAGGGTCCTCACACTATCGGTGCTCGGGCCCTAACTAGCTTTTTTCAGCATACATTGAATTTATGTCAGTTGACTGATAGCAAGGTTAGAAATGAAATATCATCCAAGAAGTTCATCAGACAGAGGTCCCCATCTACATTTACTTACATTAATTTAGCAGATGACATTTACACATACTATGACAAATGACTTCACTCGCAATCTAAACTACAAGGAAAACCAGATATGTTGATGAAACAGAACAATGATAAAATCATCTATAAAAAAAAAATTGGAGAGGATGTAGTACAAACAGTTTAAGTTCCTCTTTATTGACTATATAAGGTGAACTAGAAAGAACCTTGAATATATTCTCTCAGACACAACAAGTGAGAGTTAAACATCGACTGTTACAATGGAGACACAAAGGATCCTCATGAAGAGTTTGGCTGTTGTGGTCGTTGCATCTGTGATCTGGACTAAAGTGCTTTAAACTGTTTGTATATTATTCTGTCTGATGGAACGATGCAGAATATTGAGGTTTACCTTGTTCTTCTGTCTTAGCAGATGCAGAAAAGCATCCACCACAGAGGGTGTTCACATGCTGTAAGGCCGTCTCCAAAGTAGAGTTTACTGGTCCTATCATCGGTGTCAGGCTGCAAAAAGAAAGTCTTCCATGTGTGATGGCCGTCATGTAAGAATCACAGTTCCTCTCTAAAGAAAACATGCCATGATTAGAGATCAATAGAGGCTGATGTTATATTTCTGTTTTCATTCTCTTTGACAGCTTTGAGACTGAACGAGGAGAGTTCTGCTGTGATCCTAGACAATCATGGGTGAAGGAGAAAGTTAAGCAGTTTATGTAAGTTAAACCCAACAAGTGTGGAGAAACACACCAGAATATGTAACAACATCAGCTTATAAAGTGTTAAGTATTTAGTATAGCGTTCTTGTATTTATGTTTTTATTTTTTATTTTACAGCAGAGCTCAAAAACGCCACACACCACCAGCATCATCCAGCTGAGCACACTCGTGTGGAAGGATCTACCCAATCAACTGAGAGCTCATGAATCATGAACATCTTAAAGTAAATTAATCTTGAAGTAGTTATGTGTTTTGAAACTGAAGACTGAAGACTGGACTAAATCCTAAACTAAACACTCCTAAACTGTGAACTTATCAAGAACTTATGTTTGCCCATAAAATAAAAGCCAGTGGGGTCCAAAACAATACTGGTCATTGACTTTCATTGTATAAAATAAAATACAATACAATAAAATAAATTGAAATGCTGAGATGTTGAGTGCTGAGACATTTGAGATGATAAAATCATACAGGTTTGGAATTACATGTTATGGTCTCAGTCACAACCAAAACAAACTGAATTTCATCTGTCACATGTGCTCCTTTGTTCCGTTTTCCCGCCACAATCTATCACCATGGACACTAACAAGATCATTCAAAGCTGTATGTCATTTTAGTTAATCATCTGTGTATTTAAGTTCCTATCATCGCTATGTTCATTGTCTGGTCTTGTATGCTTTGTGTCGTGTTCCTGCCTGTACCAGTTGGATTTCCTAAGTAAAGACTTATTTGAACTTAATCTTCTTTGTCGTGTGTTCCTGCGCGAGCAACACATTACAGAAGACCGGACCACCCTATGGATGAATGGGTAAAATTCATCACCGTGGCTCAGGAGAGCCATGCTTTTTTTTTTTTTTCACATTTGAGTTTTCCCGTCTTGCCATCACCAGCCTGCTGGAGGATGAAGCCCTCAAGACCTTCGTGTTCCGTCGTGTTCCTGTGCGAGCAACGCGTTACACATGTACAGGTGATTAAAGGATTAGTTCACTTTGAAATTTACTCTCAAGACATCCTAGGAGTCTTATTTCTGAAGAAGACAATCAGAAATATTAAGTATCCTGACACATCTGAGCTTTATAATGGCAGTGATAGGGTTCAATAAACATGAGCTGAACAAAGTGCTTTCATCCATCATACTCCACTCGGCTCCGGAGCTTTAATAAAGGCCTTCTGAAAGCAAAGCGTTTGTCTACGAAAATCCATATTTAAGCAAGTTATGAAGTCAAATATTGAGCTCATTAAAGTTCACTGAACCCTATCACTGCCATTATAAAGCTTGGATGCGTCAGGATATTAATATTTCTCAGATTATCTTTGTCAGAAACAAGAAAGTCCTATACATCTAGGATGGCTTAAGGGTGAGTAAAGCTTGGGCTAATTTTCATTTCAAAGTGAACTAATCCTTTAATTAAGGACAGTATTTCCACTTTTTGTTCTGTGTATCAGTTCATTTTATTATATAACTTTTAATATATTCATTTAGTTTTTATATATTTATTTTTGAACTGGCCTTTCAGTAGTGGATGTCTGAAAGAAATTAAATGCCTCCCAAGGCATATGCAGACCTGCCAACCTTTGAAAAAAAATATTAATACCAGTGTGACAGGACAGGTTGGTGGGGGTATATATTTTTTCACATTTTTGAGAAAGCAATATACACACACACACGTTCGTTTTTGTGAATTGTGGGGACATTCCATAGGCATAATGGTTTTTATACTGTATAAACTATTTTCTATCCCCCTACACATCACAGGAAACTGTGCACACTTTTACTTTCTCACAAGAACTCATTCTGTATGATTTATAAGCCTTTTGAAAAGTGGGGACATGGGGTAATGTCCTCATAAGTCACCTCTTTTTGTAATACCTATGTCATACCCATGTCATTATACACATTTGTGTCCTGATATGTCACAAAAATGCATGCACACACAAACACACACCTGACTCGCATTCAATTATTTAATATGAATTAAAATAATTTTGTTTGCAATTTCAAGTAGGCTATATTTACATACTACGACTAACCTGACAGTCCTTTATACAGGTTTTGTAATGAAAACTAGTTTTAAATTAATAAACCCTTAGAAAACAGTAAAAACACTGAGTTTACATGTGATTCATTTAAAATACTTAATTATTCTAATATTCTGATCCGGTATTCTGTTACAAAAGGCGGTTTTATACGAAACGCGCGACAAGGAAGATATAAGAATAACAGTCTTTGAGCGCCTCAGCTCAAGAGAAGCGGCAGCCTGAAGCACACGTGAACTGATCCTCTCCTCCGCTTTAATACCAGATACAGTGTGAATTAAACATGCATGAACATCTAAAGGTATGTTAAAAGCAGTGTTGGGTAAGTTACTTCAAAAAAGTAACTAATTACTAATTACATCATCAATGTTGTATTTAAAATACTTTTCTAATTATACTCTGTCTGAAAAGTAATTTAATTACTCAATAAGTAACTTATTACAAATACTTATTAAAATCCCTATAAACCTTGACTGATAGACAATAGAAAGGAAACTCTTTTAATCATTTAAATATGAGTCAAACATTGAATAGTTTAGCCTTTTATAGCTTTTTAAAACATTTTAACTTTATTAAAACATACTATTAAACTTTTATTTACTTTATAATACTTAATTTTTTAGTAACAAATAAGGATGTCACTATACCAAAAGTCTAATAGTCAGAATTATACCACCAAAAGTGCACAATACTCGATACCAAAGTCGATACCATGGTAAAAAAAATATATAAACATACAAATAAAACAATGCTATATATTTTTTTCAGGTAGGTCTAATAGTAGTAAGTATAATCAAATATAAAATAACTCTGCATAGTCATAACTGTATAAATTTAATATAGATTAATCCTTATTAAAGCTTTTCTTTTGTTGTTTGATTATCATTTATTATACAGACAGCCAATAGTAGACAGTAGCATGTTTTAAAGGCTGCTGTCACTAAGACCTAATGGACGGAGACAATATGATGTTACACATGCTGTTCACATTCACATAAACAACGCAAATATACGCCAAAACGGGCATTTTGACATAACTGTGTGTGTATTTGAACGTTTATGTGTAATAAACCGCGAAAATCTGACACTCGCGAGAGGCGGCTATGTGTGCGCTTTGGTCAAGAGCGCGCCGACTAAAGACCATCTCTCAGAGCGCGCGCGCAGTTTTTCTCCCAAGGACATAGCTTACATTTTACTGTAATGTTCTTGCCTACCTGTGTCAAAAAAGTGAAGTAATTGGAATATATTCCATTCTGCAAAACAGCCACTCGCTTCTGCCGACATCTCCAGACAGCGACTAAAACTGGTGCGAAGTGAACTCACGCAACTCACTACAGCTAACGATTTTAAAGAGGCAGCGTTCGCATTTACCTTTAGGGACAAATTTATATTTTAAATTCAATGTTGATTTAAACAGAACTGTTGAACTAATTTACAGTATGTAACCCAAGTACATAAGTAACTAATAGGCCTTTTTCACAAGAATCGGAAATCGCGTGACGCGGGGTAAAGTTAGTTCCGCTATGCGTCTACGGCTATTAGATTGATATGCTCTTTTCTCAAATATCGCCTCTTACCTTTTCTGTTTTGTCTGTTTCCCAAGTTGCTGTTGTACAATCTTCAAATAAATTATTTTCTACTTGTAGTTATATGGCCACAGACCATTGCTCGATTACCTGCAGGTGGATTTATATTACCAGCTGTCATACAGTAAACTAAAGGCTACGCAGCTACTCAGTCAGTAATTCCCCCTATCGTATCACGTTCGACAAACATTATTTATATAATTTATTCATTAAAAAAAAATATTTACTCCCAATATATACTTCAATGGGGGATATAAAGTCGTGAGATACATAATATTGTAGTGAGTTTAATACGTTTTAAAAATATATGGCATGTATTAATCTCATATGGCATTACATCCCACATTCGAGCATATGTTATAACTAATGAACATCTAAAGGTATGTTAAAAGATACAGTACAACTTACCGAAATCTGTATCAGGTCTTGTGTAATCGCTCAGTGTTTCAACCGCGGAAAGACGTTAATAAAAAAAGCTTGTAAACAAACAAATGTAACATCACATTTACGTAACGAAGGTAGACGAGTGCAGATTCACAATAATAAACAGGGTTTAAGTCAATAAGCAGGCAGAAAAGCAACAGTGAAGTATTGTCACACTCAAACAATAACCGACAATGAACACAGAACAGGCAGGAACATAAATACACAGAAAAATGACTACTAAACGGAAACAGCTGACAAGACTTGACTAATTAGAAACCATAGTGACTAACGAGGACCAATGCAAACAAGACAGGACTGAACATGTGACAAGTAGGCCTATTATAACTTTATTATTATAAAAATTTCCCTAAGTTTGTATACAAATCAGTTCATTTTAATTCCTTCAATATTAATGTAGTAGCCTACCAACTGATTCCCATGTATATTTTACAGCATTTGTTGAGAGATTTTTTTCTTGAGAAAATTTGCCATGTACTGTACCTGATATCCAGTATATCCAAAATAACTTTTTGGATTTGCTTAGGGCCCCCAATAACCTAAACACACCCCTGAAATCATCCCCCTTAGTATATGGCTATTTGGTGAAATGAGCCCAGCTCTATGATTGGTCGAACTCTTTTTCTTTTGCTTAATTTGAGTACTACGCGTGCACAGAGCCAGGTTTTTGCGTAGTTTAGAGTGACAAATCATACCAGTGTACATAGTTCAATGCCCCAATGCTTAGTGCAATATTTTTGCAAATATTGATCCATATAATTCATAATACTGTTAAAGGATGACAGTGTCTTGCATTTCAGAAGAATTTGACAGTTATGGAGAATCTATGTTTGAGAATATTGTGAAATGGAAAAACTTGACGCATGCCATCATACTGACTAGCAAAACTACCTAACGAACCTCTTAGGTGAACAAACAGTTGGGCGTCAGCTCTTCCTTCCTATTTTTTCTTACAACTGGTCAATGTTACAAGATAAAATATATTTGAATCACTGAATAAAACAAAAACACTTTTTTGATACACTTTGATACAGTGTCCTATTAGAATTTTAAAACTAACTAGCTTTTTTCAGCATACATTGAATTTATGTCAGTTAAATGACTGATAGCAAGGTTAGAAATTAAATATCATCCAAAAAGTTCATCAGACAGAGGTCCCCATCTACATTTACATACAGTTGCAAGAAAAAGTATGTGAACCACTTGCAGAACCTGAGAAAATTTGAATAATTTTAACAAAATAAGAGAGATCATACAAAATGCATGTTATTTTTTGTTTAGTACTGTCCTGAGTAAGATATTTTACATAAAAGATGTTTTACATAAAGTCCACAAGACAAGAAAATAGCTGAATTTATAAATATGACCAAGTTCAAAAGTATGTGAACCATTGATTCTTAATACTGTGTGTGGTTACCTGGATGATCCACAACTGTTTTTTATGATGGTTGTTCATGAGTCCCTTGTTTGTTCTGAGCAGTTAAACTGAGCTCTGTTCTTCAGAAAAATCCTCCGGGTCCTGCAGATTCTTCAGTTTTCCAGCATCTTTGCATATTTGAACCCTTTCCAGCAGTGACTGTATGATTGTGAGATCCATCTTTTCACACTGAGGACAATTGAGGGACTCAAACAGAACTAAAAAAGGTTCAAACATTCACTGATGCTCCAGAAGGAAACACGGGGCTTTTTAAATTTGAAGATAAAGGTAAATTGTACTTCATTTTTCTTTCAAGAAACATGCAAGTATCTTCTGTTGCTTCTGAAGGGAAGTACTAAATAAAAAAATAAAAAAGATATTTCAACAAAATAAGAAAAATTTGGACATCTTCATCCTGTTCAAAAGTTTTCACCCCCCGGCTCTTAGTGCGTCGTGTTTCCTTCTGGAGCATCAGTGAATGTTTGAACCTTTTTTAGTTCTGTTTGAGTCCCTCAATTGTTCTCAGTGTGAAAAGATGGATCTTAAAATCATACAGTCACTGCTGGAAAGGGTTCAAATATGCAAAGATGCTGGAAAACTGAAGAATCTGCAGGACCCGGAGGATTTTTCTGAAGAACAGAGCTCAGTTTAACTGCTCAGAACAAACAAGGGACTCATGAACAACCATCACAAAAAACAGTTGTGGATCATCCAGGTAACCACACACAGTATTAAGAACCAATGGTTCACATACTTTTGAACTGGGTCATATTTATAAATTCAGCTATTTTTTTGTCTTGTGAACTTTATGTAAACATCTTTTATGTAAAATATCTTACTCAGGACAGTACTAAATAAAAAACAACATGCATTTTGTATATGATCTCTCTTATTTTGTTAAAATTATTCAAATTTTCTCAGATTCTGCAAGTGGTTCACATACTTTTTCTTGCAACTGTACATTAATTTAGCAGAAGACATTTACACATACTATGACAAATAACTTCACTCCCAATTTAAACTACAAGGAAAACCAGATATGTTGATGAAACAAAACAATGATGAAATCATCTATAAAAAATAAAAAAAAATCAAGAACTTCAGAATAATGTTTCAGAAATAATTTTTGCCCATAAAATTAAAGCCAGTGGGGTCCAAAACAATACTGGTCATTGACTTTCATTGTATAAAATAAAATAAAATACAATAAAATGAAATAAATTAAAATGAGACAATGCTGAGACATTTTTGAGATGATAAAGTCATACAGGTTTGGAATTACATGTACTGTAGGTGATTAAAGGATTAGTTCACTTTGAAATTTACTCACCCTCAAGCCATCTTAGGTGACTTTCTTGTTTCTGATGAAGACAATCAGAGAAATATTAATAAGTATCCTGACACATCTGAGCTTTATAATGGCAGTGATAGGGTTCAATAAATAAAGGCCTTTATTAACACTCGGAGCTGTGTGGAGTATGATGGATGGATGTGGATGGAAACACTTTCTTCAGCTCATGCTCATTGAACCCTATCACTGCCATTATAAAGCTTGGATGCGTCAGGATATTTATTAATATTTCTCCGATTATCTTTGTCAGAAACAAGAAAGTCATATACTGCATGAGGGTAAGTAAAGCTTGGGCTAATTAATTTTTAGCATTTCCATTGTGGGGTGAACTATCACTCTAACCACTTTTTGTTTTGTGTATCAGTTCATTTTATTATATAATTTAATATATTCATTTAGTTTTTATATATTTATTTTTGAAATGTGTGTGGGGGGGAG
>RJVU01051648.1:10777655-10836238 GCA_003731715.1 Anabarilius grahami
GGATGGAAGGACTTGACCCATGGAAGCACTTGGGGGGATGGACTTGACCCAATTAAAAAAAATTTCACTACACCTGCTTAAAAGCTTTTTTAAATTCATGATTAATATTGCATTGCATAATTGTGTGCCTATACAAACTGACAACCACAAGTGAATCGCATTCAATTATTTAATGTGAACTAAAATAATTTTTTTGTTTGCAATTTCAAGTAGGCTATATTTACATACTACGACTAACCTGACAGTCCTTTATACAGGTTTTGTAATGAAAACTAGTTTTAAATTAAGAAACCCTTAGAAAACAGTAAAAACATTGAGTTTACATGTGATTCATTTAAAATAATTATACCAATATCCAAATATGATACTAAATAAGGTTTCTATTTGTAATGTGCTGTCTTTCAATTTGATCATTGCACATTATAAACAAGACTAGCTTTAGCTGAATAAACGTTCGCCAATACAAACATATTTATATAGAAAACAGTTGACAATGAACAGACAGGACCAATAAGAGCAAAACGATTTGAGTATTCAAGGATTATCAAGTAGAAGTTAGTCCAAAATATAACGAGGGGTGGTGTTAACTATAGCGTCCGTCATTTAACGAATCTTAAAAACACAGATGGATAATTCAAAATGCTTTCTGACAGAAAAATAACAAGCAAGAACAAATTTTAAACCTAACACGTCAATTTTCATTTTACAATGATCTTCCCTCTCTCTGTGCGCACATTTGTGTTTATGAGAGAGAGCTTGCGCAGCACGGAGACAACGGTACTTTTAAATGCATAAGTAACTAATATGATAGTTTTCATACAAAATAAGTAGGCTTGTCATTCACAAATCACAGCACTTTCATAATCACTAAGCCATATAGCGATTTCAATTTTATTTAGATTTATTGTTCTACATTACTTAAGCATTTTTTACCCGTTTACCTTAAGGAGTTAGAAGTACTGTACTGCCCTCGCTTTAGAATTCAGTCACTGTCAGACGGCGGGAGCGGAAGGAGGGAGATCGAGTGGGATTTTGTGTTGCTGTTGATTTGCAGTCTCTTTTTAATGATAGACCTTACGCATTTGTCAATCATCCAGTAGCGTGTTTACCCACCATGCAAAGCACACAATTGCATGGGGCCCTGCGGGCCTGGAGGGCCCCTGCGATTTCTCCCGAGGGGGACCTCCCAGTGGTGTAGTCTATGTGATATGCAGGTATATGCCGTATACCCACTAGGAAAGGTAAAGGATTTCCGTATACCCACTTAAAAAAGCACGAGGACACAGATTTGCCGCTCTTTAATGTAGCGTGACAGACCACTGTAGCGCCTCAGTTCAAGAGAAGCGGCAGCCTGAAGCGCCCGTTAACTGATCCTCTCCTCTGCTTTAATACCAGATACAGTGTGAAATAAACATAAATGAACATCTAAAGGTATGTTAAAAGATACAGTACAACTTACTGAAATCCGTATCAGGTCTTGTGTAATCGCTCAGTGTTTCAACCGCGGAAAGACGTTAATAAAACAGCTTGTAAACAAACAAACGTAACGTCACATTTACGTAACGAAGGTAGACGAGTGCAGATTCACAATAATAAACAGGGTTTAATTCAACAAGCAGGCAGACAAGCAACAGTGTGCTCACACTCAAACAATAACCGACAATGAACAGGCAGGAACTTAAATATACAGAAAAATTACTACTAAATGGAAACAGCTGAAAGCTTGACTTGACTAATTAGAAACCATAGTGACTAAAGAGAACTAATGCAGACAAGACAGGACTGAACTAAACTAAACATGTGACAAGTAGGCCTATTATAACTTTATTATTATAAAAATTTCCCTAAGTTTGTATACAAATCAGTTCATTTTAACCCTCAATATTAATGTAGTAGCAACTGATTCCCATGTATATTTTACAGCATTAGTTGAGAGATTTTTTTCTTGAGAAAATTTGCCATGTACTGTACCTGATATACAGTATATCCAAAATAACTGATATCGAATCAAACTGCAAGCTTCTCTATCGAAATGCATAACTATGATGACAGACTGGCAGGAAATGGTGCAAAACAGAAAATAAAGTCCAAACAGGGTGATATTGTGACGTACTGATAAGCCTCATCTTTCCATTTTTGTTATTAATAGTTGCAACTTGCACTCTTAAATGTGAATTGAAAATTGCCAGCTGATAAAACCTGTGCTCCAGGGACCATATTCATGTAACATCTAAGGCTAAATGTATATCTTTACTGACTGAGTTAGATGGTGATTGACACTAAACTGTAGAAAATCAGTACAGTCTCTCCAGCTGTAAATTGCTGTATTGCTGTTAAGTCTTGTGTTGCTTATAATAAATTGACATGTTGATAACATACACATAAGCAGTCTTTCAGAATGCTCTCAATTACATGTAGCCTAGATCAGTTGCATAACATATGCATTAGTGAGTGTGGTGGTGCTTATGGGGTGCTGCTCTGGGAAGGGTGAGTATGAGGCTGGGAGGGAAAAAAAAAAAAAAAAACAGTATACGCACTACAAAACACACGGGGACACGATCGCAGGGCACCATCCCGGAGATTTGCTTAGGGCCCCCAATAACCTAAACACACCCCTGAAATCATCCCCCATAGTATGGCTATTTGGTGAAATGAACCCAGCTCTATTAGTCAAACTCTTTTTCTTTTGCTTGATTTGAGTACTACGCATGCACAGAGCCAGGTTTTTGCGTAGTTTAGAGTGACAAATCATACCAGCGTATGTAGTTCAATACCCCACTGCTTAGTGCAATATTTTTGCAAACTCAGTTGATATTTATTCATATCATTCATAATACTGTTAAAGGATGACAGTGTCTTGCATTTCAGAAGAATTTGACAGTTATGGAGAATCTAAGTTTGAGAATATTGTGAAATGGAAAAACTTGAACCATGCCATCATACTGACTAGCAAAACTACATAACGAACCTCTTAGGTGAACAAACAGTTGGGCGTCAGCTCTTCCTTCCTATTTATCTTACAACTGGTCAACGTTACAAGATAAAATATATTTGAATCACTGAATAAAACAAAAACACTTATTTTATACACTTTGATACACTGTCCTATTAGAATTTAAAAAATAACTAGCATTTTTCAGCATACATTGAATTTATGTCAGTTAAATGACTGATAGCAAGGATAGAAATTAAATACCATCCAAGAAGTTCATCAGACAGAGGTCCCCATCTACATTTACATATATTAATTTAGCAGAAGACATTTACACCTACAATGACAAATGACTTCACTCCCAATCTAAACTACAAGGAAAACGCCTCAGGTTACGTATGTAACCATGGTTCCCTGAGAACAGGGAACGAGACACTGCGTTTTACCGCATTATGGGGGAACGTTATTCGTGAACCGGTGTCTGAAAGCAATGTATCAAATCTCGCCAATCCTATTGGCTGGCGACAGCCTATGACGTCATATGACGTGGCCCGGAAGTATAAAGTCTGAAGGGACTGTTCAGCAGGCAGCCCCGATGGATGGCAAGGAACACAGTGTCTCATTCCCTGTTCTCAGGGAACCATGGTTACATACGTAACCTGAGACGTTCCCTTTCGAAAAGAAACTCTACACTGCGTTTTACCGCATTTTGGGGAACGATATACCCACGCTGCCATGCTTGAGGGGAGTGCGTGCCAAGAAGATGGCTAGACAAACGTCAACTAGCAGTTTCACATGAAACGCCAGAGCAACTCCCCCTCGGATCAACAAAGGCTGTCAGTGACAGCATTCCCTACGGCCAACAGCCCAAGCTATAAGCCTCAAAGAGGCCTTCCGCAGAAGGCCTACCAAGGCCACTCCAAGGCTTCTGGGACAGAACCTTCCGAGGAAAGAGGCTCTAAGGGAATGTAGCCAGGGGGCCAGAAGGAACCTCAGCCAGTCACTAGAAGGGGGACATAGTCACCCCAAATGCCACCAGGGAGGCCGACCCGGTCCGACAACAACCTAGTCTTGGCCAGCAACCTGTCAGAGCCTCAACAACGCATTCTTCAGAGAAGATATCCAGTAAGAGTGACTGCAAAGAGGCAGTAAGCAACTCAGACCCGAGCGTAGAGACGGGCATCCAGGAGAGCAGGACTCAGCTAAGTGCTCTTAACCCTACAAGTGAGGGGAGTAAACTCTGCTCAATCCTAAGATCTACTCAGCACCTGATTATTCGCACTGAGGAGGCTGTGCACTCAAACACCCCGACAGGGGGAGCACATTAACCAGCCTGGGGGCTGGATCACAAAATGGAGGCCTCATAGAGGCCTTCAACCACTTACCAGCTTAGGGAGCTAAGCACTATGCAGGACGACCTTAACAAGGGGTACAGAGCTCAACCTAACAGATAGACTGTACTGTAGGCACAAAATCATGGAGGCCCAAGAAGGGGCCTACATCATGACAACAGTTCTACACAGTGTAGAAATAAAAATAACACAGCAGCCCTGTTAAAGGTCAACATGTGAAGCTACATGTTTAATCTGCTTAAGTTTCAACACCCAGAAGTGGGGGTGGGAAAGCTTCAAGGGCGGCCAGTTAAGGCCATACACCTCGAACAGCTAGCTTGCTGAAAGCAAGAACCCACCAACATGTAACTCGTTCAGGATGAAACAGAGTTAAACCAGCAGATAAGACTGTAGAGTGCCCACATAACAGTCCACCTAACACAATCCAACAAGAAGTGTACTCAGTAAAATCACCTCTTACTCTTTAAACAAGAGGAGTACAACATACGCCATCATGTCCTGTAGGAGGCCCAAAGACAGGCCTACGACTTCAGACAGACATGTAGCGTCAGCTCGTGGCAGTGCCAATGGCCACTCAGCCATGTACTCAGTAAAACACTTTTTACTCTTAAAGCAAGAGGAGTACATACTCCGCCAGTATGCTCTGAGAGAGAGGCCCAAACCAGGCCTGCTATAGGCCTGCTATAGAGAAGAGGAAACTTAAGTAAAGCAAAGTTCAACAAGCAAACAGTGTCAGGCGGCCCAGGAGGCCGACACAGACACAGATCTATCTGAAGTAAAGAGTGCTAACTCAAAATACTCTAGCTAAAAACTCAGAGGAGAAGCTACTCTACCAAAGGTGGCTGAAAGGTGGCCATTTTGGGGCCAACACTTAAAGTGTCCCAGCAAACCTAATGGAACTTCTAATCTTTTTCCATCTACATGCTCAGGAAAAACTACACAGGAAAAACAAGATCGACATTTTAAAACAAAAATATAGACCCAGCTTACCTTCCTGCGGCTTGAAGACCGAAGACTCCTCATTTTCCACATGGAAGGATGGAATCTTGGGTACTTTTAAGCCTAAAAGAGCCTCCTCACTATCAAGCCAGAAGGCGAGCCATCAGAAAAGTATTCACCATGGGCCCAGCCGTCAACCTGACTGTAAGAAGCGTCTGAGCATGTTACATGAATAAACAATACACAGGAGATTAGAAGAGCACTCGCCGCTCAATCCGATGACATCAGCGAACGGATGTCACCGCCATCCAACAGCTCATCCTTGTCAGCCGCTGGAGGTTGAGAGAGATTACACCTCTCACAAACACCTCAGCGAGCTTCCACCTAAAAACCCCATGATTTCAGCCACCACTCTGCCTCAGCACAAGCGGGGCCATAACCAACAGGCACAGATGTCGACACCTTTTCCCTCGAGAAGAGGGCCAAACGAGAACGGAACGTCTAAATAGACAGACGCTCAGAATTCACACAGACAGCGCACTCAAGCACTGTCCGCGCGTGCTCTTTTCCCATACAGAAAAACACACAGATTGTGTGTCACCGAGTGTCAAACACCTGGAACAAGGATGAACACACATTCAGAAACGTTTGTCAGACAAACATTCTGACCCGATTCAAAGTAATCGCGATCAGACAAAACAGTCCCGAAAGACGAAAAGATACTGACTGCTTCACTGGCGGCTTCTTTATACTTCCGGGCCGTGTCATATGACGTCATAGACTGACGCCGGCCAATAGGATTGGCGGGATTTGATACATTGCTTTCAGACACTGGTTCAAGAGTGACGTTCCCCCATAATGCGGTAAAACACAGTGTAGAGTTCCCTTTCGAAAAGGAACCAGATACACTCTAAAAAATGCTGGGTTAAAAAAAACCCATGCTGGGTAAAATATGGACAAACCCAGCAGGTTGGGTTAAAAGGCACCTATTATGCCCTCTTTCACATGATGTAATATAAGTTTCTGGTCTGGTCAAGTTTCAGCTTAAAATACCCCACAAATTTTCCCCTATCTGGGGGTGAGCAAAAACACGCCTTTTACTATATTACTATATTGCTGGCTAAAAAAATAAATACAAAATTGGTTGAAAAAAATGGCTGGGTGAAAACAACCCAATCCCTGGTTTTGTCCATATTTAACCCAGCAGTTTTTAGAGTGTATGATGATGAAACAGAACAATGATGAAATCATCTATAAAAAAAAATTAAAAAAAATAAAAATGAAGAGGATGTAGTACAAGCAGTTTAAGTTCCTCTTTATTGACTATATAAAGTGAACTAGTAAGAGTCTTGAATATATTCTCTCAGATACAAGAAGTCAGAGTTGAAGATCGACTGAGACAATGGAGAGACAAAGGATCCTCATGAGGAGTTTGGCTGTTGTGGTCATTGCATCTGTGATCTGGACTATAACAGGTAAAGTGCTTTAAACTGTTTGTATATTATTCTGTCTGATGGAACGATGCAGAATATTGAGGTTTACCTTGTTCTTCTGTCTTAGCAGATGCAGAAGAGAAGGGAAAAGACCATGTGGTGTACACATGCTGTAAAGCCGTCTCCAGAGTAGAGTTTACAGATCCAGTCATTGGCATCAGGCTGCAAAAAGAAAGTCTTCCATGTGTGATGGCCGTCATGTAAGATTCACAGTTCCTCTCCAAAGTAAACATGCCATGATTTGAGATCAACAGAGTCTGATGTTATATTTCTGTGTTTTCATTCTCTTTGACAGCTTTGAGACTGAACAAGGAGAGTTCTGCTGTGATCCTAGACAACCATGGGTGAAGGAGAAAGTTATGCAGTTTATGTAAGTTAAACCCAACAAGTGTGGTGATACACCAGAATATGTAACAACATAAGCTTATAAAGTGTTAAGTGTTTAGTATGGTGTTCTTGTATTTATTTTTTTTAATTTGTTTCAGCAGAGCTAAAAAACCCTGACTTCCACACCACCACCAGCATCATCCAGCTGAGCACACTCATGTGGGAGGATCTACCAAATCAGCTGAGAGCTCATGAATCATGAATATCTTAAAGTAAATTCATCTTGAAGTAGTTACGTGTTTTGAAACTATTTTTAAAGTTTAAGAGATTTATAAATGGTGTAATATGTGAAGACTGGACTAAATCCTAAGCTACACACTCCTGAACTTATCAAGAACTTCAGAAGAATGTTTCAAAAATTATTTTTGCCCATAAAAAGAAAGCCAGTGGGGTCCAAAACAATACTGGTCATTGACTTTCATTGTATAAAATAAAATACAATAAAAAAAAATAAATTAAAATGCTGAGATGCTGAGTGCTGAGACATTTTTGAGATGATAAAGTCATACAGGTTTGGAATTACATGTACTGTAGGTGATTAAAGGATTAGTTCACTTTGAAATTTACTCACCCTCAAGCCATCCTAGGTGACTTTCTTGTTTCTGATGAAGACAATCAGAGAAATATTAATAAGTATCCTGACACATCTGAGCTTTATAATGGCAGTGATAGAGTTCAATAAATATGAGCTGAACAAAGTGCTTCCACATCCATCCATCATACTCCACACGGCTCCAGAGTTTTAATAAAGGCCTTTGTGCATAAAAATATCCATATTTAAACAAGTTATGAAGTCAAATATCAAGCTTCTGCCAGACAGCCTTCCGTATTCAACGTACGCAGAAAGTGTAAACCTCTTGCAGTTCACAAAGCTTATGCTTCACGCTTTATGGTGGGATGGAAGCACTTGACCCATGGAAGCACTTGAGGGGATGGAAGCACTTGACCCAATTCAAAAATTTCACTACACCTGTTTAAAAGCTTTTTTTAAATTCATGATTAATATTGCATTGCATAATGTGTGCCTATACAAACTGACAACCACAAGTGAATCGCATTCAATTATTTAATATGAACTAAAATAATTTTTTTGTTTGCAATTTCAAGTAGGCTATATTTATATACTATGACTAACCTGACAGTCCTTTATACAGATTTTGTAATGAAAACTAATCTAAAATTAAGAAACCCTTAGAAAAACAGTAAAAACATTGAGTTTACATGTGATTCATTTAAAATAATTATACCAATATCCAAATATCATACTAAATCCCACAGGAAAAAAAGGTTTCTATTTGTAATGTGCTGTCTTTGAATTTGATCATTGCACATTATAAACAAGACAAGCCTTAGCTGAATAAACGTTCGCCAATACAAACATATTTATATAGAAAACAGTTGACAATGAACAGACAGGACCAATAAGAGCAAAACTAATTGAGTATTCAAGATTATCAAGTAGAAGTTAGTCCGAAATATAACGAGGGGTGGTGTTAACTATAGCGTCCGTCATTTAACGAATCTTAAAAACACAGATGGCTAATTCAAAATGCTTTCTGACAGAAAAATAACAAGCAAGAGCAAATTTTAAACCTAACACGTCAATTTTCATTTTACAATGATCTTCCCTCTCTCTGTGCGCACATTTGTGTTTATGAGAGAGAGCTTGCGCAGCACTGAGACAACGGTACTTTTAAATGCATAAGTAACTAATATGCTAGTTTTCATACAAAATAAGTAGGCTTGTCATTCACAAATCACAGCACTTTCATAATCACTAAGCCATAAAGTGATTTCAATTTTTATTTAGATTTGTTGTTCTACATTATTTAAGCATTTTATACCCGTTTACCTTAAGGAGTTAGAAGTACTGTACTGCCCTCGCTTTAGAATTCAGTCACTGTCAGACGGCGGGAGCGGAAGGAGGGAGATCGAGTGGGATTTTGTGTTGCTGTTGATTTGCAGTCTCTTTTTAATGATAGGCCTTACGCATTTGTCAATCATCCAGTAGCGTGTTTACCCACCATTCAAAGCACACAATTGCATGGGGCCCTGCGGGCCTGGAGGGCCCCTACGATTTCTCCCGAGGGGGACCTCCCAGTGGTGTAGTCTATGTGATATGCAGGTATATGCCGTATACCCACTAGGAAAGGTAAAGGATTTCTGTATACCCACTTAAAAAAAGCGCGACGACACGGATTTGCCGCTCTTTAATGTAGCGTGACAGACCACTGTAGCGCCTCAGTTCAAGAGAAGCGGCAGCCTGAAGCACCCGAGAACTGATCCTCTCCTCTGCTTTAATACCAGATACAGTGTGAAATAAACATGAATGAACATCTAAAGGTATGTTAAAAGATACAGTACAACTTACCGAAATCCGTATCATGTCTTGTGTAATCGCTCAATCAGTGTTTGTAAACAAACAAACATAACGTCACATTTACGTAACGAAGGTAGACGAGTGCAGATTCACAATAATAAACAGGGTTTAATTCAATAAGCAGGCAGAAAAGCAACAGTGAAGTATTGTCACACACAAACAATAACCGACAATGAACACAGAACAGGCAGGAACATAAATACACAGAAAAATGACTACTAAACGGAAACAGCTGACAAGACTTGACTAATTAGAAACCATAGTGACTAACGAGGACCAATGCAAACAAGACAGGACTGAACATGTGACAAGTAGGCCTATTATAACTTTATTATTATAAAAATTTCCCTAAGTTTGTATACAAATCAGTTCATTTTAATTCCTTCAATATTAATGTAGTAGCCTACCAACTGATTCCCATGTATATTTTACAGCATTAGTTGAGAGATTTTTTTCTTGAGAAAATTTGCCATGAACTGTACCTGTTATGCAGTATATCCAAAATAACTGATATCGAATCGAACTGCAAGCTTCTCTATCGAAATGCATAACTATGATGACAGACTGGCAGGAAATGGTGCAAAACAGAAAATAAAGTCCAAACAGGGTGATATTGTGACATACTGATAAGCCTCATCTTTCCATTTTTGTTATTATTAGTTGCAACTTGCACTCTTAAATGTGAATTGAAAATTGCCACCTGATAAAACCTGTGCTCCAGGGACCATATATCTAAGGCTAAATGTAGATCTTTACTGACTGAGTTAGATGGTGATTGACACTAAACAGTAGAAAATCAGTACAGTCTCTCCAGCTGTAAATTGTTGTGTTAGCTGTTGTCTTGTGTTGCTTATAATAAATTGACATGTTGATAACATACACATAAGCAGTCTTTCAGAATGCTCTCAATTACATGTAGCCTAGATCAGTTGCATACCATATGCATTAGTGAGTGTGGTGGTGCTTATGGGGTGCTGCTCTGGGAAGGGTGAGTATGAGGCTGGGAGGGAAAAAATCACATTATACTCACTACAAAAAATACTGGGACGTGAACGCAAGGCACCATCCCAGAGATTTGCTTAGGGCCCCCAATAACCTAAACACACCCCTGAAATCATCCCCCATAGTATGGCTATTTGGTGAAATGAACCCAGCTCTATGATTGGTCGAACTCTTTTTCTTTTGCTTGATTTGAGTACTATGCGTGCACAGAGCCAGGTTTTTGTGTAGTTTAGAGTGACAAATCGTACCAGCGTATGTAGTTCAATACCCCACTGCTTAGTGCAATATTTTTGCAAACTCAGTTGATATTTATTCATATCATTCATAATACTGTTAAAGGATGACAGTGTCTTGCATTTCAGAAGAATTTGACAGTTATGGAGAATCTAAGTTTGAGAATATTATGAAATGGAAAAACTTGACCCATGCCATCATACTGACTAGCAAAACTACCTAACGAACCTCTTAGGTGAACAAACAGTTGAACGTCAGCTCTTCCTTCCTTTTTTTCTTACAACTGGTCAACGTTACAAGATAAATATATTTGAATCACTGAATAAAACAAAAACACTTTTTTGATACACTTTGATACACTGTCCTATTAGAATTTTAAAAATAACTAGCATTTTTCAGCATACATTGAATTTATGTCAGTTAAATGACTGATAGCAAGGCTAGAAATTAAATATCATCCAAAAAGTTCATCAGACAGAGGTCCCCATCTATATTTACATATATTAATTTAGCAGAAGACATTTACACCTATGACAAATAACTTCACTCCCAATCTAAACTACAAGGAAAACCAGATATGTTGATGAAACAGAACAATGATGAAATCATCTGTAGTACAAACAGTTTAAGTTCCTCTTTATTGACTATATAAGGTGAACTAGTAAGAGTGTTGAATATATTCTCTCAGACACAAGAAGTGAGAGTTGAAGACAATGGAGACACAAAGGATCCTCATGAGGAGTTTGGCTGTTGTGGTCGTTGTTGCATCTGTGATTTGGACTATAACAGGTAAAGTGCTTTAAACTGTTTGTATATTATTCTGTCTGATGGAACGATGCAGAATATTGAGGTTTACCTTGTTCTTCAATCTCAGCACATGCAGAACACAAGATGAGGATCACAAGCACATGCTGTACTGTCGTCTCCAAAGCAGAGTTGACTGATCCAGTCATCGGTGTCAGGTGGCAAAATGAAAGTCTTCCATGTGTGAAGGCCATCATGTAAGATTTACAGTTCCTCTCTAAAGAAAACGTCACAAGTAGAGATCAACAGCATCTGATGTTATATTTTTGTGTTTTCATTCTCTTTGACAGCTTAAAGACTGAACGAAGAGAGTTCTGCATTGATTGGACACAACCATGGGTGAAGGAGAAAGTTATGCAGTTTTTGTAAGTTAAATCCAACAAGTGTGGTGAAACACACCAGAATTTGTAACAACATAAGCTTATAAAGTGTTGCGTATTTAATATAGTATTCTTGTATTCACATAGTTTTTTGTTTGATATGTTTTGTTTTACAGCATAGATAGAAAAAACAATGTCAGACTTCCACGCCACCACTAGCATCATCTAGCTGAGCACACTCGTGTGAGAGGATCTTCCCAATCAACTGAAAGCTCATGAATCATGAACATCTGAAAATAAACTCATAATGAGAACACATCTCTTAAGTATTTTTAAAAATATTTCTAAAGTTTAAGAAATTTCGCTTTTGTATTTCGAAAATGTTTAAAGTGACAGTAATTTGTAGTACATATGATGTTATGCAATGTGACAGTGACAGTTCCTAATTTATTCAGTTTATTTAGAAACTGAATAATAATGAAACTGTTTTAGAACAAATGTGTGTAATAAATATATGCATATATTGTATTTCACACTGAAATATATTTCACTCATTGTACTGGAAATGAACCTGTGTGAAGAAGTGTGACGCAAGTCTGAGTGAATTTCAAACTGATATGTATGAGAACAAACCTGGAAATTTTTGTCAGTTGAACATGCAAAAGAACGAGCGCAATCTGAAACTACAAATAAACAATGATCAGCAACTTCTGGTTTTGCATGTGGTTGATGTTTCTGAATGTGTGCAAGAGGTCCTCTGTCAGAGATGAAGACACCTTTTCTCTTTAGCATCTTTATTCTTTCGTTCCCTCGTTCCCCTTGCTGCTCGTGTTGGTACGTCTTGTGAACTTGCGTCCTTGAATCCCTCCTTTCCTGGTAATAAAAAAGAAAAGAAAAACCAACATGATTTTCTCAACAAATTTGCGACAGCTGAAAATAATATTTTTGACAAGCCTAACATATCCGTCTCTGCATGTCAAAAAGCATTTTGAACATCTCCAGCATACTTTTTATAACTACCCCAAAATCAAACATATTTCACCCCTCACGCTTATGACCACATCTGTCAAAAACAGGCTGGCTGACGGTTGGAATATTAGAACTAAAAACAACGACATAACACACTCATGGGCATCAATCGCATCACTGAATAATTGCCAGCTAAGAAATAAATAATTATTACCTTATGATCTATGATGCACATATCTGTCCAATATAGTCATTATAATCAACATAATATTGAAAATATGCGATAATAGTGGGACATTCTTTTAGCTTCAGGTTTTTTATGTTCCAAGGGTTGATTTTTATTCAAACTAACAAATTTTTTTTCTGCTATATGAAGGTCACATTAAAACTGTCTTAGAGCCTTTTCATGATAAACACATAATGTGAGAAGTGGTGGAAATTAGCATGTGGTTGAAATGTTTCTGAGAAAAAAAAATTCACAGAATTAAAAGTGCTCATAGTTGAAGAAACACCTGGATACAGATGTTATAGATAAATATAAAAGTACACACATCAAAAACCTTAACATATCAGCTTCAAGTTGTGTTTTCACCTGCATAAAAATAACTCCTAAACTAAACCTATTGAAGGAGCTGCATGAATTTGTGTCACTGCATTTTTTTTTCCCCAAGGGGGGATATTGGTTTCTCATAAATTATGCTGACGGGTAAAACTGACAGTATTGTGGGTGAGAGGTGTGAATGTTTGTGAGGGTAAATGATCACTTGATGCAATGGTTTCAAAAGGTGGTGGTAAGTTTGTGACGCATTATTTCAACTGCCTGCTACTGTCTCTTAAAAGACCTCCTCATAATAACATACCCACATTATCAACACCAACTAACTGACCAACACACCCCTTTGATCTGGACACCGAGAGCTATGGCCTGGACTTCTAGATTAATCACCATCACTGTTCTGATCACCCTCATTGGATGCTTCACTGGTGTACTGGGCAACTGTAAGTAACTAAACATGCAGTGCACATTATGCTGATTATGAGAAATCTTATGAAGATCCCTAAATCTGCAGATTTCACACTGCTGTGATCATGAATTCGACTGGTTTGTCACATGGGGTTTGCAGGCCACTCTTACTGGTTAGAGATGCAAAGGAAGTCAATATCCTGTCTTGTAAAAGACCATATAAAAGGACTCGAGTCTGGATAGCACCTGCAAAACAGAATCTAGCCTGCAGACATTTTCTTCTATTGGTTTTTTGAATATTTTACACAAACATCATGCACCTCTGCTGGAAATTAGCTCTGATGATGATGGTTCTTGTGTGTGTTACTGGGCAGCATGTCAACGACTGTAAGTTTTGGGATTTTTTGTTATCATTGGATTTGTATTTTTATAGGAGTCTTTTGTACTGTTTGTTATGGATCTGCTGATTTTAATTAACTTTTTTTATATTAAAACTCAGATTTTGCATTTATGATCCATTTAATTCACACCAACATGCTTTCATAATCCAAAGGCATAGTCTAACCAAAAATGAAAATTTTGTCATAATTTACTCATTCTCTTGACTTTCTTCTGTCAATGGGAAGTCAATGGGAAACGAAACTATTTGGTTATTAATGTTTTTCAAAATATCGTATTTTTTGTTCAGCAGAAGAAGAAAAATTCATACAGGTTTGGAACATCAGAGAGAATAAAGAATGATATAATTTTCATTTTTGAGTGAACTCTTTCTTTAATGATGGTGACGGTTTAGTTCTCTTTAATGGAGCCCTTATCAAGATCAAGATCTTCTTGTTTTCACACATACTGTATACAGTACGCACTGTACAAGTACGTTGGAGATCTCAATCTCTGTCTCTCTTTCAGTTCGTCGGCCCACTAGAGTTGGAGTGACCTGCTGTAAGGTGGTGTCGAAGGGAAGAATTCCTCCTGAAATTAAACTGATTGGATACAAGCATCAGAATGCTCTGAGTCCGTGTGTGGATGCTATAATGTAAGCTTTCTCGACACAGACGAATTTCACAGACGTTACTATGCCTGATATTGTGTTCATTTCAGTGGTTCTGTATATCTGTCCTGCAGATTCTACACAGAGAAGGACAAGTACTGCTCTGATCCAAAAGCGCGCTGGATTCGACAGAGACTGGACGGTACATCCCTAATATTAATATGACATCTTAATATGATGCTTATGTATTGATAAAAAAAAACTAATAACATGATCATCTTTTCTCCAGGTCTGAAGAAGATTGAGGACTGAGCCAATGGAGGCATAGAAGATGCTGCAAATCTATATATATCAATCTATTAAAAGAGAATATATATTATGTTTATTTAACCAAAACAAGTACCATTAGATACCCTTCTAGCTTATGTGAACGTTAAAAGATGTCTCACTTAATCGCTTTGTTTTATATGCTTTAAAATTAAATGCACTTTTGAAAAATAAAATAAAACTGTGCTTACTTTCATACAAACATTCAGCCTTTTTTCTGTAACACTTTGGACTGGATTTAATCATATTTAAGCTGAATCATTAAAGAAATATTCACCCAAATATGATTTTTTTTTCAAAGTGTTACTTTGATCTCTTCTGTGGGATAAGCTACTATAATGATACTTTTGCTTTCGAGTCCTTTTTGAAGTTCATAGATTCAATCCTCATTGACTGTAACTGAATGGAGGGGGGATCAGCAAATTATATTTTTTTCCAATTACAAGAGAATATATTGTGGTACAGTAATAGAATGTGCGCCATCTAGTGGAGTAGGTCATGAAATGTATCTGCCAAGTCAACCCGTTTTTACTTGGCTAGCAACTAAACAAATGAAACATGTTATGGGATTCATAAACAGTCAAAGAAAAGAAAAAAAACAGAAACAAACATGAAGCAAGAAACCACTGTATGTAAACACATCCCCAAACAAGATGTTAAAAAAAGGGGTAATATTGGGAAGTTATATTATATTAAGCTAACTATGGGCTACACGTATCTATAATATAATTGAACATGACAGTTTCTCAAAATAAATAAATAAAAAATAATTAAATAAAAATAACATAGGGCCTACTCTAGCAGTTGCATGTAACACACACATGTGATGGTACTTTTAGTGTTTTCGTGTACTGTCAGTGTGGCACTCTGTGGCCTGAAACTGTATTCCCCTCGTTCACAAGACGCTGCACGAGCAGGTGTTGAAGCTAAAACAAATGCCTTCATCGCAGATTTTAGGGAAATATTCAGTTCATCTAGAGATCTTTTTTGTTGTCTTTTTTTTTCAGTTACTGATTTACAGAGTAACACATCGCTCCAAATGCTTCAGTGCCTGAGAGAGTTGCCCAAAAGTGCCGCACAAAGGGTTGCCACTTGCCAGGTCCCAGAAAAATTTCCAGCCCAAAGCTCATTCAAAACCCGCCCAAAAGGAATGATAACTAGCCCAATTTCCCCCTGCCCCATCTAATCATAGCTGACAGCTGCGTTATTCTCATAATGCGCCTTGGTAAACTATTTTTATTTATTCTGTTTTAAATTTTATTTTGATAATTTTAGCTCGACTTTATATGTAACATATGCACATTATTTTATCTGTATTTTATTCCTCTTCATTCACTACTTTTTAATTTTTCTTGTAGGCCTACTGTTTCTTTGATTTTAATTTTCAGCATGCATGATACATTTCAAAATTAGGGCTGGGCAATATGACCAGAAATATTATGACAATATAATTTTTCCATATCATATGATATAGATATTTATCACGATATTAATTTACCATTAATGGGGAAGGATATGCTCTCCACGTGTTTGTTAGACCTTGAGAATGAACGTAAACATAGCCTGTTTGTTTACAATTATACTGCATTAATTCACCTTTTAATTTAGGGCCCCATTAAATCTATTTTATTTTCCCTGTTTTATGATTTAATACAAATTTGTCATCAACAATAGTGTTTAATGAAATTAATTAATTAAACTAACAATTATCAATTGATCAATCTTAAATGAAAATATAACATATACTTTTCATATAATTTACAACAAAACATTGCATTTTTATTTTTTGTCAAATAAGATGCTGCACAACAGTTAATATTAAAACATGGATGAAAAATATCTTGGTTGTATTCCTTACAAACAATGGTAATATTATTATTACTTTGAGCAGTACATTTTACTATTTTATAGTAATATATTTCAGTTAAAATGAATTTCTATTTTTTTTTCCAAATGAAACGCTGAAAAAATCTCTGAAGTGTCTCAGAGCAGTTCTGGAGATAAAGTTCATGTGTTCATGTCCTCATTTATTGAGAAGGCAGGTGTTGAAAACACTGTAAGCGTCTCACGTATGTTTGAGTTTGGGCGTTTCCAGCATTGAAGGACATCCGGGGCTTAGCCCAGACCATTTTATGTAAATACAGGGATCACTCGAAGAGTTTTTTTTTTTTTATTACAGTAACAATTTACTTTCAGTCAAAATACATCTTTAACATTATGCACACACACATACTCTCTCTCTCTCTCTCTCTCTCTCTCTCTCAACACACACACACACACACAGTCAACACTATTCACCTCTTGCTGTCTATCTGGTGTGTCCTTCTATATTTGTTTTATTACTCTCTCACCACTTGCTGTTGTCTCTCTCTCTCATGCGGGACAGGTCACAGGTGGTCCCCCTTTGGTAATATTAAGCGGGTTTTTGATTTACACACTGTTTAATGTTTGATGATGATCACGTTATTTTATATTTGAGTGAGTGAGCAATCTTCTATCAATTGTTTCAGCTTCTTCTCCTGTGTTTTTATCCGGATTAGATTCGGTACCTTTGGTAGTAATAACTAGCTAGTTATTACTAGTTATTACCTAAACAAATAGGCCTACAGTGAAAGCCAGCCAGATGATGATCTTCAGACTTTAAGGATAAAAAAAACTGAATTCTTACCCTCTGACTTCTTTCCGAAAAATCCCCAAAGTCTCGTTTGCTTCATTTTTCTTTATTTTTTCTTTCCTGCTCGCTGACTGTCTCGCACGCTTGCGGTTGACTCTAGCTCCTCCCCTACCTGCTGCATATTCAACAGAGAGGAAGAAACGGAGTAGCCCATAGGCTACCGACAGCAAAGAAACGTATTCTATATGCTTATTATTTTTAAGGTCTATTTTTAGAGGCTGTATGCAGTATTATGCAAAGCCAAAGCGCAATGAAATAAAGCAACTTATGATTTCGGGGGTTTACATAGGCTATTGTCCAGTTTCATATTTGCTCAGTGACAGTCATTACATTCGGGGCTTGACTCAAAATCGGCTGGCGCCGCCCCTGAAACTACGCTGTTCATTCACACAGAGACACGCAAAACATGCAGAATTATAAGCGACGCGCTTTGACTGGCTGTTGTCGCGTTCATTTCTGCTGTTGGTGAAACTCACATAATAGTTTGTGGTGACATCAAACGTTCCCCCATACCGTCTCTCCTCCGTCCTTGGATTGCCAGGTATCCATTTCAAGGATAGGCCTACGACACATTAGTAAAATGATACAATTTCATTTCCTTTTTCTACCGATAAACTTTATTGCGGCCGCGGTACATAATAAAAGTAGCCCCAAAAAACGCAATCCGCGGCTCTGTAATTTTTCCCGCAACTACATTTTCAAAATAGCCCAATTGTGCGGGAAAACCGCGACCCTGGCAACTACAAGTCCTGAAAAGTGAAGCCAAAGCGTCTCGATCGCCCCCAGATGGTTGTTCCCAGTATAGGTCATAAACCATGTAATTTAATGGGACGAAAGACGAACTAAACAATTAAATTACACTTCAAATAATTTTTTTGATGGTTTCTGTCATTTTATGTAATTTTTATCACACTGATGTAAGTTCAAGTGTTCATTTTTAATTTTTTTTAAGTTTGGTTTGAGTTAGTTATTTGATGCTATAAAAAGGGGGGTGTGATGTCATGTGATGTCATGACTGCTGTGATTGACAGCTTCTCTGAGCAAAGTAGTCACTGAGGCACCAACAGACTTTTTTTCTGGATTTTTATTTTCTTTACATTTTCACGCCCCTAAACATGACGCGGAACAATGCGAACTGTGATTGGTTGTTTTACATGTCAGTCAAACATCCTCTTGGGCGGTCTTTGGTCAATGAAAGCTGTGATCGAGTCCAGACCTTCTGTATGGATGCCAGCTGCCGTAAAAACCCAAAGAAGAAGAAGAAGAAGACCTTCTGTAGTCAGTCTGAAGGTCTGGTTGCGTGAGACTAATTTAGACCCTACTCTGAGCTAATTTAGTTCCCCCAAAAGGAGTTCCTAGATCTAAAAATCGTTCCTAGTGCCTGCAGTGCAAAAACAGCTAAATCTGGGTACTTTCTGGGTTCTTACGAACTATTAAAAGGTGGGAAAGCCCCTTATGGTTTGAAACTCTGGAGAGCAATTAATGGTGGAAGATGGTAACAAAGACGACTAATATCCCTCCAGAGTTCTCTGTTCTTCTCCTCAATAGCAGGTAGTGGCAGATAGCTTCAGGTATCTCCAGGAATTTGATGCAGTAATCCAGGAAGGTGGACAATGATGATGTCAGAGATCAAATTTGAGTAAGGAATAACAAAATTTTATTCAGAATAGGCAACTGATTACAATGGGTATAACTCTGATCACAAAAATATCAAGAAATATAAGTGAACCAAGTAAGTATGCAGGTTGCTGAAGTAAATAGACTTCAAGATAAAATTTGCTAACATGAATTAGCATGTTAGTAGCATCTTTGGCATGTTGCTAGCATTTCAAGAGTTCACACTTACAAATAATCAGTAAAAAATATGTGTATTTGGTGTGCTGTCCGAGGGGAGCGCTCTGAGCTTGGAATTGGGCCCGAACCCAGAGTACTCCCCTGTATCTCTGGTTAGGACATCAACCAGGCGAGTGTTATTAGGAATTGTTTAGATGTTGATGTTTTATTGAAAATAATAAAGTTTGAAGTCACCGTTATTGGAGGTAAGCACTTGCATTAGTTTAAGAAAACAGAAAAATTGCATTTTTATGCAGCATTTTTCTGTATTCTTAAATTACAAAAAATGTGAATTACTGTAATTTGTCANCTAATATCCCTCCAGAGTTCTCTGTTCTTCTCCTCAATAGCAGGTAGTGGCAGATAGCTTCAGGTATCTCCAGGAATTTGATGCAGTAATCCAGGAATAGGGTTGCCACCCGTCCCGTGAAATACGGAATCGTCCCGTATTTACAGCCAAAATGACGCGTCCCGTATCAAATCAATACGGGACGCGATTTGTCCCGTATTTTACATAGGTCCACATTATGCAGCATCCCATGCAAATCAGCCCACCTGCATTGTGTGAAGACACGTCCTATTCTGCCCCTGATTGGGTAACACTCGCTGCCATCATGGTTTGATTGGTTTGTTTCAGGTTCATGGGCCGTGAATCACGGCCAATCAGAGTCAGAGGAGGGCGGGACGCGCCTCGCCGGTTCTCTCCTGAGGCAGATAGTGTAATGTTTTTTGTTTTTTTTATCACCTCAAGTTTTTGATTGATAACGTTAGATTTCATATGCTGCCTATTAAGAAATAATGTTAATAATGTCCATTAATCATGTTATGGTATGATTTGTTTATTAAGGTTAATTTGTACAGTCAGACACATAAGCATTACTTTAATAAGAGATAAGAGATATATATTTAATACATATTTAATCAAAATATAGTACCTATGTGAATAAAATAAACAACTATTTGTTATGCTTAACCAATTTAAATAATTGCATCATTCAATACTATAGAATTAGCAATAGACAATATAAAAATAGAATACATAAATATATTTACTCACCAATAATAAAAATGTTAAGTGTTTTACTTAAGAAATGTTTGTAGATATTATATCATTTACAGTTATTTAGGTGTGGTTTCACTGTTTGGATGGTGTTACTGAAAACAATGACAAATATTTGAGCCAAAATCTTTGTTCACAACAAATGACAATTTACAATTTGTTTAATTTATAATTACTAAGTTATGGATCTGTTAATTTAATAAGTTAATAAAATATGGTTCACTTCTCACAAGTTCCTCCAAAAGCTTATTTTTTGTGGTCTCAGTCACACTTTTTTGGCCTATGTTTATTATTGTCATCGCTGTGTATTGAATATGAACACTTAAGTTGTGAGAGACTGAGTGCATCTGTTCACACTGATTTCAATAGCAGATATCTTATTATAATGTCCATTGGTATCAATCTTAATATTTTTATGAAAACATGTTTTAAGTTATGATATACCACCACTGGCATGCCATCGGGACTGTGGTCATCGTGGCCCCGAGGGGTGTGGCCCCTGCTGCGGCCGGCGTCCCTTATTTTTCTGTATTGAAGGTGGCAACCCTATCCAGGAAGGTGGACAATGATGATGTCAGAGATCAAATTTGAGTAAGGAATAACAAAATTTTATTCAGAATAGGCAACTGATTACAATGGGTATAACTCTGATCACAAAAATATCAAGAAATATAAGTGAACCAAGTAAGTATGCAGGTTGCTGAAGTAAATAGACTTCAAGATAAAATTTGCTAACATGAATTAGCATGTTAGTAGCATCTTTGGCATGTTGCTAGCATTTCAAGAGTTCACACTTACAAATAATCAGTAAAAAATATGTGTATTTGGTGTGCTGTCCGAGGGGAGCGCTCTGAGCTTGGAATTGGGCCCGAACCCAGAGTACTCCCCTGTATCTCTGGTTAGGACATCAACCAGGCGAGTGTTATTAGGAATTGTTTACATGTTGATGTTTTATTGAAAATAATAAAGTTTGAAGTCACCGTTATTGGAGGTAAGCATTTGCATTAGTTTAAGAAAACAGAAAAATTGCATTTTTATGCAGCATTTTTCTGTATTCTTAAATTACAAAAAATGTGAATTACTGTAATTTGTCATTAATTTCATAATACTTAAGATAACAGCCGAACTGTTAATTTAGAGATAATTCTACAGAGTTTTGACTACAATTTAAAATAAAACAACCATCAGTTATTTTCTGTAAAATTTGTAATGTTTTACCTCTCATGCTGATTGGATAGGCAATTTAAACGTGATCCTCCCGAACTTTGTTGTTGCTAGCATTTTTTAACAAAATGCTAATATGAATTAACATGTTTTAGCACATTGCTAGCATGAATTAGCATGTTGCTAGCATGTCCTAACACATTGCAAACAGCAATTAACATGTTATTAGCATATTTTAACTTATTGCTAACATGAATTAGCATGTTTTAACATAATTACTAACATGAATTAGCATGTTTTGGTAACATGTTTCACAGGTAGCTAACACGACTTAACATGTTGCTAGGATGTTTTAACACATTGCTAGCATGAATTAGGTTTTTGCATGTTGCTAGCAAGAATTAACATTTTGCTAGTATGTTTACCACATTGCTAGCATGGTTTAGCATGTTGTTTTAACATGTTAATAACATGTTTTATCACACTGCTACCATGATTAATATATGGCTACAATGAATTTGCATGTTTTTACACATTGTTAACATGAATTAGCATGTTGCTAACATGATTTAGATACTTGGTGGATGAAGCTTTACTCCATCCACCTTATTTTTCAGGTAAGAGCGGGCGTGGCCATTTGTACATTTAATGTGTCTGGCTTCCGGTGCCATTCGGTGTCAGTTGGAGGAAAGCTGCTTTCTCCACATCTGTCCCTCATGCCTGTCAATTATGCTGCCAAAGGGAAACTATCCACTTCCTCTAGTGCCTCTTCTCCAAGCGTGATGGGCATTGCACTGGCTGTGCTGATCTTTAGTACCTTGCTTTTCTCTCTATTGATGTTGAGGCTCAGACTTGCTGAGGTATCCGCGACAGTGCTGGTCGTTTCCTGCATCTGTTGTTGGGAGTGAGAGAGAAGGGCCAGGTCATCTGCAGTCAAATTGTCAGTTGCAAACAAGATTGCAACATTATGTATCATCTTAGAGCAGTGGCTGGAGTGGAACTCGCCTCTCTACGTCAGTTTCATAGACTATAAGAAGGTGGATAGACAGACCCTCTGGAAGATACTGAGACACCATGGAGTGCCAGAAAATATCACAAACATCATCAAAAACTCTTATGAAGGTAGGGTATCATTTATCATATAGTAGGATATCGTGTCTAAATAAATAGTTTAAATATTAACGGATATTGTTAAAGGTGCCATAGAATGCTTTTTCACAAGATGTAATATAAGTCTAAGGTGTCCCCTGAATGTGTCTGTGAAGTTTCAGCTCAAAATACCCCATACATTTTTTTGTATTCATTTTTTTAACTGCCTATTTTGGGGCCTCATTAAATATGCGCCAATTCAATGTGCTTCCCCTTTAAATGCTCGCGCTCCCCGCCCCAGAGCTCTGTCTGCAACTCTATAATACATTGCATAAACAAAGTTCACACAGCTAATCAAATTTTGTTGATTTTGTTCTGAGACCGTTAGTCACATCTCTTCCCAGTTATCTGAGAGATACAGCAGATTTCCTCCAATGTCTATCAACTATTCAATATGTTGAGCAGGATGTTTTACTGGCAACTATGGATGTGACTTCACTATACACCAATATTCCACATCATGAAGGTCTATTGGCCCTTAAACATTTTCTTGATTTACGTGTGGAGGACAATGCCCTTCCATCTAAATTTATCATTGAAATGGCTGAAATGGTTCTCACTAAGAATTATTTCCTATTTGAAAACCAGTATTATTTACAGATTGAGGGCACTGCTATGGGGGCCACCATGGCTCCAGACTATGCCAATTTATATCTGGGCTTTTTGGAGGATAGATATGTTTTTAATAACAATCCTTTTTTTGACAATATCATTCTGTTTAAGAGATACATTGATGATTGTTTTGTTATTTACAAAGGTTCTGCAAGTGATTTTGAAGCATTTGTTCTATATATGAATTGCCTTAGACCTTCGATTAAGTTCACACATGAGGTTGGAATTACAAATGTCAGTTTCTTGGATACTTCTATATCAATTGTTGACAAACAGATTGTTTCCTCTCTTTATAGAAAAGATACAGCTAAGAACAGTCTCCTTCATGCTACCAGTGCCCATCCAACTTCTTTAAAACGTGGGTTACCCTATAGTCAATTTTTAAGACTTCATCGTATCTGCTCTAGGAAGGAAGATTTTGATGTTAAAGCCCATAACCTATATGCAGATTTTAAATCACGTGGATATCCCAATAAGTGGCTTGACGGTGCACAGTTTACAAGAACGTGAAGAAAGTAACTTGATTGCAATTAATAGCAAAAAAAGCTATCCATGTGTTTTTAAATCTGCATTTAGTCCATTGAGCAATGATATCAGGAGGATTATTAAGAGTCCCTGGCACATCATTCAAAGTGATCCTCAGTTATTGAATGTATTTAATGATCCACCACTTTTTGTTTCTTCTAGGAGTTCTAGTCTGAGGGATAAGCTCGTTCATGCAGACACTCATGTCTCTTCTCCGACCACCCTAGTTGATGCCCAGGGTAATTTTCCATGCTACAGGTGTACTTCTTGCACAAAATATGTCAAATGTCAATCATTTGTACATCCTTGTACACAAAAAACATATAAGATCAAACAATTGATAACTTGCAAGAGTACATATGTGATTTATATTATCATTTGTCCATGTTCTCTGTTATATGTTGGTAAAACTACACGTGCTTTACGCACTAGAATGATTGAACATACAAGTGCAATTCGCAGACGGGATGATACATCTCCCATCTATCGTCACTTCAATCTGGCTAAACATTCTTTGTCTGACATGAAGTTCCTGGGCATCGAGAGGATTTTACCTCATAGAAGAGGCGGAGATAGAGACAAGAAATTGTTGCAAAGGGAGGCATTTTGGATTTTTGAACTTAAATCTTTATTTCCTGATGGCATGAATGAAGAACTTTTTTTCTTTTTTTCTTTTGTAATACTTGTTTTCATAGTTTTGTTTGCATATTTCATGTAGTTTGTGCTATGTTCATTGCCTTTCAGACTCTCTTGCTGTGACACTTGTGATAATTGATTGTTATTGGTGCTAATTGATGATTGTGATAATTGGATTAAGCTGATGGCTCTGAATTGTTTGTCTTTCTAGACCCACTGTATGTCATTTCCATGTACTGGAAAATTGCTCAGATTCTCCATAACGGTCAAATTCTTCATAAATGCAAGACATTGTCATCCTTTAATGACAGAAATATATACAAACTACATAAATATATTAAAATATATATTAAAATGAACTAGATATACATGGAAACAAGTTTTGTTCCGTGTATGTGTTACAATATCATTATGTTCTTATTTTGGTTGATTAGGAACTAGTGATCAGCACCAGGACTGGATTCACAATACTGTTCAGGTCAGAATCGCTCATACAGTCTGTTTAATAATAGTTAGCATTTACCATGTAGGCCTTTCAAATTCTTTTTTTTTTTTTTTCTTGCTTTCCATTGTGAAATGGGACAAGATGATTGGACAGTGCTGAAGTTATTTACACACCACTGAGTAATATTTCTTAAATCATCATCCTTTATACACCTAGCATCATCTCTTGTGCTCATACGCATTGAATTATGTCACTCACATTGAATCTGTTATTAGAAGTTTATTCAATGCTAAAGAAATTTTCTGCTTTAAACTTTAAAAATCTAACCTGGAATCACCTGTACTGTTGGCTTTGTCTCTTTGCTCTGATATTATTTTCTTGTGATTAGCATATGGAATCGTAATATGGAATTGCTGTCAGTCATGATGGTGATTTATAACCACAAAATGAACCACTAATGGGAGAAAAGTGCTGTTGTATATGTGCTGCAGGTAAAACAGATGGAAAGACGGACACACCACTTAGAAAGAAAATTGTTTCTTATATTCATATTCAGATTCATATCTCCATTCATGTATCCTCATTCTCTTGGGACATGCAGTCTCATCCTGTTTCAGTATAAGGGTGCATGATTTAAACCTGACTCAGTATGCTATATCTTTTCTAACTGATCCGACTTACGGTTTTCATTAAACGGAAGATCAAAACTGAAAATCTCCCAAACTCCCATAGACCTTCATTGAGGTGGTCAAAGCTTTCATAGAATCACTCTAATAGGCCTTGATCACAGTCTGCTCCGATTAGTAGATTAAACTAATTTCCACCTGCATTATTGTCAATAGACGGATGCCAGTTTTGTGAAGAAAATTACGCTAATTTAGTTTAACTTAAAGGTGCCATAGAATTGAAAATTGAATTTACCCTGGCATAGTTGAATAACAAGAGTTCAGTACATGGAAATGACATACAGTGAGTCTCAAACACCATTGTTTCCTCCTTCTTATGTAAATCTCATTTGTTTAAAAGACCTCCGAAGAACAGGCGAATCTCAACATAACACCGACTGTGACGCAACAGTCGGGGTCATTAATATGTACGCCCTCAACTTTTGCATATACCAGCCCATGTTCAGGGCATTAGACAAGGCAGTATGGATCTGTGCACAGCCGAATCAACAGACTAGGTAAGCAAGCAAGGACAATAGCGAAAAATGGCAGATTGGGCAATAATAACTGACATGATAACATGATATTTTTAGTGATATTTGTACATAGTCTTTCTAAATGTTTCGTTAGCATGTTGCTAATGTACTGTTAAATGTGGTTAAAGTTACCATAGACCTTTTGTCACACTTCCGGGTTTTTGGCTTCCGGAATGATCCACGCCGGGTAAAAGTTTTTCCGGTTAGAGTGATAGATAGCCTCGTTCAGAACCAGCTCGGGAATCAAAGTCATTTTACGAATTAAATGTCATGAAAATGTTTGAACGTTCTTGGTGAATTATTGGTGAGACTACAGAGCTCTCATTAAGAGCTAAATTTAATAAATAATTCAAAGTGATGGCAGTTAAACTGGTGATATTCTTCGTGTCTGTTTGGCGCGGCTGTGCATTATCGTGCTTCATGTGCTGTAAAGACAGTGCCTGCGTCTCAAATAGTAGTCCTAAATAGTAGTCTATGTGACATTAGTAATATACAGTACTATTTAGGGTGGATATGCACATTGGGATGTAGGCTATAGAGTGTTTTAGCGACATGCTGGGGAAGAGATCAGCTGGCAGCTCCCTTATCACGCAAGCCTGATCCTCTGATTCATGAAACAGGACCGCTCGCACCCTGATATTTCTGGATATAAACACTTCAGTCCAGTGGCGGCTACTGGTCTGTCAGAGAGGGGAAGCTCATTTTCGGCCTACATCATAAAATTGTCTATTTATTTAAAAGTAAATTCTGCCCTACGTTCCTTTTCAAGAAAATGGTCTGTGACCCTGTCGTACCAACTAGGAGTCTTTTCAAGTAAAAAAATATTAAACTCTGTAAAACTGAAACAAGGAATGTGGTGTATAATTGTGTGAAATGTATGATGAAAATCAAGCAATTTCGCCAAGCAAATATCAAAGAAATAGGTTGCAGCAGTTTTTATTTCGACTGAACTTGAGAAATCCGCGATGGGACTGAGCGCGAATAGCTTCAGTGATTCCTTATAGTACAGAATCGCTGTCAGTCAAAAGGAGATGCAGTCTTTCGACAGACCCTCCAATCATCACGCAGAAGCTCGGAGTCCGGGCCAGCCCACTCCCCATTCACCCCCAGAGACGCTGAGCGTCCGTGGGCGGGACATAATCGCAGCGTTTATCCAATGACCGTCTAGTTTCGAAGCGCTGAAAAAAACCGTTCAAAGCAGCCCCATTGAAGTCAATGGACGCTGGGCTTCAATAGGGAAATGCACTGTGACGGTGCGGGAATGTATGAGAAGGAAATCGAGTCAGCCGACCTGCTATATGTAACTGATTCTGAACGAACTCGTCTTTGAGATGAACGTTTTCTAACGCATTTTTAGTCAATAAAATGTTAATACAATAGTACATATTTGACCATTAATTTTGTGACATTATAAGGGAAGCCGAGCTTCCCTTGCAGGCTTAAAGAAATCGTCCCTGCTTCAGTCATCTCTCTCATATTTTCCAGTCGTCATCATCTTAAAGTGTGTATTATGCACAGTATTATTGTGCTGTTGCAACATAATTGCAAAGACTGATAGTTGTGTACAGTGTGTTGTTGAAAATTAATTGTGTCTTAGTTTAATCATTTTTATCGATCAGGATTAGTTATAACATATGCTTGAATGTGGGATGTAATGCCATATGAGATTTACATGCTATATATTTTTTAAATGTATTAAACGACAATAGGCTATCTCACGACTTTATATCCCCCACTGAAGTATATATTGGGAGTTAAAAAAAATTTTTTAATGAATAAATTATATAAATAATGTTCGTCGTACGTAATACGATCGGGGAAATTGCTGAATGATTAGCTGCGTAGCCGTAGCCTAAACTGTATGACAGCTGGTAATATAAATCCACCTGCCGGTAAATTTGAGCAATGGCCTGAGTGGCCGTATAAGCTACAAACAAGTAGAAAATAATTTCTTTGTAGATTATACAACAGCAACTTGGAAAACAGAAAAGGTAAGAAGCGATATTTGAGAAAAGAGCATATCAATCTAATAGCCGTAGACGCATAGCGGAACTAACTTTACCCTGCGTCACGTGACTTCGATTCTTGTGAAAAAGGTCTATTGTTTCTTACTGTGTTCACGGAGACAAGAGCCGTCGTTATTTTCATTATTAAACACTTGCAGTCTGTATAATTCATAAACACAACTTCATTCTTTATAAATCTCTCTAGCAGTGTGTAATGTTAGCTTTAGCCACGGAGCACAGCCTCAAACTCATTCAGAATTAAATGTAAACATCCAAATAAATACTATACTTACATAATCGGGTATGCTGCATGACGAACACTTTGTAAAGATTCATTTTGAGGGTTATATTAGCTGTGTGAACTTTGTTTATGCAGTGTATTATAGAGTTGCAAGCTTGGGGGCGGGGAGCGCGAGCATTTAAAGGGGAAGCGCGTTGAATCGGCGCATATTTAATGATGCCCCAAAATAGGCAGTTAAAAAAATGAAAATCTATGGGGTATTTTGAGCTGAAACTTCACAGACACATTCAGGGGACACCTTAGACTTATATTACATCTTGTGAAAAAGCGATCTATGGCACCTTTAACAATAACCGTTAATATTTAAAACTATTTATTTAGACACGATACCCTACTATATCAATCAAATTGAATTTGTATCAATTAAATGACTGACAGCAAAGTTAGAAATTATTAAATATCATCAAAAGATTAATCAAACAGAGATCCCCCATCTATATTTACATATTAATTTACATTTACTATGACAAATGACTTCACAGTCAATATAAACTACAAGGAAAAATTATGAGATCATCTATAAAAATAAATGTGCTCACAATGGACAGGAAGTAGCCCATGCAGTTTAAGTTCCGCTTTATTGACTATATAAAGTGAACTAGTAAGAGTTTAGAATATATTCTCTCAGACACAAGAAGTGAGAGTTGAAGATCGACTGAGACAATGGAGACACAAAGGATCCTCATGAGGAGTTTGGCTGTTGTGGTCGTTGCATCTGTGATCTGGACTATAACAGGTAAAATGCTTTAAACTGTTTGTATATTATTCTGTCTGATGGAACGATGCAGAATATTGAGGTTTACCTTGTTCTTCTGTCTTAGCAGATGCACAACAGAGGGTGTTCACATGCTGTACTGTCATCTCCAAAGCAGAGTTTACTGATCCAGTCATCAGTGTCAGGCTGCAAAAAGAAAGTCTTCCATGTATGAGCGCCGTCATGTAAGAATCGCAGTTCCTCTCTAAAGAAAACATGCCATGATTAGAGATCAACAGAGGCTGATGTTATATTTCTGTTTTCATTCTCTTTGACAGTTTTGAGACTGAACGAGGAGAGTTCTGCTATGATCCTAGACAACAATGGGTGAAGAAGAAATTTATGCAGTTTATGTAAGTTAAACCCAACAAGTACAGCAAAATTTGTAACAACATAAAAAGCTTATAAAGTGTTCATATTGTTACATATTTAGAATAGTAATCTTTTTTTTTTTACAGAAGAGCTCAAAGAAACAGTCAGACTTCCACGCCACCACCAGCATCATCTATCAGTGCGCACACTCGTGTGAGAGGATCTTCCCAATCAACTGAGAGCTCATGAATCATGAACATCTGAAAATAAACTCATAATGAGAACACATCTTGAAGTAGTTACGCATTTTGAAACTACTTTTAAAGTTTAAGAGAATTTGCTGTTGTATTTTGAAAATATTTCAAGCGACAGTTAGTAAATAATGTGTATTTAAACTGAATATTTCAAATATATGTTGTCAGATATGACGTAAATTAATTTGGCAGTGAAACGTCAGTTCTTAATTTATTCAATTTATTCAGAAACTGAATTATAGTGAAACTGTTTTAGAACAAATGTGTTTAAATAAAATATTAGAATATATTATATTTCACTCAATGTACTGGAAATGGACTTGTGTCATTAACTCCTGTGTGAAGAAGGGTGACGCAAGTCTGAGTGAATTTCAAACTGATATGTATGAGAACAAACCTGAAAANCCCAATGAAATGTTTAATGCTGTGGACAAGCAGTGTGGACAGGATTTAGACAGGATCTTACATTGCACAGGAGCATTTCGCACCCTAGTTCATTTTATTGGGAAATGTGGTAATGTATCTCAGATTTCCTATTTGGTTGGGGAATAATAACTTGGTTTATTTGCATTAATGCACAGATGATGAATAGATATATATCCCAGGGAATGTGTTTCATTATCATTTCATTAGTTTAGTGTCTAACAACAATGTATAACCAATTGCAAACTGACAATTATTTTTCAGGTGTTTCTCATGCCAGGCTGTGATGTCAAGGTCCCCAAGTGAAAGCTTAACTCTCTGCGGACGGCAAATCCGTCAGTATACATCGGGGACCTTGCCGTGCTTGTCTATGGAAGGGAAACCCTGTCTCATTCAAGCTTGACAGGAAGACAGTCAGGGGCACACAAAGATGTGGAATCAAAGCCACAGCTTGATAGCACAAAACTTGATGCTATATTTGGTGAGTGTATTTAATTTAAGGGAAATTTCATTTTTAAAATGAAATAAATTCCTACACATTTCTCATACATTTCTACTTTTCAAAATGATGTTCGGCGTTGGAGGTGACAGTGATTGTGTTAAATTACTGTCACCTCCAACATGGATCAAAAAGGAACATTCCAAACATTTTGTGAAAAGTTAATCTATAAAAGTTTAATTTGGGATCATCAGTTTGGATTTGTGAATGTCACAAAAGAAAAGAAGAAAATAATCACACAATGGAGGAAACAAAAGAACCAAGACCCCTTTGATGATGCCCCAAAAATAATCTTATTTTATGTAAAGTTAGACATTTAAAGGTCATTTTCAGCTGTCTGTTGGTAAATATAGAAATTATTGCATTAGTTTTCAGAAACTTGAATTGCATATCACTACATGCTACTTTGACTGTTTTATTGTGTTAATTCTGGATGATGTATTTGGGGTCACAGAAAAAAAAAATATAAGCTATGTTTTATTTTGTTCTGTTTGTGTGTGTGTTTGTGTTTTTGTGTGTGTGTGTGTGTGTGTGTGTGTTTTAACTCACAGACCATGCTCTGTCAAAGTTCCCTGACATCACCATGCAAGATGTGAGACGCAACATAAGAAAAAAATGCAACAACGAAAACTACATCAAGCAAGCTACTGCAAAGAAGCCCATTTGAATAGAACATTTTTGTTGTCATATATTTGAACAATAATTGTTTGGATTTGTAGTTTCTTTAGGAACTGATATCTTGTATGACACTACCGTAAACATTGTGTTTACTGTTTTGTTTTGAACTGGAGTATAAATGTGAGTGTCATTGTTATTTTGTTTATGTGGAATCCTATACAATAGATTTGTTTGAAATTATTGATTTATAAAGATAACTTATGTTCATAATTCTGAGTATGTGAATTTTTGTGTAGTCCACTGATAGTGTACATAAGAAGTTACTTATAATTTAAAGTGCAATTAAAGGTATATTTAAAGTAAAATAATTAATACCTAAATATCGTAGTGTACTTAAAGTGCAAAACTAATAAAGAATTAGTAAACTGTGATGTTAAGTCCACTTAAAGAATACTTGTAGTGTAAAACTACTAAACTAGTAGTTTACTGAGAGTACACTAAAGGAGCAAAAATAATATATAATTAGTAAACTTGTAGTATAAAACTACTAAACTAGTAGTTTACTGAGAGTACACTAAAAGAGCAAAAATAATATTTTATTAGTAAACTACAAGTATGATGGTGAGTTCACTTAAAGAAAACTTGCAGTATAAAACTACTAAACTAGTAGTTTATTCAGAGTACACTAAAAGAAAACGTGCAAGTATACTTGCAGTGTAAAACTACTAAACTAGTAGTTTACTGAGAGTATACGTCAAAGTGAACTTTCATAAACTAAAAAATTGCTACAAGTAATAAAATAATAAACTACTGGTACATTCATAAGTTCACTTGCAGTACAAATGAGAAACATAATTATGAACTAGTTGTGCACTTAAAGTTTACTACTGTACACTTAAACATATACTTTTATATACTTCAAGTGGGCCAATTTAGTCCCAAGCGGTATTAAAATAGTACACTTACAAGTTTACTACTAGTAAATATTGACATTAGTATACTTACTACATAAAGTATACTTATAAATATACTTGAACATTACTCAAGTATACTTCATAAAATGAACTTAGTATACTTTTTTTCGTAAGGGTTAGCATGTTTCTAACATGTTTTATCACACTGCTACCATGATTAATACATTGCTAGCATAAATTACCATGTTTTTACACATTGTTAACATGAATTTGCATGTTTTTACACATTGTTAACATGAATTTGCATGTTGCTAGCATGTTTTACCATGTTGATAACATGATTTAGATACTTGGTAGCTAGATACTTGGTGAAGCTTTACTCCATCCAGCTTATTGTTCAGGTAAGAGCGGGCGCGGCCAGTTGTACATTTAATGTGTCTGGCTTCCGGTGCCATTCGGTGTCAGTTGGAGGAAAGCTGCTTTCTCCACATCTGTCCCTCATGCCTGTCAATTATGCTGCCAAGGCAAGGGAAACTATCCACTTCCTCTAGTGCCTCTTCTCCAAGCGTGATGGGCATTGCACATGGCTGTGCTGATCTTTAGTACCTTGCTTTTCTCTCTATTGATGTTGAGGCTCAGACTTGCTGAGGTATCCGCGTAAGTGCTGGTCGTTTCCTGCATCTGTTGTTGGGTGTGAGAGAGAAGGGCCAGGTCATCTGCAGTCAAATTGTCAGTTGCAAACCAGATTGCAACATTATGTATCATCTTAGAGCATTGGCTGGAGTGGAACTCGCCTCTCTGCGTCAGTTTCATAGACTATAAGAAGGTGTCTGACAATGTGGCTAGACAGATCCTCTGGAAGATACTGAGACACCATGGAGTGCCAGAAAATATCACAAACATCATCAAAAACTCTTATGAAGGGATGAACTGCAGGATAGTTCAGGCAACTCATGAATGCCTTTCTAGTACGAACAGGAGTGAGGCAAGGCAGTTTGAGCTTCATGCTGCTTGTTAATCTCATTCCTGGCAACACCGGCAGCGCTGACAACTGCATCTCTAAGATAATGTTACACAATAAAATAAAAGATGACATACATTTAGTAGGGTATTGTGTCTAAATAAACAGTTTTAAATACTGATGGTTATTGTTGTTAAGTTAAACTAAATTAGCTCAGTTTTCTTCACAAAACTGGCATCCGTCTATTGACAATAATGCAGGTGGAAATTAGTTTAATCTACTAATCGGAGCAGACTGTGATCAAGGCCTATTAGAGTGATTCTATGAAAGCTTTGACTGCCTCAATGAAGGTCTATGGGAGTTTGGGAGAATTTCACATTTTTGATCTTCCATTTAATGAAAACTTTAAGTCGGATCAGTTAGAAAAGATCACTAGTTCCCGATCAACCTTTATAAGAACATAATGATACAGAAACACATTACTGGATACACAGAACAAACCGTGCTTCCATGTATATCCAGTTCATTTTAATATATATTTAATATATTTCTGTCATTAAAGGATGACAATGTCTTGCATTTCTGAAAAATTTGACAGTTATGGAGAATCTGAGTATGAGAATATTGTGAAATGGAAAAACTTGATAAAATAATTTTATTTAAATATTATAATTAACTGGTCAAAGTTACAAGATAAAATATATTTGAATCACTGAATAAAAAAAACTGACTTGTCCTTTATTGGAATATTAAAATGATTAGCATTTTGCAGAATATATTGAATTTTTTATCAATTAAATGACTGACAGCAAGGTTAGAAATTATTAAAAATCATCAAAAGATTCATCAAACAGAGATCCCTCATCTATATATATATAATAATTTACACTTACTATGACAAATGACTTCACACCCATTATAAACTACAAGGAAAGCATATGATGATGAAACAAAAAAATTATGAAATCATCTACAAAATAAATGTGCACAATGGACAGGAAGTATAGCCCATGCAGTTTAAGTTCCTCTTTATTGACTATATAAGGTGAACTACTAAGACTCTTGAATATATTCTCTCAGACACAAGAAGTGAGAGTTGAAGATCGACTGAGACAATGGAGACACAAAGGATCCTCATGAGGAGTTTGGCTGTTGTGGTTGTTGCATCTGTGATCTGGACTATAACAGGTAAAGTGCTTTAAACTGTTTTTATATTATTCTGTCTGATGAAACGATGCAGAATATTGAGGTTTAACTTGTTCTTCTGTCTTAGCAGATGCACAACAGAGGGTGTTCACATGCTGTACTGCCGTCTCCACAGTAGAGTTTACTGATCCAGTCATCGGTGTCAGGCTGCAAAAACAAAGTCTTCCATGTGTGATGGCCGTTATGTAAGAATCACAATTCCTCTCTAAAGAAAATATGCCATGATTAGAGATCAACAGCGTCTGATGTTATATTTCTGTTTTCATTCTCTTTGACAGTTTTAAGACTGAACGAGGAGAGTTCTGCTGTGATCCTAAACAATCATGGGTGACGGAGAAAGTTAGGCAGTTTGTGTAAGTTAAACCCACAAGTGTGGTGAAACACACCATGAATATAACAACAGAAGCTTATAAAGTGTTAAGTATTTATTAAGATTTTCTTGTATTCACTTTTTTTTTTTCACGGCAGCGCTCAAAGCAACAAACCCAGACTTCCACGCCAGCACCAGCATCATCTATCAGTGAGCACACTCGTGTGAGAGGATCTACCCAATCAACTGAGAGCTCATGAATCATGAACATCTGAAAATAAACTCATAATGAGAACACATCTTGAAGTAATTAAGCATTTTGAAACTATTTTTAAAGTTTTAATCTATTTTTTAATGTGAATATTAATATTTCAAGCGACAGTTAGTAAATTATATGTATTTAAATTGAATATTTAAAATATATGTTGTCATACATATGATGTTAAGAAATTTGGCAGTAACAAATCAGTTCTTATTTATTTAATTTATTCAGAAACTGAATTATAGTGAATTTGTTTTAGAGCAAATGTTTTTAAAAAAAATATTAGCATATGCTATATTTCACATTGAAATATATTTCACTCAATGTACTGGAAATGGATTTGTGTCATTAACTCCTGTGTGAAGAAGGGTGACGCAAGTCTGAGTGAATTTCAAACTGATTTGTATGAAAACAAACCTGAACATTTTTGTCAGTTTATAATATTTAAATGAACGAGAGCAATCTGAAACTACAAATAAACAATGATCAGCAGCTTCTGGTTTTGCATGTGGTTGATGTTTCTGAATGTGTGCAAGAGGTCCTCTGTCAGAGATGAAGACACCTTTTCTCTTTATCTTTATTCTTTCCTTTGCAGTTGGTTGTATCCATGTATCCATCCCTGTGCTACTTGATTAATAATAATTAAATGTTGCTGATTATGAAAAACCTTGGAAGAACCCAAAAAAGGAAGTCAATATCCTGTCTTGAAAAATACCATATAAAAGAACTTGTGTCTAGATAGCACCTTCTAAACAGACACTAGCCTGCAGACATCTTCTTCTTTTGGTTTTCTGAATATTTTTTGCAAACATCATGCACCTCTAATGGTGATATTTCTTGTGTGTATTACTGCACTTGTTAGCAGAAAGTCAAATGTAAGTTTTGGAATTTTTTATCATTGGATTTGTATTTTTATAAAGAGCTTCTGTACTGATTATAATGGATCTGCTAATTTTAATGTTTTTGTTTTGTTTTGTGTTTTTGGTTTTTTTTACATTTATACTCCAATTTTGCATTTAAGATCCATTTAATTCACACCCACAAGCTTTCATAATCCAAAGGCAGAGTCTGTCCAAAAATGAAAATTCTTTCATCTTCTACTTCTTCTCATGTTACTGACCTTCTTCTGTGGAAGTCAAAAGAAGCTATTTTTAATAAAGTTAGAAGCTAAACAGTTTCTGTTTCCATTGTCTTCTGTTGTATGGACAAAAACATACAATGGAAGTCAATGGGAAACGAAACTGGTTGATTATTATAATTTTCATTTTATTTCAATGTATATCTGTCCTGCAGATTCTAGAAGTACTGATCTGATCCAAAAGCGCATTGGATTCAGCACAGACTGGAAGGTACAACCCTAATATTAATATGAGATCTTAATGATACTTGTGTATTGATAAAAAAAATTATAATAATAAAAAAACTCATAACACGATCATCTTTCCTCCAGGTCTGAAGATTGAGGACTGAGTCAATGGAGGCCTAGAAGATGCCACAAATCTATTTATATATCAATCTATTAAAAAAGAAACAGTTTGGGAACAGTTTGGATTGTATTTAATCATATTTAAGCTGAAAGAAATAGTTCACCCAAAAAGGAAAATTCTGTCATTATTTACTCACCCTTATGTGATTATGAATCAGTATTACTTTCTCTCTTCTGTGGGATAAGTTACTGTAATGATACTTTTGAGTCCTTTTTGAGGTTGAAAGATTCGATCCCCATTGACTGTAGCTGAATGGAGACAAACGAGCTCAGAATACTGATATTTTTTCAATTATATAAGAATTTTTGTTTTGTGATGAAATATTTCTCTACCTACTGAATATATTGTTACAGTAATAGAATTTGTGCCATCTAGTGGAGAACAGCAACCAATGCACAGAGTAAGTCATGAAATTGATCAGCCAAATAAAGTGTCAACCCGAGTTTACTTGGATAGTAACTAAAAGAATAAATAAACATGCTATCATTCATAAACAGACAAAAACAGAAGTAAAGCTGAAGCAAGTAACAACTTTACACATCCCCAAACCAAAAGAGGTAATGTATTGGGAAGTTGTATTATATTAATGTAACTATGGGCTACAGTCATATTCTAACAGTTCCATGTGACATGGTACTTAATAGGCCCATGGTTCTAAATGTTATTAAACACGCACACACACACACACACACACACACACACACACGTACTATTGTATTGTCATGTATTTTAGAACCACCCATAATTTCTGCCAGACTATGAAAAGGAGAAGCACATGGGAGGAGTGGAAGTCGCTTATTTACTTTAAAAGCTGTTTTTGGCTTGTCAAAGTAAAATTTGAACGTAACAGATGTAATGGCTGTTTCATCAAAGCAAATTTGTCCAGGTCTAAAACTATTTATGATGCATATTGTTGATTTAGAAATGTATAAAACCATGCAAGTCATTTAGCTAATATTATTCTGAATTGGTAAGCTTGTTAGTTTTTCCTAAAATGGCAGCTATGGGGCAAAGTGAGCCAAATGATGTGGGGTAAATTGAGCCAGCGTTTTAACTTACCCCACCATAAGGCAATGAATTTAAGTTAAATCTGAAGTATAAACTGGTGTCATTTCAATGTAATATTACGCAACTGGTTTAGTTTATGTGATAGGATAGTTTATGTGATAGGAATAGTGTACAAGTAAATCCTTCTCTGATATGAAGAGGATGTTTAAATATATATATATCTTTCCACCTGTAGTCTCTATGGCCTAACATGGTCGACATTTCAGAAAAACTACCATGTCAAGAACCTTTGGACTAAAATGTTTATTAGTTTCAGTGACATTTATTCATTCTTATTTAGTTTTTATTCAATTTTACTCAACAAACTCTGTTAGGTCTGTTTATGGGAAGGTTACAACTTTGATGTTCAACTTATTGTTTCAGAAATGCAAACAATTAAAGATACTGAAATTTCAACTTGCTCGCTCAACTTTACTCAAATTTTTGAATGCTGTTTAATTTAGATTTATAAAAAAGATATGTGTAAAATATTATAATATATTACAAAATAATATTCTTTACAAAGAATATTTGTAAAATGAAATTTTATTATTAATTAGTTTTTAAAATAGGTACATTATCTAAAAAAATCAGTTATTTTCTGTCAAATTAGTATTTTTTTACAGTGTACATAAATGTAGGCTTCCTCTCATGCTGATTGGATAGGCAATTTGAACGTGTTCCTCCCGAACTTTGCGGTTGCTAGCATGTTTTAACACATTGCTAGCATGAATTAGTATGTGTTGCTAACATGTTTAACAGGTAGCTAACATGACTTAGCATGTTTTTACATATTGTTAACATGAATTTGCATGTTTTTACACATTTTTAACATGAATTAGCATGTTGCTAGCATGTTTTACCATTGTTGACAACATGCTTTAGATACTTGGTAGCTAGATACTTGGTGAAGCTTTACTCCATCTAGCTTATTTTTCAGGTAAGAGCGGGCGCGGCCAGTTGTACATTTAATGTGTCTGGCTTCCGGTGCCATTCGGTGTCAGTTGGAGGAAAGCTGCTTTCTCCACATCTGTCCCTCATGCCTGTCAATTATGCTGCCAAGGTAAGGGAAACTATCCACTTCCTCTAGTGCCTCTTCTCCAAGCGTGATGGGCATTGCACNTGTTTATGGGAAGGTTACAACTTTGATGTTCAACTTATTGTTTCAGAAATGCAAACAATTAAAGATACTGAAATTTCAACTTGCTCGCTCAACTTTACTCAAATTTTTGAATGCTGTTTAATTTAGATTTATAAAAAAGATATGTGTAAAATATTATAATATATTACAAAATAATATTCTTTACAAAGAATATTTGTAAAATGAAATTTTATTATTAATTAGTTTTTAAAATAGGTACATTATCTAAAAAAATCAGTTATTTTCTGTAAAATTAGTATTTTTTTACAGTGTACATAAATGTAGGCTTCCTCTCATGCTGATTGGATAGGCAATTTGAACGTGTTCCTCCCGAACTTTGTGGTTGCTAGCATGTTTTAACACATTGCTAGCATGAATTAGTATGTGTTGCTAACATGTTTAACAGGTAGCTAACATGACTTAGCATGTTTTTACATATTGTTAACATGAATTTGCATGTTTTTACACATTTTTAACATGAATTAGCATGTTGCTAGCATGTTTTACCATTGTTGACAACATGCTTTAGATACTTGGTAGCTAGATACTTGGTGAAGCTTTACTCCATCTAGCTTATTTTTCAGGTAAGAGCGGGCGCGGCCAGTTGTACATTTAATGTGTCTGGCTTCCGGTGCCATTCGGTGTCAGTTGGAGGAAAGCTGCTTTCTCCACATCTGTCCCTCATGCCTGTCAATTATGCTGCCAAGGTAAGGGAAACTATCCACTTCCTCTAGTGCCTCTTCTCCAAGCGTGATGGGCATTGCACATGGCTATGCTGATCTTTAGTACCTTGCTTTTCTCTCTATTGATGTTGAGGCTCAGACTTGCTGAGGTATCCGCGACAGTGCTGGTCGTTTCCTGCATCTGTTGTTGGGTGTGAGAGAGAAGGGCCAGGTCATCTGCAGTCAAATTGTCAGTTGCAAACCAGATTGCAACATTATGTATCATCTTAGAGCAGTGGCTGGAGTGGAACTCGCCTCTCTGCGTCAGTTTCATAGACTATAAGAAGGTGTCTGACAATGTGGATAGACAGATCCTCTGGAAGATACTGAGACACCATGGAGTGCCAGAAAATATCACAAACATCATCAAAAACTCTTATGAAGGGATGAACTGCAGGATAGTTCAGGCAACTCAAGAATGCATTTCTAGTACGAACAGGAGTGAGGCAAGGCAGTTTGAGCTTCATGCTGCTTGTTAATCTCATTCCTGGCAACACCGGCAGCACTGACAAGGCCTATTAGAGTGATTCTATAAAAGCTTTGACCGCCTTAATGAAAGTCTATGGGAGTTTGGGAGATTTTCAGTTTTGATCTCCCGACCGTTACAGAAGAACTGACCTATAAAATGGATCTAGCAGCAGTGGAAATTCTCCTCCACACACAGAGGTATTTGGATTTGGTTCCTTTTGTTCATTATGATGACACCAGCCTCAATGCTGAGACCAGAGAACGCCTGCCCGGAGATGGGCCTCGGGGGAGCTTCCAGGATTTTGAGTGGGTACTTGTCCACAACGGATCCCCCTTGACCATCGTGGAGAGTGAGGAGGAAACCAAAGCCCCAGCCTGCGAGCCTGGTCGCGAGATGGCCGCCATGCCCAAGTCCGCTTTAGAGCCCATGGAGGCTTCCTGGCTGATCGATTTCTGGTCAGAGCCAAGTACTGTCCCTGACTAGAGTCCAGACTCTGCTCCTGTCGCCAAGCCTGCTCCAGTCACCGCCCCGAGCCCACGAGCCCGCTCCAGCCCCCCACCTTTTCCTTGGCATGAACCCGATAGGCCCTCCCAAGAAAATTTTTGGGGGGTGCAGTATATCTGCCGTAGTGGCCAAGCTAATCAACCAAGTGAAGGCCATGGAGGCAGCACCGCCGTGGCCCCCCGAACTGCCGGCGCTGACCTGGAGGCTTCCTGTCCTGCATAGCCACGCCCTTGTCAGCCTCCAGAGCGCCCACCCTTATGGATTTTATGCTGTGTTCACGCCACCTCGTATTTAACTGAATCTTGAGATTAAAACGCGTGATGTTATATTCGGAGCTGTTCACGTCCTCGGACTGGGAATTATGCGTTTCCATGGCACCACTATCAACGCCTATAAATCTACAGCGGTTAGGTGGTAAAGTGGCCACGTGGTGCATCTGGGAGCTTTCAGAAAACTCCCAGCTTACAAGCTGTAATTACGAGATCTAAAACACTTGTTTTTACAAGCTAGAATCTCTTAACTACAGGAATTATGAGGCCGTGTGAACACACCTTTATACGGCATGAGGGAGGGCAGGGTACTGTCACGGTTTGAGTAGTGTTTTGTTCTGTTTGGTTCATGTTTAGAGTGTGTTTTTCATTGGTCACATGTTCTTTGTTTTAGTTTCCCGCCACTTGTTTGTATCCATGGTTTCTGATTTGATTAGTGTTTGAGTTCAGGTGTGTCTCGTTAATCAGTCTAGTTTAGTCCTCTGTTCTCCTTGTATTTAAGCCCTGTGTTTGTTCAGTTCCTTTGTCAGAGTGTGGTTGTCGGGGAAACATCGTAAATCAATGGACCGGAAGTAGACAGAGTCACGGAGGGTTGGCGGTGGCGACAGCTGGATTGTGACTGGAGTGCTGATGGTAGGAAGTAGTGTAGATTCCGGAAGTGATCCGGAAATGGAGGATGAAATGGCTGATGCGGATAGTGGAGGCAAAGTAAGTAATGAATGGAAAGTGGTAGAAACTCTGAAAAGAAAGAAAAGTTGGGGACAAATCTCAGAAACAGACAGTGAAAATGGAAATTGCCAGGCAAGAAGGAGGAAAGAGGAATATAAGGTATTGCTGAAGTTTGCTACTGAGTCTGTTAATGTCATTAACCCTTTAAAATTAACAAAAACACTCAAGAAACATTAGGGACGATTGAAAGTATCAAGACATTGAGGGATGGCAAATTGATGTTGTTCTGTAAAGACTGTAGACAACAAAAAACGGCCCTGGGAATAAAATCATTGATCGGGCACAAAGTAGTATGTTCAATCCCAGAAGAGAAGAATTGGGTTAGAGGTGTGATAACAGGGATCCCAACTGATGTTTCAGTTGAGAAAATCAAAAGAAATATAACTGGGGCAGCAGTAAAGGATGTCAGGCGGCTGAAGTGCATTAGAAATAATGAAAAGACTGACAGCCTCTCAGTAGTGTTAAACTTTGATGAAAACAAATTACCTGAGAGAGTATATTTAGGTTTTGTGAGCTACAATGTCAGGCCATATGTTCCCCCACCGCTAAGATGTTACAAATGCCAAAAATTCGGCCACGTAGCGGCAGTTTGCAAAGGAAAACAGAGATGTGCGCGGTGTGGAGGTGAGCATGAATATGGCAAGTGTTGGCAAGATATTAATCCAAAATGCTGTAATTGTGGAGGAGAGCACAGTGCAGGATACGGAGGATGTTTAGTAAGGAAGAATGCAGTGTAAGTACAAAATGTCAGAGTGGCAGATGGAATAACATACGCTGAGGCTATAAAGAAAGTAAAAGAAGCATCCAAAGTAATTGAAACAAGGACAACAGCACCACAACAAAAAAGTGTTTAAAGAGAGAAAAGTAAAGAGAGCGAAGTGATTGTTGATAAAGTGTCATTCGTAGCATTCATAGCAGAAGTGGTGAATTGTTCCGCTCAAACTGAAAGCAGGACAGAGAGAATTAAAATCATTACCAGAGCAGCTGAAAAGTACTTGGAGTTAGAGGATGTTACAGTAGATATGATAAATGAAAGGCTTAAGACGCAAACCGTAATCAGTCAGACAGAAAACAGTCAAACATGTGGTGGTACATAATGGTGCTAACAATATTGCAATGGAATGCAAGAAGTTTAATTGCTAATGGACAAGAATTAAAACAATTTATAACAAATCAAGGAAATAGTCCGGACATTATATGTGTTCAAGAAACGTGGCTTAAACATCAATTACATTTTTTAATTCATGGATACATTACAATCAGAAGAGATAGAAATAAAGGAAATGGTGGTGGGGTAGCAACATTTATTAAACAAGATATTGGGTATAGAAAGGTTGAGGTAAAAGGGGAGCAAGAGGTTGTAGTGGTGGAAATATGGGAAGGTGTACAGAGTATTAGAATAATTAACCTTTATAATCCATGTGACAGGTTAAGCAAGGATAAGCTAGGAAATATTGGAAGAAATGGAAGTAACACAGTGGTGTGGTGATTTTAATGCACACAGCACATTATGGGGGAGTACAAACACAGATAATAATGGAGTCATAGTAGAAGACATGCTAGATTGGGGAGGATTAGTGTGTATCAATGATGGAAGCTATACAAGAGTTGATTTGTCACAAGGAAAATATTCAATGTTAGAATTAACTCTAGTCTCTGAATGTTTAGCTGGAAAATGTGATTGGAAAGTATTAAATCAAAGTACAGTTGGTAGTGATCATTTCCCTATCAGCAGTACAATCGGTTTAGATATAGCACAAATTGTGATAAAAAAGAATGCCAAGGTGGAAATTTAAATCAGCCAGCTGAGACAAATTTAAGGAGTTATGTCATAACAGAATGTCAGAATTTAATAAGTCTACGGAAGATGTAGAGGATTTTAATTATAAGATATGTGAAGTTCTTCAAAGCACTGCTAAAGAAGTAATGGGAAAGAAGGCTGGTATAAGGTAGAAAGCCGTCCCATGGTGGAATGAGGAGTGTAGTGAGGTAATTAGTAAAAGGAATAAAGCACTTAAGAGAGTAAGAAGATCATTTAATTATAATGATTTTATTAATTATAAAAAAGCACAGACTATAGTGAGGAGAGTAATACGGACATCTAAGAGAAATCATTGGAGGGAATTTTGCAACAATATTGGGGAAGATATTGAAATTAATGAAGTTTGGAGTATGATAAGGAAAATGGGAGGAAAGCAAAGAAATAGCAGCATTCCTGTCTTAGTATATAATGATAAACTAGTAATATCAGACAGCGAAAAAGCGGAGGTACTAGCAGAAACATTTACTAAAGTGCACAGTAGTTCAAATTTGTCAGATGAAATGAGAAGGTATAGGGAACATATCTTGAGTAGAACCCTCAACTATTGGAAGAAAAAGGACCATCTGGATGTACTTTAGATTCAGAGTTTACTCTATGAGCTGAAGAAAGCGCTTGCAGGGGTTAAACAAACTTCACCAGGAAGAGATTATATTTGTTGTGAGATGGTAAAACATCTATCAGAGACATCAAGTATAATTTTAAGTCTCTTTAATAAGGTGTGGGAGTCAGGGAAGTTACCAGCTGACTGGAAGCATGGTGTTATAGTGCCAATTGCAAAGCCAGGCAAGGAGCATACTCAACCAGATAATTACAGGCGCATTGCATTAACTTCAAACCTTTGCAAACTAATGGAACGTATGGTAATGAGCAGATTGGTATATATCATTGAGAAGAAAAATCTTTTCTCACCATATCAAAGTGGTTTCCGGAAAGGGCGAAACACAATGGACTCTGTGCTCTGTTTGGAAGCTGAAATAAGAAAGGCACAAGTAAACAATGAAGTGTTAGTAGGAGCATTTTTCGATGTTGAAAAAGCTACGACATGATGTGGAAAGAGGGACTTTTAATAAAATTAGAAAGAATGGAAATAAAAGGAAGAATGTATAATTGGATCAAGAATTTCTTGTTTAAAAGAACTATACAAGTTAGGGTGGGGTCTGAATTGTCTCAGATATATCAAATAGAGAATGTAACACCTCAAGGAAGTGTTAGTAGTCCTATTCTGTTTAATCTAATGATTAATGATATTTTTAATCAGATAGACGCGGGGATAGGAAGGTCTTTGTATGCAGATGACGGGGCGCTGTGGAAAAGGTGCCGCAATGTGGGACATGTGGAGAAGTGTATGCAGAACGCTGTTGAAAAAGTAGAAAATTGGGCTAATGAATGGGGCTTCCGTTTCTCTGCAGCAAAAACTCAGGTGATATGTTTTACAAAAATAAAAATCAATCCAATAATGAATATTAAAATGTATGGCCAGCAATTGGAGCAGGTGTCAGTAATTAGATTTTTGGGAATGTGGATGGACTCAATTTAATTTTAGAGTTCATTCAGAAAATGGTAGACAAAGGTAAAAAAGCAATAAATGTAATGAGGTGTTTGTCAAGAGCTGAATGAGGGGCTTGTCGTCAGTCTTTTAAAAGGATATACTGTGTGCACTGATAAGAGCAGCTATTGATTATGGTAGTATGGTGTATAGTTCTGCACAGTGTTGTAGTTGAGACCAGCTCATTCGAGTCCGAGTCAAGACCGAGTCCAGAGAGGGTCAAGTCCGAGTCGAGACCGAGACCAAAGAGGTTGGAGTCCAAGACAAGTTCAAGTTCACATGGGTTGGGTCTGAGACAAGACCTAAAGAAATCTAAAGACCTAAAAGAATATGTAAATGTTTGGTGGAAACAATAAAATTGGCACCATACTCATCAAATATACCATGCCATGTACACTGTATTTTATTTACTTAGAGTGATATTGGTTTAAAAAATATCAGTTAAGGGTAAAAAGGCCACATAGTAGGTGTTGCAGGCAATTTGTTAGAAATTTGTTAGAAAAGATTTCTATTTTGAATAAATGCTGTTATTTTTAACATTTTTAAATCAAAGATTTTAAATCAAGAAGGATCACAGCATGTTATAAAAAATATTAAGCAGCACAACTGTTTCCACTTTCCAACTTTGAAAATTAATCATCATATTAGAATGATTGCTGAAGAATCATGTGACACTGAAGACTGGAGTAATGATGCCGAAAATTTACTTTTGCATCAGAAATAAATCATATTTTAAAGTACATTCAAATAGAAAACCATTATTTTAAATTGTAATAATATTTTTTAAATATATATTGCTGTTTTTGAATAGATAAATGCAGGCTTGATGAGCATAAGAGACTTATTTCATAATGCCACAAAAGCTAATAATTATCAAAAGTGGCAATATTCACTTCACCACTTCGCCAGCCTACACATAATAGGCCTGTAGGTGGCACTACTTTGGCTTAAATGATAGTTTCATCAAATGGTAAACGGTGTATAAACACCAGAGCCATATAGAGAGAGAGTTGCGACAACTCCATAGACTCCAATGGAACGGTTTTTTACAGCAATGGCGGCTCGTGGAGCCTCTCAATAGTTCCCGGAAGTCGCAGCCGCGCCGTAGAGTTACAGCAGAACAGACCGTTTGTGATGTATTTTTAACAGGAAAGCCGTTTAAATTATAAGATTTTATAGTATCAGTACATCTGAATCAAATTAACTTGTGTATTAAAGCATGCTAGCTGATATTGCTCACTAAATAAATAGTTTCAGGGGATGTTATCAGATAGTAGATTAGATGGTTGATTAAAACAGTTTGTTCATCGTTGTGTAATTTGAGAAAAAGGCTTCTCAACGGGATTAAATATAACTTTGGGGCTTGTGGTGGGTGAAAGTGGTAAAATGAGAATATCCTTATTCCTTATTAAATGTACNTGTAAAAAAAACTATCAAGTTTTGGATGGACTGCTAATGAGGAGGCACAGAATATGGGAATTAATGACATCGATATTGCTCCTTCTGTGGCAACTTCAGCAATTCCTCCTTGGTTTTTCCCTATGCCAGTAGTTGACATTCAGTTATATAAAGAAAAACATAAAGAAAGAAATATGTTAACAAATATAGCAGTGCAGCAATACATTGAACAATCATATTATAGCATATATAGCATATTTTTAGCACTCTAGTGGATAGAAGAGGTACAGCCAACAAGAACAGTAATTTGTACAGACGCCCTTTCAGTTTTAAATAGCTTATTAAGTGGAATATCAACAGCGAGACAAGATATGATATTTGAAGTGATGCAGAGTCTATTCAGAATAAGACAATCTGGAATTATGGTAAATTTCTTGTGGGTACCATCACATATGGGTGTGGAAGGAAATGAGGAGGCAGACCATCTGCCTAAACAGGCTTTGAAACATGCACAAATTGACAGGAAAGATGTTTTAATGTCAAGAATGCGTCTTGGACATTGTGCATTAAATCAGGGTCTGTATAAAATGGGAAAACATGACAATGGAAACTGTGATAAATGTGGTAAAGCAGAATCAGTAGAGTACGTTCTTATAGATTGTGATGCATATGAAGGAGCAAGATTTAAACTAATTCAAGTTTTAAGGTCTTTTGGTATAAATAAATTGTCTCTTCAGGTTCTGTTAGGAAATAATAATAATAATTTGTTACATTTAAATAGCGCTTTTCTGGGTACTCAAAGCGCTTTACATATAGTAGGGGGAATCTCCTCAACCACCACCAATGTGCAGCATCAACCTGGATGATGCGACGGCAGCCATATTGCGCCAGAACGCCCACCACACACCAGCTTATTGGTGGAGAGGAGACAGAGTGATGAAGCCAATCAGTGTATGGGGATGATTAGGAGGCCATGATGGACAGAGGCCAATGGGCAAATCTGGCCAGGATGTCGGGGTTACACCCCTACTCTTTTCGAAGGACATCCTGGGATTTTTAACGACCACAGAGAGTCTAGAAATGATTCAAAACAGTCATATTTCATGAATTAATTATTTTCTTAAAACAAACAAGACTGGTCAATAGAATTTAGGATACAGTTGTATTTAAATTNTTTTTTTTTTTTTTTTTTTAATTATTGTTTTCAAACTTCCCAACCATTATGCGCTCCACACTCCTATCCAGTATGTGGCAGGAATGCACCAGACCGCGGTTAATGCCGGTCTGCCAACCGGCGGTCTGCCAACCTGCACTGCTGCAATTAGACCCATCAACTTCATCCTTTGCTGCAACCGACCGTTACAACTCCACTTTTTTTGAAAATCGGCTCATTTTCCAACTCCCCAGTTGAGTTTTACCGTTTTTCGAATCCATTCAGTCGATATCCGGGTCTGGTGGTACCACTTTTAGCTTAGCTTAGCATAGTTCATTGAATCTGAGACCAATAGCATCTTGCTCAAATGACCAGAGGTTTTTTTTTTTGTTTGTTTGTTTGTTTGTTTTTCCCCTATTTTATAACTTGACTCTTCTACCCATGGTACAGCAGCAAAGTTCCTTGATTATTACAGTGGAAAGAAAGTATAGTTCCTAGCCACATCGACCTAGAAAATCACAACTTTTAATTTTCCGTCGGTCTTGGTACACGATGTAACTACAGAAGAGTCAAGTTTTAAATAGGAAAAATATTGAAACTCTTTGGTCATTTTTGAGCGAGATGCTAACGGTCTAGTCAGATTCAATGAACTACTAAGCTATGCTAAAAGTGGTACCGCCAGACCCGGAGATCGGCTGAATGGATTTGAAAACAGTAAAACTCAACTGTTTAACTCTAGGAGAGTTGGAAAATGAGCCTATTTTCAAAAAAAAGTGTATAGTGTTCCTTTAATGAAACCCTTAAGTCGGATCAGTTAGAAAAGATCACTAGTTCCTGATCAACCTTTAAATAAAAACAATGATACAGAAACACATTACTGGATATACAGAACAAAACGTGCTTATACCCAGTTCATTTTAATATATGATTAGCTTTTTGCAGCATATATTGAATTGTTTCTATCAATTAAATGACTGACAGCAAGGTTAGAAATTATTAAATATCATCAAAAGATTCATCAAATGGAGATCCCTCATCTATATTTACATATTAATTTAGCTTTATGACAAATGACTTCACACCCATTATAAACTACAAGGAAATCATATGATGATGAAACAGAAAAATTATGAAATCAATGGACAAGATGTAGCCCATGCAGTTTAAGTTCCGCTTTGTTGACTATATAAGGTGAACTAGTAAGAGTCTTGAATATATTCTCTCACACACAAGAAGTGAGAGTTGAAGATCGACTGAGACAATGGAGACACAAAGGATCCTCATGAGGAGTTTGGCTGTTGTGGTCGTTGCATCTGTGATCTGGACTATAACAGGTAAAGTGCTTTAAACTGTTTGTATATTATTCTGTCTGATGGAACGATGCAGAATATTGAGGTTTACCTTGTTCTTCAGTCTCAGCAGATGCACAACAGAGGGTGTTCACATGCTGTAAGGCCGTCTCCACAGTAGAGTTTACTGATCCAGTCATCGGTGTCAGGCTGCAAAAACAAAGTCTTCCATGTGTGAAGGCCGTCATGTAAGAATCGCAGTTCCTCTCTAAAGAAAACATGCCATGATTAGAGATCAACAGCGTCTGATGTTATATTTCTGTTTTCATTCTCTTTGACAGTTTTAAGACTGAACGAGGAGAGCTCTGCTGTGATCCTAAACAATCATGGGTGAAGGAGAAAGTTAAGCATTTTTTGTAAGTTAAACCCACAAGTGTGGTGAAACACACCAGATTATAACAGAAGCTTATAAAGTGTTAAGTATTTAGTATGATATTCTTGTAATCACTTTTTCTTTTTCTTTTTTTTTACACCAGAGCTAAAAAAAAAAAACGCCAGACTTCCACGTCACCACCAGCATCATCCAGCTGAGCACACTCGTGTGAGAGGATCTTCCCAATCAACTGAGAGCTCATGAATCATGAACATCAGAAAATAAACTCCTAATGAGAACACATCTTGAAGTAGTTACGCATTTTGAAACTATTTTTAAAGTCTAAGAGAATTTGCTGTTGTATTTTGAAAATATTTCAAGTGACGGTTAGTAAATTATATGTATTTAAACTGAATATTTAAAATATATGTTGTCATACATAGAAATTTGGCAGTAAGAAATCAGTTCTTATTTATTCAATTTATTCAGAAAATGAATTATAGAGAAATAAAATATTAGCATATATTGTATTTCACATTGAAATATTTTTCATTCAATGTACTGGAAATGGACTTGTGTCATTAACTCCTGTGTGAAGAAGGGTGACGCAAGTCTGAGTGAATTTCAGACTGATTTGTCTGAAAACAAACCTGAGAATTTTTGTCAGTTGAATATGCAAATGAAAGAGAGCTATATGAAACTACAAATAAACAATGATCAGCAGCTTCTGCTTTTCTCTTTATCTTTATTCATTCATTTGCAGTTGGTTGATGGCTATGCATGTATCCTTCCTTTTGCTACTTATGTACAGTTCATCCATAATCAAATGTTAATTTGCATGAGTAAGTTGGTACATTCTATGAACTTGAGTGTTGACAGTGAAAATTCCTTTTTGAATTTTTTTTGTCTTTAAGGTCAGTAAAAACCTAAAAACAATATGACCTTAACATAATAATCTACATTATAAGATCAGTTGAGTTTCATTCAAACTAACAGATTTATTTAAATTTGTTATATGAAGGTCACATAAAATCCTTGTAACTAAACATGCAGCACACAATATTTTGATATCAGTCAATGATACTGTTTCTTCATATGCTGCTGATCATGAAAAACCTTATGAAGATCCCTAAATTTACAGAATATCACACTGATGTGATCATGGCATGGACTTCTAGATTAATCACTGTCACTGTTCTGATCACCCTCATGGGATGCTTCACTGGTGCACTGGGCAACTGTAAGTAACTAAACATGCAGCACACGATATTTCAATATTAAAGTCAATGATACTGTTTCTTCATATACAGCTGATTACGAGAAACCTTAAGAAGAACCCTAAATGTGAAGGATATCTGCTGTGCTCATGAATCGACTGGTTTGTCACATGGGGTTTGCAGGCCACTCTTACTGGTTAGAGATGCAAAGAAAGTCAATATCCTGTCTTGAAAATACCATATAAAAGGATTTGAGTTTTGAGATTTGAGGACATTGTTCACCTCTGCTGGAAATTTGCTCTAATGATGATACTTCTTGTGTGTATTATGCAATTTGATACATTTGACTTGTTAGCAGCAAGTCAAATGTAAGTTTTGGAATTTTTCATCATTGGATTTGTATTTTTACCAAGAGCTTTTGTACTGATTATTATGGATCTGCTGATTTGAATTAACCTTTTTTTATATATATACTCAGATTTTGCATTTAAGATCCATTTAGTTCATACCAAAATGCTTTCATAATCTAAAGTCATAGTCTAATCAAAAATGAAAATTCTGTCATCGTCTACTTATTCTCACGTTGTTGAACTTTTTCTGTGGAAGTCCAAAGAAGCTATTTTTAAGAAAGTTAGAAGCTTTCTGTTTCCACTGACGTGCATTGTATGGACAAAAAGGACACGTTAATTAATAACAAATTTTTTGTGTTATAGCCATTTTAACACATTTTGTGTAATTTTAAGTTGATCGTGTTTCCTTTAGCTACAGCTTTCCTGTAGCTCAGTGGTTAGAGCATGGCACTAGCAATGCCAAGGTTATGGGTTCTATCCCAGGGATTGCACATACTCGGATATAAATGTGTAGGATAATGCAATGTAAGTCGTTTTGGATAAAAGCGTCTGCCAAATGCATAAATGTAAATGTAATCATGTGTATCATGAAAGAGAGAGAGAGAGAGAATCAACACAACGTGTTAAATATCATCCAATCACATTGCTGCAAAGTCACTCCGCAAGCCGTTAAGCTAGTTCGCGCCTCTTTCTACATCGGTGGATGACTTGTGTTTATTTTGACACATTCATTGTGTAATGGTTTTAACACAGTACATGTGTCAGAAAGGTGATCTGCTGTTAACAAGCAGAATCACCAAAGGAGAAAATCACAATTTAAGTCACCGTCATGGAGATCAGGAATTGCTTTAGTTGGGCTCTTGACCCTTGACTTTTTTAATAGTAGATTTTGATTGGGCTCCTGTAACTGTGTTATAACAACCAGACAAGCAAATAGAAAAGATGATCAGGTGGTTATGTTTTCAAATAATCTTTATTTTACCTGAATCAATCTTTGAGTTAGATTTACATTATTGATTACAGCAGCACTGTGATTCTACAGCAGAAGATCCAGCTTTTTCAATATAATCCTGAGACCCAGAAAAAACAAATCATGTCATTATATTGTTTAGAGCATAAGAAACAAATTTAAAAATAACATTTTATTCACATGTTAATTCCTCTGTAGTGGACACCATGCAGGACTAAGTTGTTTAAAAAATAACATGGCATGAATTGACATGTATAAGCAAAAACAATGGGATTTTTTTAAATCACCAATTAATTTTTAGGCTTCAGGATTGTTTTTAACCAAACTTTTTTATAAAGATGATTCTCAACTATGTTACGAAAGATATAATGGAATTAATTGATATGCCATTTTACTTTATGCAATATGTGGGTAAAATAATCATACATGGATTTTCCCATTCAATACAAAGCATGTATACACTGAATCTAATTTGCATATTAATATGTACTTGGAGCAACATGTAATGAAAAAAGAAGTGTAATAATAGGAGTAATAATTGGCAACATTTTCATAATAATATCTAATAATTAATAGGAATATTGATATATAATTTCTTTCCCTATTCACTTGTATCTCCTAAAATGCCTGATAAACATGATTTAAGTCCCGGTGTCCTCTACAGAGGTCATGTATGAAATCAATGTCCTGTTTCATAACAGAAAGTCATATTTTGATTTGAAACCCCATAACATTATCCTGAGATGTTGTTTTATAACAAACAATTTGAAAATTAATCCGATTTAAAAATGATAATTACAAAATATTATCATATTTCCATAAGAGTGCTAATTTTCATTTTCAGTCATATTTAAAGACCAAAAAGTTGTTGTTGTCATGGCAAAACCTCTAAGAATTTGGTATCTCTGCATAGCCCTGAATGTGCTCTTTACAGGACATCCAGACAACTGTGACATGTATGATGTCTGAGAAAATCACTAAAATATAATGTCCACTACAGAGGACAGAAGTCTATTCCCGGGTCCCAGTAGGATATAATCCAAAGGATTTCTAAAAAGTTGTTCTGATTTAAAAAGAAAGAAGAAAATCTTACTTTTAGGCACACAGACATCAAGAATCAGCGTATGAATCTCAACAACAGTGTCAAGCAACATATTCTGATTAACAGATCAACTCTAAACATTCGAAAACAAGCTACTAAAAAGTCACATAAAACAGAAAAAATAAAGTAGTGAGAATAAAGGAAATTACTAAAACAAATTCAGCTCATCATTTATTCATGCAGCAATGCATGATGGGAGCCATGGATGAATTTTCGTTGGTGGCACCCAGAATGCACTGCAACATGCTTTTTGATGGTCACCACTGATGAGATTCATACGCTGATTCTTGATGTCAGTGTCTCTAAAGGAAGGAGACATATTTATTACCATTAATCAGAACAACTTTTAAGAAATCCTTTGGATTATATTGATAAAGCTGATCTTCTGCTATAGAATCACAGTGTTGCTGTAGTCAATAATGTATATTTCACTCAGAGATTGAACTGTAAATGAGTTCAGTGATTCATGTCAAATAATGATTATGTGAAGCCATAACCATCTGATCATTTTTTCTCTTTGCTTGTCTGGATGTTATAACACCGTTACAGGAGCCCAAACATAATCTACTATTAAAAAGTCAAGGGTCAAGAACCCAACTAAAGCAATCCCTGATCTCCATGCTGGTGACTTAAAATTGTGATTTTCTGCTTGTTAACAGCAGATCACCTTCCTGACACATTTACTGTGTTAAAATCATGAACCCGTGTGTTAAGTCATCCACCGATGAAGAAAGAGGCGTGAACTAGCTTAACGGCTTGCAGAGTGACTTAGCAGCAATGTGATGGATGATATTTAACACATGTTGCGTTGGACAAAGTGTTGTTTCTCACTCTCTCTCTCTCTCTCTCGCTCTTTCTTTTTACACATGATCAACTTAAAATTACACAAAATGTGTTAAAATAGCCATAACACAAAAAATGTGAAGTTAATTAACACATCTGTTTTGAGAAATTGCTTTTACTTTATTGCATTCATTTTAACTGGTCAAAAATAGCACATCTATGAAACAAATTGTGTGATTTATGACACATTAGCGTGTTAAATATTTTATGCCTGTGTTAAGAAGAACAACACACTGGTTGAGTTAAAAGTAACACAAAATGTGTTGTCCTTAACTAGACACATGGGTGTGTTAAGGTATAACACAGGTTGTGTTGTTTTTAATACAACCTGTGTTATATTTTTAACACACCCGTGTGTTAAGTCATCCCCCGATGAAGAAAGAGGCGTGAACTAGCTTAACGGCTTCCAGAGTGACTTAGCAGCAATGTGATTGGATGATATTTAACACATGTTGTGTTGGACACAGTGTTGTTTCTCTCTCTCTCTTTTTACACATGATCAACTTAAAAGTACACAAAATGTTTTAAAATAGCCATAACACAAAAAAATGTGTTATTAATTAACATCCTTTTTGAGAAATTGCTTTTACTGTATTGCATTCATTTTAACTGGTCAAAAATTGCACATCTATGAAACAAATTGTGTGATTTATGACACATTAGAGTGTTGAATATTTTAACACATTGCTTGTGTTAAGAAGAATAACACATTTGTTGAGTTAAAAGTAACAAATGTTAAGATATAACACAGGTTGTCTTGTTGAAGCCTACTGTATATCTGTCCTGCAGATTCTACACAGAGAAGGACAAGCTGCTCTGATCCAAAAGCATGTTGGATTCAACACAGACTGGAAGGTACAACCCAATATGAGATCTTAATATGATGCTTCTGTATTGATAAAAAAAAAAAGATCATCTTTCCTCCAGGTCTGAAGAGTCAACCCGAGTTTGACTCTGGCAGTTCCATGTGACATGGTACTTTAATAGGCCTTAACAGTGGTTCTAAATGTCATTAAACACACACACACACACACACACAGTAATGCCATGGTGCTTTTATTGTTTTCGTGTACTGTCAGTGTGGTATACATCCAGTTAGTATTTTCAGCCCATAATGGCGGCCGCGCTACCGCAGCGCCATCTAGTGGCTGTTACCCAAAAAGTATCAAAGTGTCGCCTCTTGGGTTCTAAGCTTTTTGCCTAAAGTCACGTTTGCCAACACCGCCTACCTGACCTAATTTCCCAATTATCTAATGGTACCGACTTTAGGGTTAACAACTCCAGCAAAGGAAAATAATGGACAATCGTGTTTTTTTATAGGAAAATCCCTGTTGAAAAAAAACCCCTGTTGAAAAAAACCTGCATGGTAAGGTACATGTTTTGAGGCTGGAATGTTAGGACCAGCATAAACCAGCTCAAACCAGCATCCCAGCTTCAAAACATACCAGCATATGCTGTTTTTTTCAACAGGGAATAAAGGACAAAATAAGGCACACACACAAAATATTTGTAATGTACCACACAGTGTATGTCATTTCAACTTGATTTCTGCAGTTAATGTATAAAAGATGTAAAGGTTCTCAGAAATAAACACGTTTAGATCAATCTGTGTCGAATCAACCAAATTTCAAAATTTCTTGGCTCAAATTTTTGATTTTATTAATATTTTTTTCTGAAGAAAAACAAGCATAAATGAAGAAGAAAGCCAAAATATTAACCTTTTTACACGTAAGTTTAAAATGTTCTAGTTGACTTTTTATGGCACCCTTATTTTAGAAAGTTTCACCTTATTATTTCCATGGTGAAGCATCATGCTTGTCATGTGACACACCGCAGCCACAATATATGACAGATCCCAGGTATTATTGGGCCAAAACAGTTTGGCCCAATAATGGTCCAGATCCGGCAGAACGGAAGAAATAACTCGACCCGGTTGCGGTTGCCAGACTCGGGATGGACGTGGGATGAACGACGCCCCAGAATCGGCCCAAATACACTGGCACTTGTCCGGCTGCCAAAACTGCCAGCATTGGGCCACAAGCACACCGACTAGTATTAAACACTTAGCCGGTACTGGCCCAAATCTGGGTACTAAAACTGAGCCAACACTGCAGGCACTGGGCCACAATAATGGCAACAAAAATACTACACTTAGCCCGTACTGGTCCAAGACTGGGTACTGAAACTGAGCCGACACCGCCGGCACTGCGACACAATCACGGCAACAAAAATGTTACACTTAGCCGGTAATGCCCTTCCAGAAAGAAAACATACTTCCATATATTTACAATCAATATATTATATGTTGCAAATATACTGAATAATATATGAACATTTCAATTGTGTTAATATATTGCTAATATATTTACTCAAAGTTGAAAGTTTCTAATATAAAAACATACAAAAGCATGTTGGGACATTGATAGACTGCAAATACTTTGTGCTTCTTTGAAACTAAATAAACAAAAAAAAATAGTAAAGTAGTTACATTACTACAATACAGTTATTGCCTTTTAAAATAAAGCAACATGCAGCATATCATCAGTGTTTCTTGGACTTCTCCTGGACTGAAGCACAGGATCTACTCTTCAGCACAATGGTGACCCAAAAAACTCAGACAATAGAAACTCTTTAAACACATACAGGTCTCTGAACATCTCAGCAGAGGATGATTAAACAAAAACAGCATTACCAGCTTCAATTAACAGTTTGACTTTATTACTGTTATACGTCTACAGAAGTTCTTAAGTTTGAAGTTATCATGATAGAGATATTTGAGATGAGAGCCGTGGCTTAGAATGTTTAATGGTGATTATGACATTATCAATAAACACCTAATAGATCACCCCCAGAATTTCTTTATGCTTTTTTAACCATAATGACTGTTTCATATAAACACATAGTTACAGCAGCCAGAGAAAAAAACTAATGTTATGAGCAGAGGTGGGAAGTCCAGGGGCCAGAAAGTAAAAGTCCTGCCATATTTTTATTCCACCCACTGAAGCATTAATGAGATAAATGTGATTAATTGTGTGATGATTGACCATTATTGAAGACACCTGATGATAACAAGCAGAATCACCAAAGGAGAAAATCACAATTTTTAAGTTACCATCATCGAGGTCAGGGTTTGTTTTAGTTGAGCTCTTGACCCTTATCTGTTTAACAGTAGATTTAGTTTGGGCAGTTATAACTGCAATAAAACCATCCAGACAAACAAAGTTAAAAGATGATTATGTGTTATTTGGTCTGAGTCACTGAGCTCATTTAGGGCCTAATCTCTGAAAATATCAAAAAATTTTTGAAAGTTGTCTTTATCACATAAAACCTTTTTTTTAGGCACACACAGACATCAAGAATCAGCGTATGAATCTCAACAACGGTGACAAGCAACATATTCTGATAAACAGATCAACTCTGAACATTAGAAAACAAGCTACTAAAAAGTCACAGAAAAACAGCAAAATTTAAATAGTGAGAATAAAGAAAATTACTCAGATAATTCAGCTCATAATTTATTCATGCAGCAATGCATGATGGGAGGCATGGATGAATTTTGATTGGTGGCACCCAGAATGCATTGCAACATGCTTTATTATTCTCACCATTGTTGAGATTCACAGGCTGATTCTTAATGTCTGTGTGTTTAAGTTAAACTTTCTTTCATTAAATCAGAACAAATTTTAAAAAATTTTTTTGCTTTGATAAAGCTGATCTTCTGCTGTAGAATCACAGTGCTGCTGTAGTCAATAATGTAAATCTAACTCAGAGATTGGGCTCTAAATGAGTTCAGTGGTTCTGTTCAAATAATGATTATGTGAAATCATAACCAACACCACCTGATCGTCTTTTAAGTTTGCTTGACTGGTTGGTTTTAATGCAGTTAAAACTGTTTAAACAAAATCTAATGTTAAAAGGTCAAGGGCCAAGAGCTCAACTAAAACAAACCCTGACCTCGATGATGGTAACTTAAAAATTGTGATTTTCTCCTTTGGTGATTCTGCTTGTTATCATCAAGTGTCTTCAATAATGGTCAATTTCAAGGTTCAAGGTTCAAGGTAGCATTTATTGTCTCCCTTAGGAGAAATTTGTTTTAGATTAGGGAAACTGCTGCCACATCAAGACATAACACATATAACATACAACATATAAAATAAAATAAAAGTAAAAACATTTCAATTCCAAAAACCTACATCATAAAAACAGTACGTATATCATATATCAATACACAACACAGTCCTCAATTCCTGCCTCTTGTGCCCTCTATTACCATTATTTATCTTCCTGCATTTGCTCATTGATTAATTTAATAGACAACGGTAAAAATGAATATTTATATCGGTTATACTTGCATAATGTAACCCTATATCTCCGACCAGAGTTCATCAGCGTATACTCAGGATACAACACATGCGAAGAGTCTAATAAAATCTTGTTGGCCTGCTGGGTGATACAAAGCTCAAAAATATCCTTTAAAGAGCTAATTGTCTGTGTCCCCATGATTTTTCCTGCCACTCTCAACAAGTTATTTATTTGGGCTCTCGATTTTACTGTTAAACTTCCGAACCAAACAATAATTCCATATCTTAAAACAGACTCAATCGTTGCTTTATAAAAAATTAACATGATATTACTGCTCACTCCAAACAATCGCAATCTCCGTAAAAAATGTAAACGCTGGTGGATCCTTGTGCACACCCATGATACATGTGTGTGCCACTTAAACTCACTATCAATGTAAACCCCCAAATATTTATAAGAAGGAACCTGTTTAATAGCTTCACCATGGATCACAACAAAGCTCCTATCCCCCACTGATCTGGGGTCTATGATGACCTCTTCAGTTTTTTTAACATTGATCTGTAGATAATGGTCGTCACACCAGCCCACAAACACTTCTATGGCAGCTTTGTAGTCATCAATACTACAGTCTCTTGTCAAC
>RJVU01051648.1:10836343-10884625 GCA_003731715.1 Anabarilius grahami
GATTGACCATTATTGAAGACACCTGATGATAACAAGCAGAATCACCAAAGGAGAAAATCAAAATTTTTAAGTTACCATCATCGAGGTCAGGGTTTGTTTTAGTTGAGCTCTTGACCCTTATCTGTTTAACAGTAGATTTAGTTTGGGCAGTTTTAACTGCATTAAAACCGCATTAAAACCATCCAGACAAACAAAGTTAAAAGATGATTAGGTGTTATTTGATCTGAGTCACTGAACTCATTTAGAGCCCAATCTCTGAAAATCTCAAAAATTTTTTGAAAGTTGTCTTTATCACATAAAAACTTTTTTTAGGCACACACAGACATCAAGAATCAGCATATGAATCTCAACAACGGTGACAAGCAACATATTCTGATAAACAGATCAACTCTGAACATTAGAAAACAAGCTACTAAAAAGTCACAGAAAAACAGCAAAATTTAAATAGTGAGAATGAAGAAAATTACTAAGACAATTCAGCTCATAATTTATTCATGCAGCAATGCATGATGGGAGGCATGGATGAATTTTGATTGGTGGCACCCAGAATGCATTGCAACATGCTTTATTATTCTCACCATTGTTGAGATTCACAGGCTGATTCTTAATGTCTGTGTGTTTAATTTAAACTTTCTTTCATTAAATCAGAACAAATTTAAAACTTTTTTTTTTGCTTTGATAAAGTTGTTCTTCTGCTGTAGAATCACAGTGCTGCTGTAGTCAATAATGTAAATCTAACTTGGAGATTGGGCTCTAAATGAGTTCAGTGGTTCTGTTCAAATAATGATTATGTGAAATCATAACCAACACCACCTGATCGTCTTTTAAGTTTGCTTGTCTGGTTGGTTTTAATGCAGTTAAAACTGTTTAAACAAAATCTAATGTTAAAAAGTCAAGGGCCAAGAGATCAACTAAAACAAACCCTGACCTCGATGATGGTAACTTAAAAATTTTGATTTTCTCCTTTGGTGATTCTGCTTGTTATCATCAGGTGTCTTCAATAATGGTCAATTTATCTCATTAATGCATCAGTGGGTGGAATAAAAATACGGCAGGACTTTTACTTTCTGACCCCTGGACTTCCCACCTCTGGTTATGAAGACAAGGGTCAAGAGCCCAACTAAAGTAAATACTGATCTCCATCATGGTAATACAAACTTTATTATTTTCAATAAATCATCAAAACCTAAAACTTAATTCTCAATAACAACTTCTGAAGATGTCTGACAGAAATAAAGTCAATCTAGTTAGTAATAAGTGAAAGCGGTAATGCTGTTTTTGTTGTTTAATCCTCCTCTGCTGAGATCTTCAGAGATGTGTTAGTGTTTAATGTTCTGTTAAAATTAAAAAGGTTTTTGTTGTCTGAGATTTGTGGGTCACCATTGTGCTGAAATATTAATAGGAATTAAAATAAAAATTACACTAATAAATAACAACATTGACATGAAAAGGATATTACGTTTTACGTATTAAGTTTAAGGGTCACTGCTACATACAGTTTAACACATTGTAAAAGGAGACCCACCCCCAGGTCTGGGTCTGTATGGCCATATTTCACCCAAAATCAGACCAGCCATTATGGTCCATAATTGGGCGAATGTGGCTAAATGTGCCATGTCTCAGTGCAAATTGGGCCAAATCCGCACATGCAAAGCCTAGCCGAATCTGGCAAACATTACTGGGCCAGAGCTGGCTCACTTTTCATCAGCTGCTGCCATAACACAGGCAGTTAAATGACTGACAGCAAGGAGTAAAATGAAATATCATCAAAAGATTCATCAAACGGAATTCCCCCATCTATATTTACATAGATTAATTTAGCAGATAACATTTATACTTTTCTATGACTAATGACTTCACTCCTAATATAAACAAGGAAAGTACATGATGATGAAACAGAAAAAAGATGAGATCATCTACAAAAATAAATGTGCAAAATGGAGAGGATGTAGCCCATGCAGTTTTAGTTTCGCTTTGTGACTATATAAAGTAAACTACTAAGAGTCTTGAATATATTCTCTCACACACAAGAAGTGAGAGTTGAAGATCGACTGAGACAATGGAGACACAAAGGATCCTAATGAGGAGTTTGGCTGTTGTGGTCGTTGCATCTGTGATCTGGACTATAACAGGTAAAGTGCTTTAAACTGTTTGTATATTATTCTGTCTGATGGAACGATGCAGAATATTGAGGTTTACCTTGTTCTTCTGTCTCAGCAGATGCACAACAGAGGGTGTTCACATGCTGTACTGCCGTCTCCACAGTAGAGTTTACTGATCCAGTCATCGGTGTCAGGCTGCAAAAACAAAGTCTTCCATGTGTGAAGGCCGTCATGTAAGAATCACAGTTCCTCTCTAAAGAAAACATGCCATGATTAAAGATCAACAGCGTCTGATGTTATATTTCTGTTTTCAATGTTTTCATGCTCTTTGACAGCTTCGAGACTAAACGAGGAGAGCTCTGCTGTGATCCTAGACAATCATGGGTGAAGGAGAAATGTATGCAGTTTATGTAAGTTAAACCCAACAAGTGTGATGAAACACACCAGATTATAACAACATACGCTTATAAAGTTTTGTGTATTTAGTATGATATTCTTGTATTCACAATTTTTTTTTTTTTTTTTACAGCAGAGCTCAAAGAAACAAACGCCTGACTTCCACTCCAGCACCAGCATCATCTATCAATGCGCACACTAGTGTGAGAGGATCTACCCAATCAACTGAGAGCTCATGAATCATGAACATCTGAAAATAAACTCATAATGAGAACACATCTTGAAGTAGTTACACATTTTGAAACTATTTTTTAAATTTAAGATATTTCACTGTTGTATTTTGAAAATATTTAAAACAAAGGTTAGTAAATTCTGTGTATTTATATTAAAACTGAATCTTTAAATATATGGTGTCATACATGTAAGGAAATTTGGCAGTGATAAATCAGTTTTTATTCAATTTGAACTGTATGAGAACAAATATTTTTAAATAAAATATTAGAATTATATTTCACATTGAAATACATTTCACTCAATGTACTGGAAATGGACTTCTGTCATTAACAAACCTGAAAATGTTTGTCAATTGAATGTGTAAATGAAACTGCAAATAAACAATGATCAACAACTTCTGGTTTTGCATGTGGTTGATGTTTCTGATATTAATTAATTAATATCTTTTGAGTTATTAATTAACATTTAACTTTCTAAATATTCAATTATTTGAATGACTTCATCAACTTATGTTAAAGCCTTTATTTTCCTTTTCAAACACTAGAAAATAATTTTGAATATTGTCTGTATACCTCTCACTGAGAGAAAAGTACAACTTATCAGTATGTTTTGAGAAACTTTCCTGTTTATAGCTGGAGCCTGGGCCAACTTCAGCCTTGAAGAAGCTATGAATCACGTGAATCTGTGTATGTGTGCTAGTGTTCTGTGTGTAGTTCCTGTATTGGTATCAATGGACAGCCGGCATTTGGCTGGAGACCAGCAGACGTCATGTCATGACCCAACAGGATATCCAGTACCTAAATCCAGGGTCCCTTCGTCAGCATCCTGACAAATGGAGATATGCTTCTGACTATCTGTCCATGTCTATAAGGTTCCTAATCTTCTCGTCTATTTTTCTTAGCCAATCAGAATCATTTTAACCTTAGTAATGACGTAGTTAGTGGACTCTGCTAGAGTATAATTGTTGTGTAAATGTGAATGTACGCAGAGCGGTATACGAACTCCTTCTGAGACTTGAAGCTCGCTTCTGCTGATGAAACAAACTATTCTTCAGTAAAATTTTCTTCAATTTATTATTATTATTTTTTTAACTCTGACTCCGGGTCTTTATTCATCATATCTGGTCTTTTGGGTCTTTAACTGTAAAATACCCCTACAGTGCAAGAGGTCCTCTGTCAGGAATGAAGACACCTTTTCTCTTTATCTTTATTCATTCATTTGCAGATGGTTGATGACTAAACATGTATCCATCCTTGTGCTATTTATGTACATTTCATCCATAATCAAATGTAAGTTGGTACGTTCTATGAACTTGAGTGTTGACAGTGAAAATTCCTTTTTTATTTTTCTTGTCTTTAAGGTCAGTAAAAACCTAAAAAACAAATTATGACCTTAATATAATAATCTACATTATATATCAAAAGATCAGTTGAGTTTCATTCAAACTAAAAAAAAATTTGTTATATGAAGGTCACATTAAAACCTTGTAACTAAACATGCAGCACACAATATTTCAATATCAAAGTCAATGATACTGTTTCTTCATATGCTGCTGATCATGAAAAACCTTATGAAGATCCCTAAATTTACAGAATATCACACTGATGTGATCATGAATCGACTGGTTTGTCACATGGGGTTTGCAGGACACTCTTCCTGGTTAGAGATGAAAAGAAAGTCAATATCCTGTCTTGAAAAATACCATATAAAAGGACTTGAGTCATTCTAAACAGAAACTAGCCTGCAGACATCTTCCTCTTTTGGTTTTCTGAATATTTTATGCAAGCATCATGCACCTCTGCTGGAAATTTGCTCTAATGATGATACTTCTTGTGTGTATTACTGCACTTGTTAGCAGCAAGTCAAATGTAAGTTTTGGATTTTTTTTTTATCGTTGGATTTGTATTTTTATAGAGCTTTATACTGATTATTATGATCTTATTTTAATTCATTTTCTTTTTTTACATTTATACTCATATCCATTTAATTTACACCAACAAGCTTTCATAATCCAAAGGCAGAGTCCGTCCAAAAATGAAAATTCTTTCATCTTCTACTTCTTCTCATGTTGCTGACCTTCTTCTGTGGAAGTCAAAATAAGCTATTTTTAATAAAATTAGAAGCTAAACAGTTTCTGTTTCCATTGACTTCCATTGTATGGACAAAAAAAATACAATTGAAGTCAATGGGAACCGAAACTGGTTGATTATTAGCCTTTTCATTTTATTTCAGTGGTACTGTATATCTGTCCTGCAGATTCTACACAGAGAAGTACTGATCTAATCCAGAAGCATGTTGGATTCCAGACTGGAAGGTACAACCCTAATATTAATATGAGATGTTAAATGCTTATGTATTGATTAAAAAAAAACTTATAACATGATCATCTTTTCTCCAGGTCTGAAGATTGAGGACTGAGCCAATGGGGGCCTAAAAGATGCCGCAAATCTATCTATGTATCAATCTATTAAAAAAGAAACAGTCTGATAACCGTTTGGATTGTATTTAATCATATTTAAGATGAATCCTTAAAGAAACAGTTCACCCAAAAAGGAAAATTCTCTCATTATTTACGCACTCATGTCATTACGAATGAGTACGCTATTACTTTCTCTCTTCTGTGGGATAAGCTATTATAATGATACTTTTGAGTCCTTTTTGAGATTTAAAGATTCAATCCCCATTGACTGTAACTGAATGGAGAAAAAATAGCTCAGAATACTGATATTTTGTCAATTATAAGAGTATTTTTGTTTTGTATAAATATGAATATTTCTTATATTGTGTTACAGTAATAGAATTTGCGCCATCTAGTGGAGAACAGCAACTAATGCACAGAGTAGGTCATGAAATGTATCAGCCAAATTAAGTGTCAACCCCGAGTTTACTTGGATAGCAACTAAAATGCTATGGGATTCATAAATAGACAAAAACAGAAATAAACATGAAGCAAGTAACATCTGTACACACAAAAAAAGAAAAAAGAAAGAAAATAAAAAAAGCATACTCTTGTAGTTCCATGTGACATGGTACTACTTTAATAGGCCTATACCATGGTTCTAAATGTCATTAAACACACACAGTAATGCCATGGTGCTTTTAGTGTTTTCGTGTACTGTCAGTGTGTTGTCTGTTTTCAGTTAACAGTTATTGTTTTACAGATTGACACCGCTTTAAACGATTCAGTGTCTGAGCGAGTTGCTCGAATGATTCAGACTCGTGAACCGGTTCGGATCGTTGTCCGGGTCGCTGACCGACTCAAAAGCTTGATTCATTTACGAATCGGGTATCGCCAGTTCTGATTTGTTGTGATATCTAAACAGAAAATGCAGGAGAATGGACATGATTACTGAAATATTGTGAGAGGGAAATGATTCAGTCATTGGCAGACAGACAAGGATTTATCAGACAAGTTTTACTGTTCTCGATTTTACAAACGGAGCTTCCCCAGAAGATGGGACACTTGATCGACTACAAGGGCATCAACATGCTGACAATACACCACTTACCTACATGACTGGTTAGAAAATCTGGAGAGCAATTAATGAAGTTCACCACCAGGTGGAAGAAATGGGTAACCAAAGACGTGCTATTTATGAATATAACAGCTTGATTTTGCAGTGTTGTCTAATGTCCGTTAAAGCAAAAGTGTCCAAAAGTGTGAATTATGCGATAACGGACACAGCGGTGCATCATGTATTATAAAATCATTATGTTTGTAGTGTGATCCATTAAAACGTACAATATATATATTTCAATTCAGACCTAGATATTATTACTATTACTCCACTAGGTCTGAAATATATAGTTCGCTTTAAACATGATGATCTTAAATTTATTAATTATTAATTTACTATTAATAAATGTGTAAAGTTGCATAAAATGGAAACTCAATAAAGTTGGCTCAGATGGATAAATGGTTGGTTTCCACAACTGTTAAAATAAAACATAAATAAGACAATACAACATTTACTGTAGGAGCCATACAATTTACTGGTGACTTAATAAAAAAAAAAACTGTTCAATAGCGCTTCTGATTTGGCAGTGAAATTCGCCGATTTTGGGTGCGTAAAATGTGAAGGATTCTATGGTCCAGTTAGTATTTTCAGCCCATAATGGCGGCCGCGATACCGGAGCGCCATCTAGTAGCTGTTACCCAAAGTGTCGCCTCTCGGGTTGCTGTAAGTTAATAATACATATAATTTGGTAGTAAAATATAAAGTGTTGCACATTTTATTGATGCAAAGATGAGTGGGCTATGTGTATTTTGTAGCCTACAACATTTGCAACTGCTTTTTATCACTTAAAGAAGCACCACAATTTTAAAATAGTGTCTTCTGTTAGTTAAATAGCGACCACTGAACAGACATTTAGAAGTGTTTTTTTAAATTTAAAATGAGTATTGAAAATAATAATAATGAAAAAAAAGAAGAAGCTGTAAACGCTTGCATTTTTTTGCAAGACTATAAGTGTGTCCCATCGGGCAGTCAAAAGACTTGCGGTCTTCACGCCCACTTGAACACTTGGGCCAAATACAGGAAATACGTCAAGTGGTCAAGTGCAAAGACCGCAAGTGTGGGACAAGGCTTTTGCCTAAAGTCACGTTTGCCAACACGGCCTGCCTGACATCATTTCCAAGTAATAGGCTACATGGGAAATAACCGATTTCACTAACTTCAGCTAAGGAAAAGAATGGACAATCGTGGTTTTTATAGGAAAATAAAGGACAGAATAATTAAGGCACACAAGCAAAACTACTAGCCTATGTCATTTCAACTTGTATTGTGTAAAAGGTGTAAAAGTTCTCAGACACTTCTAGATCATTCTGTGTCAAATCAACCAAATTTCAAAATCTTTCCCGGCATACATTTTTGATTTTGTTGATATTTTTTTCTGAAGAAAGACAAAAATATTAACCTTTTCACACGAACGTTTAAAATATTCCAGCATGAGTTTTTTAAGCCGTCCTTATTTTAGAAAGTTTCACCTTATTAGGCTTGTTTGAGATGCGCCTCGCCTGAAATATAGGCGAGAGTAGGCGGCTGCAGTGAGAGGAGGTGTGAAAAAAGTGCAGCCAAGACAGACACGAGATCGGGTGTGCCTCATACGTCCTGAAAAGTGAAGCAGCGGGCTCTTTGATCTTTGATGCAGTACAGGTCATAAACCCCGCCCTCTCAATGCAGACGAATGAGACTTAAGTTAAAACATAAAAATAAATTATGCTTCAAATAAAATTTCCCGAAAGATGGTTTTGGTCATTTAAGGTAGTTGTTATCACGCTGATTTATATTCAATTGTTCGTTTTTGTCATAAGTTTGATTTTAGCTAGATGATTCACAGTTGATTGACAGCTTATCTGAGGACTGTCGGGGCTTCGAGGGGAGATTGATATATAACTAACTATTAATTTTAAATTTCTGTGTTATTTCACACTGACAAAATGAGCTGTTCAGCAGTAAACTGTACTAACTGACCTACAGGATCTGACGGATATCTCAGCTTTTCTCTGTAACATTAATTGTGGGCTTCATAAGCTAATTAATAAACGTTATTAGTTAAGATAACACGCCTAACGTTAGCCATGACGGAAAAAAAGCAGGTGATCGTTATCTGGCAGTTACTAATTATTTTTATGGGTATAAAATAATAATTAGCAGGATAAAACTAATGATAGCCTACTCTAATTAATTATAGAGCACTGTCTACAGCAATAGATCTCCTGTAATGTTAGTTTAACTTGATTTAAAATGACAGGACCGTTTTTGACATTTTAGAGTTGTTTCTAGTGGCATATTATATTGAGTTTATATAGGCTACTGAATTTGCTGTTTCAAAAATATTANTTCTCTGAGGACTGTCGGGGCTTCGAGGGGAGATTGATATATAACTAACTATTAATTTTAAATTTCTGTGTTATTTCACACTGACAAAATGAGCTGTTCAGCAGTAAACTGTACTAACTGACCTACAGGATCTGACGGATATCTCAGCTTTTCTCGGTAACATTAATTGTGGGCTTCATAAGCTAATTAATAAACGTTATTAGTTAAGATAACACGCCTAACGTTAGCCATGACGGAAAAAAAGCAGGTGATCATTATCTGGCAGTTACTAATTATTTTTATGGGTATAAAATAATAATTAGCAGGATAAAACTAATGATAGCCTACTCTAATTAATTATAGAGCACTGTCTACAGCAATAGATCTCCTGTAATGTTAGTTTAACTTGATTTAAAATGACAGGACCGTTTTTGACATTTTAGAGTTGTTTCTAGTGGCATATTATATTGAGTTTATATAGGCTACTGAATTTGCTGTTTCAAAAATATTATTGCTTTAGAAACAGAATAGTCTATTATTTTATAGTAGAATTTTAAATTGTGTATAATTTATATAGGCTAGCCTATTTAAAATACATCAATGATGACGCAGTCGTCTGGGCGGAAGTTTGATACCGCGACTCCACCTCCGGGCTCCACTGACGATACTTTCTGCGCATGCCCCGGCTCCAAATTTCTTTTTTTTTTGACGTTTTTGCGTAACGTGTCAGCTTCAGTTCAATAAAATGGAAGGAAGCGGCGTCGCGTCGTCCATCTTTTTTTACAGTGATCTTCGGGCCCTTAGACGGCACTACATTACATACAGGAAAGCTACTGTAATGGAAATCACAACATGGGCTCACGAATACTTCGTGTCGCTGAACACAATCCACCATGCCATTCGCCGTTGCCGGCTAAAACTCTATAGGTCAAAAAAGAAGCCATATCTAAACATGATCCAGAAGCGCAGGTGTTTTCTCTGGGCCAAGGCTCATTTAAAATGGACTGTGGCAAAGTGGAAAACTGTTCTGTGGTCAGACGAATCAAAATTTGAAGTTCTTTTTTGGAAAACTGGGACACCATATCATCCGGACTAAAGAGGACAAGGACAACCCAAGTTGTTATCAGCGCTCAGTTCAGAAGCCTGCATCTCTGATGGTATGGGGTTGCATGAGTGCGTGTGGCATGGGCAGCTTACACATCTGGAAAGGCACCATCAATGCTGAAAGGTATATCCAAGTTCTAGAACAACATATGCTCCCATCCAGACGTCGTCTCTTTCAGAGAAGACCTTGCATTTTCCAACATGACAATGCCAGACCACATACTGCATCAATTACAACATCATGGATGCATAGAAGAAGGATGCGGGTACTGAAATGGCCAGCCTGCAGTCCAGATCTTTCACCCATAGAAAACATTTGGTGCATCATAAAGAGGAAGATACGACAAAGAAGACCTAATGGTGCGTTCACACCGGACGCGAATGAAGCGGTAAGCGCGAGTGATTTACATGTTAAGTCAATGCAAAGACGCGAATTGACATCCTGCGGCGCGATTCGCGCGAATGACACGGCGCGAATTGAGCGATTTAGGCGTTTGACGCGATTCGCGTGAATCGCGCAAGTTGAAAAATCTGAACTTTGGCGAATTTCCGCGCCGCGTTAACCAATCAGGAGCTTGCTCTAGTAGTGACGTGACGTAGCGAGCTGAGGCAGAAATTCGAAACAACATGGAGGACAAAATCATCGTCGCTGTACATCTTCATACATTTATAGAAACAGAAATAAAAAGGATCGTGTTTGAAAGAAAGTGAGTGAGGAGGTCGGACAATCTGAAAAATTGTAAAAAAAGGTCTTTACTTAATTTGAGCTATATATATATATACATATTAAGACTACAAGCCAACTAAAGACTACCAATTGAGCTTATTCGCTGTAATTTACAATTATTTCCCCACCGAAGTTGTGTTTATTCAGAGGAAGTGTGCAGAAAGCAGTGGGAGAGTCTGGGACACATAAAGGAGCGGGAGAGCCCCTCTCATGACGCGAATTCGCGTCTGTTGTGAAGGGATTTTCACGCGCGAATGAAGCGAATGTCACGCGCGAATGAAGCGAGTAAACTCAAAATGTTCAAGCGTCCAACTACGCGCGAATAGCGCGATTTATTCGCGCAAGTCGCGTCCGGTGTGAACACAGCATAAGACAGTTGAGCAACTAGAAGCCTGTATTAGACAAGAATGGGACAACATTCCTATTCCTAAACTTGAGCAACTTGTCTCCTCAGTCCCCAGACGCCAGACGTTTGCAGACTGTTATAAAAAGAAGAGGGGATGCCACACAGTGGTAAACATGGCCTTGTCCCAACTTTTTTGAGATGTGCTGATGTCATGAAATTTAAAATCAACTTATTTTTCACTTAAAATGATACATTTTCTCAGTTTAAACATTTGATATGTCATCTATGTTGTATTCTGAATAAAATATTGAAATTTGAAACTTCCACATCATTGCATTCTGTTTTTATTCACAATTAGTACAGTGTCCCAAATCTTTTGGAATCGGGTTTGTAAGAATGTTCTCTAAATATTCAGTGTTGGTTCTGGGAACATTAAAAACGTCCAGTTTTCTTGCTGTTACAGGAACGTTTTTATAAGGTATAACTGAAAATTCTGTTAGCTGGGAAGCTCCTGAATAGTAAGATCAGATTGGAAAGCAAGATAAAAAAGAGAGTTTGATAGGTGAATACAGTTCTGGTGCAGATCATTAGTTCTTGATCAACTTTTAAATAAGAACATAATGATACAGTAACATATTACTGCATATACACAGAACAAAAAGTGCTTTCATGTAAATCCAGTTCATTAATATATTTTAATGCATTCTTTTAGTTTGTATATTTTTATTTTTGAAAATGGCCTTTTTAGTAGTGGATGTGTTAAAAAAATCTGTCAGTAAAGGATGACAGTGTCTTGCATTTCTGAAGAATTTGACAGTTATGAAGAATCTGAGTATGAAAATATTGTGAAATGGAAAAACTTGACCCATGCCATCATGCTGACTAGAAAAACTCCCCAACAAATCTGTTAGGTGAAGAAACAGTAGGACGTCAGCTGTTCTTCCTTTTTTGCTTAATTTAAATAAACAGGTCAATTTTACAAGATAAAATATATTTGAATCACTGGAAAAAAAAGGAAAATAAACAGTTTTATGATACAATGGCTTGTCCTATTGAAATATTTAAAATTGACTAGCTTTTAGCATTCATTTAATTTATATCAATTAAATGACTGACAGCAAGATTAGAAATTAAATACTATCAAAAGGTTCATCAAACGGAGATCCCCCATCTATATTTACATATATTAAATTAGCAGATGACACTTACACCTACAATTTACAACTAGAAGGAAAGTCAGATGGTGACGAAACAGAACAATAATGAAATCATCTACAAAAATAAATGTGCCCGCAATGGACAGGATGTAGCCCATGCAGTTTATGTTCCGCTTTGTTGACTATATAAAGTGAACTAAGAGTCTTGAATATATTCTCTCAGACACAAGAAGTGAGAGTTGAAGATCAACTGTTACAATGGAGACACAAAGGATCCTCATGAGTTTGGCTGTTGTGTTCATTGCATCTGTGATCTGGACTATAACAGGTAAAGTGCTTTAAACTGTTTGTATATTATTCTGTCTGATGAAACGATGCAGAATATTGAGGTTTAACTTGTTCTTCTGTCTTAGCAGATGCAGAAGAGAAGGTGCGCACATGCTGTACTGCCATCTCCAAAGTAGAATTGACTGATCCTATCATCGGTTTAAGGATGCGAAATGAAAGTCTTCCATGTGTGAAGGCCGTCATGTAAGAATCACAGTTCCTCTCTAAAGAAAACATATCACGATTAGAGATCAACAGCGTCTGATGTTATATTTCCGTTTTCAATGTTTTCATTCTCTTTGACAGCTTTGAGACTGAACGAGGAGAGTTCTGCTGTGATCCTAAACAACCATGGGTGCAGAAGAAAGTTAAGCAGTTTATGTAAGTTAAACCCAACAAGTGTGATGAAACATAACAGAATTTGTTACAACATTAACTTATAAAGCGCTCACATTGCTATGCATTTAGTATAGTATTCTTGTATTCACATTTGTATTTTTTATTTTTTTTGTTTTACAGAAGAGCTCGAAGAAACAAACGCCTGACTTCCACTCCACCACCAGCATCATCTATCAGTGAGCACACTAGTATGAGAGGATCTACCCAATCAACTGAGAGCTCATGAATCATGAACATCTAAAAATAAACTCATAATGAGAACACATCTTGAAGTAGTTACGTGTATGTAAACTATTTTTACATTTTAAGGGAATTCGCTGTTGTATTTTGAAAATATTTCAAGCGACGGTTGGTAAATTATGCATAAACTGAATATTTCAAATATATGTTGTCAGACATAACAAAGAAATTTTGCAGTGACAAGTCTGTTTGTTTATTCCGTTCATTCAGAAACTGACATACATTGAAACTGTTTTAGAACAAATGTTTAAATACAATATTAGCATTTATTATATTTCATGTTGAAATATATTTCATTCAATGTACTGGAAATGGACTTGTGTCATTAACTCCTGTGTGAAGAAGGGTGACGGAAGTCTGAGTGAATTTCAAACTGAAATGTATGAGAACAAACTTGAACATTTTTGTCAGTTGAATATGCAAATGAACAAGTGCAATTTGAAGCTACAAATAAACAATGATCAGCAACTTCTGGTTTTGATGTTGTGGTTGATGTTTCTGAATGTGTGCAAGAGGTCCTCTGTCAGAGATGAAGACACCTTTTCTCTTTATCTTTATTCTTTCCTTTGCAGTTGGTTGATGGCCATGAATGTATTCTTCCTTGTGCTACTCATTATGTAAATTTCATCCATAATCATATGTTAATTTGCATGAATAAGTACATCTCATGAACTTGAGTGTTGACAATGAAAAAGTTCTTCTCGATTTTTCTCCACATATTCATGTAAGGTTGATTTTTATTCAAACTAACAGATTTTTTATTTCTGTTTAAATGAGGGTCTCATTAAAACTGTCTTAGAAACTTTTCATGATAAACACATAATGTGAGAAGAGGTGGAAATTAGCATGTGTTGAAATGTTCTGAGAAAAAAATTCCACAGAATCAAAAAGTGCTCATAGTTGAAGAAACACCCAGATATAGATGACGTAAATATAAAAGTACTTCTTGATAAAACATCACTATATAAACATCAATAAACCCGTTAAGGTGTTTACTGACGGGAGATATTGGTTCCTCATAAATTATGCTGACGGGTAAAACTGTAGTGTGGGTGAGAGGTGTGAATGCTTATGAGAGTAGATGATCATTTGATGCAATGATTTCAAAAGGGTGATGGTAAGTTTGTGACACATTATTCCATCTGCTACTGTACATCTCTTAAAAGACCTCCTCATAATAACGCACCCACATAATCAATGCCAAATACCTTTGATCTGGACACCAAGAGCTATGGCCTGGACTTCTAGATTAATCACCATCACTGTTCTGATCGCCCTCATGGGATGCTTCACTGGTGCACTGGGCAACTGTAAGTAACTAAACATGCAGCACATGGTATTTCAATATCAAAGTCAATGATACTTGCCAGGATATGATGTGTTCATGAATTCAACTGGTTTGTCACATGGGGTTTGCAGGACACTCTTACCATTTAGAGATACTAAGGAAGTTAATATCCTGTCTTGAAAAATACCATATAAAAGGTCTTGTGTCTAGATAGCACCTTCAAAATAGAAACTATCCCACAGACATCTTCCTCTTCTGGTTTTCTGAATATTTTATGCAAACATCATGCACCTCTGCTGGAAATAGCTCTGATGATGATGGTTCTTGTGTGTATTACTGAACAGCCAATGGAATGGATTGTGCGCCATCTAGTGGAGAACAGCACCTAATGTACAGTACAGAGTAGGTAGGTAATGCAATTTATCAGTCAAATAAAGTGTCAACCCTTGTTTAGTTGGCTAGCAACTGAACAAATTATTCATGTTATGGGATTCACATACAGGCAAAGCCATAAATAGAAATAAACATGAACATGAACAAAGTAACAACAAACCCCAGAAACAAGGCGTTTAAAACCATTTCCTTGAATAACATTGGGAAGTACTTTTATATTGATGTAATTACAGGCTACAAGTATTTCTAAAAGACTTAATAACAAGACAGTTTCTCAAAATTACCTTTAAAACAGGGGTGCCCAATCCTGTTCCTAAAAGTTCAGCCCCAACCCTAATCAAACACATTTTATTATGTGCCGGCGGCCAAATTACACTTTAAAATCAATCAGAGCTATAGAAATGTATATATTAATATTTACAAGTAATGAAATTAAAAATTAGCCTACTGCAATTTTCTTGTTTTTTATTATTATATATAATAATAATACATTTTAATTATTATTATTATTGTTTGGGTATTCTACAGCCCCTCATCAAACTTCTCAACACACAGCCCACCTCAGAATGTTTTGATTCAATGCACAAATCATAAAAAAAGCTGATTAATGATTTCCTAAATTCTGATTGGGTGGACGAAGGCATGCCTAGAACAGGTGTTGTGCCGAATTTCGACTCCTTGCCAAATCATTACCCCCCTTGTTGAAGTCGCTACCTGATTGCCTAATCCTAACCCCTCCCCCACACCTTATCCCAAACCTACCAATAGGGGGTTAATAAATATGGTGGGGGTAGGCACAACACCTGCCCTGGCTGAAACTATTTTACCTTTTTTGAAATAATCTATTAAACCTGCTTGAATATTCATATATGTTCCGCCCACTGAAACTGAAAATCTCTTAACACTGGTCAAAAATGACCAGCCTACAAAAAATAGCTTATAAATCTCGTGTTATGCTATTTTATCACCAAATATTGGATTCAATCTTTTTGTCAGCTTGTTTTCTTTCAATTAGGACAGGTTTTTTTATTTACTTTTTAAACTGACTGATTGTTGGCTTCATTGTTGGAGCTTATATTGGTCAAAAATTACCATCTGTTGAAAATGAATGCAGAATTGGGTAAGCCAAGACATTTTTTGCATTTACGTTCATGCTTTTGGCAGATACTTTTATCATACATTACATACATACATTATTTTACATTGTATTTAAGTTCTTTTATTCATTTTATTCCCTGGGAATCAAATCCATTATTTCCTGATGATGCATCCATAATGGTTTTATTATAGTGATTAATCAAACAACAAATGATAAAGAAATCACTCACTGGTCTTGACTGAATAGCTTTTTTTTATATACAGAGAAGATTATTTGTATTTTTGCTCAGTTGTATATATTTGTTTATTTGTTCTTATTTTCATTTTTATTTCACAGTTGTCCTATTGAGCCATGAGTAATTTGAACCGTTACACCCCTACCATCCCTGTAGGTTCATTCAGAATCAAATGTAGTGTGTAGTGCTTTTATTAACATCAAAATGCATATGGAACCAAGTTCGAGAGTTAGGGCAAATTCTGCAAACACTGATCTGAAAAGTAATGTTTCTTTGTTTTGTTTTTTGTGCTTGCAGGTTAATTCCGGGAATCAACCCTGATGACACCCAAATACCAAAGTCAAACATCAGATGAAAATCTCAAAAGGTCCAAAGAAAAGCTTCAGCCTGAACCCTGTGTTTCTCATCAGAAAGATTGTCAACTTTGACTGCCATAATTACTGAAATGTAAGAGGCCATTCACATATCGCGTCTAAAAACGCCGCTTTTTCCTTCTTTCCAAAGCGCTTGTGCTCCTGTGGCATCTGTTGCTATGCAACCATGAACTGCGCTCTCCAAGAGGAGTAGGAATTTTCAGCAAAGGACAAATTGATTTCTAGCACTTGCATTAGCTTTACTACTAGATATATTTATGGAGATGAGAGAATAAAAAATACCTTGTACAGCTATGATCAGCTGGCCGAGCTTTCGATGTTTTGTTATGGAAAGGCAGAGGTTGAGAATTTTTCAACTCGATGCACCTGGAAAACGCATCGCATTTGAAATATCTGACTTACGCGCGGAAAAGACGCGATATGTGAACGGCCCCTGACACAACACAAACTGACTTTTACTGCATTTTTAAGGCCTGTTTTGCTTTTTAGTATGTGTACTTTTTTGCCATGCTACAGGAGAAAGAAAATGTTTAAAATGATTAAAACGAATATTTGTAACAAAAAGTTATTGAAAATACAGAAACAATACTGTAAAACATTTTACAGTAAGTTGCCAGTAAGTTACTGTAAGATTTACAGTAATCTCTTTACAGTGTAAGTATCAAGTAAAGGGCCATTTCCTAACCAATTTCCTTCTTCTGTTCTAATTCAATGAATGGTGTAATATGTGAAGACTGGACTAAATCCTACACACTCCTAAACTGTGAACTTATCAAGAACTTAAGAATGTTTCAGAAATTATGTTTGCCCATAAAATGAAAGCCAGTGGGGTCCAAAACAATACTGGTCATTGACTTTCATTTAATTACATTTAAATAACAATAACTGAGACATTTTTGTGATGATAAAGTCATACAGGTTTGGAATTACATGTACTGTAGGAGATTAAATAATGACAGCATTTTCATTGTGGGGTGAACTATCACTCTAACCACTTTTTATTCTGTGTGTATCAGTCCATTTTATTATATAATTTAATATATTCATTTAGTTTTTATATATTTATTTTTGAAATCGCCTTTCAGTAGTGGATGTCTTAAAGCAAATACATGCCTCCCAAGGCATATGCATGTAAGTTCAATACCCCACTGCTTAGTGCAATATTTTTGCAAACTCAGTTGATATTTATTCATATAATATGTATAATACTGTAAAGGGTGACAGTGTCTTGCATTTCAGAAGAATTTGACAGTTATGGAGAATCTGAGTTTGAGAATATTGTGAAATGGAAACATTTGACGCATGCCATCATGCTGACTAGCAAAACTACCTAACGAACCTCTTAGGTGAACAAACAGTTGGGTGTCAGCTCTTCCTTCCTATTTTTTTTCTTACAACTGGTCACAAATATTACAAAATAAAAAATGTTTCAAAATAAAATATATTTTAATCACTAAATAAAACAAAAACACTTTTTTGATACGCTTTGTTACACTGTCCTTAGAATTTTAAAAATAACTAGCTTTTTTCAGCATACATTGAATTTATTTCAGTTAAATGACTGATAGCAAGGTTAGAAATTAAATATCATCCAAGAAGTTCATCAGACAGAGGTCCCCATCTATATTTACATATATTAACATATTAATTTAGCAGAATACATTTACACAAACTATGACAAATGACTTCACTCCCAATCTAAACTACAAGGAAAACCAGATATGTTGATGAAACAGAACAATGATGAAATCATCTGTAGTACAAACAGTTTAAGTTCCTCTTTATTGACTATATAAGGTGAACTAGTAAGAGTGTTGAATATATTCTCTCAGACACAAGAAGTGAGAGTTGAAGATCGACTGAGACAATGGAGACACAAAGGATCCTCATGAGGAGTTTGGCTGTTGTGGTCGTTGCATCTGTGATCTGGACTATAACAGGTAAAGTGCTTTAAAATGTTTGTATATTATTCTGTCTGATGGAACAATGCAGAACATTGAGGTTTACCTTGTTCTTCTGTCTTAGCAGATGCAGAAGAGAAGGGAAAAGAACATGTGGTGTACACATGCTGTAAAGCCGTCTCCAGAGTAGAGTTTACAGATCCAGTCATTGGCATCAGGCTGCAAAAACAAAGTCTTCCATGTGTGAAGGCCATCATGTAAGAATCACAATTCCTCTCTAAAGAAAACATGCCATGATTAGAGATCAACAGAGTCTGATGTTATATTTCTGTATTTTCATTCTCTTTGACAGTTTTAAGACTGAACGAGGAGAGTTCTGCATTGATTGGACACAACCATGGGTGAAGGAGAAAGTTAAGCAGTTTATGTAGGTTAAACCCACAAGTGTGGTGAAACATACCAGAATAGGCAACAACATAAGCTTATAAAGTGATGGTGTTCTTGTATTTATGTGTTTATTTTATTTATTTTTTACAGCAGAGCTAAAAAACTTCTGACTTCCACGCCACCACCAGCATCATCCAGCTGAGCACACTCGTGTGGGAGGATCTACCTAATCAACTGAGAGCTCATGAATCATGAACATCTAAAAGTTAATTCATCTTGAAGTAGTTATGTATTTTGAAACTATTTTTAAAGTTTAAGAGAGTGTTTCCAAAATATCTAAAGCAACAGTGTTATGAGCCTAAGCCATTTGTACCATTCTGTGTAAATTGTGTACAGGTGTCAGAATTATTGGCACCCTTGGTAAATATGATCAAAGATAACTGTAAAAATAAATCTGCATTGTTTATCCTTTTGATATTTAATTAATAAAATTAGCAAAAATCTAACCTTTCATTGAAGAAAAATAATTGAAAGTGGGGGGAACTCACATTATGAAATAAATGTTTTTCTCCAAAACACGTTGGCCACAATTATTGGCACCCCTAGTAAAATATCTCTGAAGTATATTCCCATTCATATAAAAAAAATGTTTAGCACACCAGGGTGATCATGAACATGAAATTGTCCAGCCATGACTTCCTGTTCCACAGGAGTATAAACATTATGAAAAACAAAGGCCAAATTCTCTTAATCATTCATCACAATGAGTTAAACCAAAGAATATAGTTCTGATGCGCAGCAAAAGATTGTTGAGCTTCACAAAATAGAAAGTGGCTTTAAGAAAATAGCTAAAGTATTGAAAATCCCCATTTCCACTATCAGGGCAATAATTAAGAAGTTCCAATCATGTTACAAATCAGCCTGGAAGAGGACGTGTGGCTAAATCGTCCTAATGCGTGGTGAGGAGGAGAGTTTGAGTGGTCAAAGATTCTCCAAGGATCACAGCTGGAGAATTGCAGAGATTAGTTGAGTCTTGAGTCTCAGAAAGCATAAAATTATCAAACAGCACCTACAACCCCACAAGTTGTTCGGGAGGGTTTCAAGAAAAATCCTCAGCTCTTATCCATAAACAATCTCCAGCATATTCAGTTGTCAGACAAGACTGGAACTTCAAACGGGACCGGCTTCTATGATCAGATGAAACTAAAAAAAGAGCTTTTTGGCAGCAAACCCACCAGATGGGTTTGGTGCACACATGGATAAAAAGTACCCCATGTTCACGGTTAAATATACTGCTGGATCTTTAATGTTGTGGGCCTATTTTTTCTGCTGGATGTCCTGGACATCTTGTTCAGATACATGGTATCATGGATTCTGTCAAATACCAATAGATAAAAAATCTAAACCTGACCGCTTCTGCTAGAAATCCAATAATGGGCCGAACTTCCATCAGGACAATGATCCAAAACAAACATCAAAACCAACACAAAAATGTGTCAGTGAGCACAAAATTAAGCTTCTGCCATGGTCGTCCCAGTTCCCTGACCTGAACCCTAAAGAAAATTAGTGGAGTGAACTGAAGAAAAGAAGCACCAAACATGGAGCTGGGAATCTGAAGGATCTGGAGAGATTCTGCATGAAGGAATGGTCTCTGATCTCTTGTCAAGTGCTCTCCAAACTCATCAGGCATTATAGGTGAAGACTCAGAGCTGTTATCTTGGCAAAAGGAGGTTGCAAAAAGTTTTGAATAAAAGGGTGCCAATAATTGTGGCCAACGTGTTTTGGAGTAAAACATTTATTTCATAATGTGAGTTCCCCCCACTTTCAATTCTTTTCCTTCAATGAAAGGTTAGATTTTTGCTAATTTTATGAATTAAAGATCAAAAGGATAAACAATGCAGATTTATTTTTTACTGTCATCTTTGATCATATTTACCAAGGGAACCAATTATTCTGACCACCACTGTACGTGCTTGTGTGTGTTTGTGTTCCAAGTGGGCGGTTCTGCCAATATTTCATATTGTTCATCATTTTGCTTGGATCTTGAGTGTCATACCAGAAAGATTGTGTCTGAGATTGTGAATGTGATTGTGATTTTTTAAACCATTTTAGCCCACCGGCAACTATAGTTGCCACACATTCAAATATGTTTTTTAAGAAAAGAAAAAAAAACCTGGGGAAAACAAATGCAGAACATGTTCACATATGACACTATTAAAATATGCATGAAATCATTCAGAAAAATTTGGGCACAAATGGGTTAACAGTGATAATTTGTGTTTATTTGACTAACGCTTGATTGACTTGGATTCTGATTTGGATTGTGTTCACTATTAATTTGTATATCATTTGTAAATATTCTTGTATATAGGTTTGTCAGCTAGTTTGTTATTTTGGCCTTGTCTGCTTCTGTAGTTAAAACCCCTATTGAAAAAAAATATACATATATTTATTATCTCTCCGGTACTGTTCCTTTTTTCTGTTACGGTTGACCCCTAGAGGTCGTAACAGACAGTCAGTAAATTATGCATATTTAAACTTAATATTTAAAATGTTATCATACATATGATTTAAAGAAATTTGGCAGTGACAATTCAGTTCTTAATTGATTCAGAAATTGAATTATGAATCTGTTTTAGAACAAATGTGTTTAAATAAAATATTAGCATAAAGTATATTTCACAGTGAAATATTTTTCACTCAGTGTACTGGATGATGTCTGAGTGAATTTCAGACTGATTTGAATGAGAACCTGGAAACAAGTGCAATCTGAAACTACAAATAAACAATGATTACTGGTTTTGCATGTGGTTGATGTTTCTGAATGTGTGCAAGAGATCCTCTGTCAGGAATGAAGATACCTTTTCTCATTAGCATCTTTATTCTTTCCTTCAGAGTTGGTTGATGACTATGCATGTATCCTTCCTTGTGCTACTCATGTAAATTTCTTCCATAATCAAATGTTAATTTGCACACATATTCCACAAATTCATATATGTTAATTTAAGCCATTCAAGTTTAATTTTACAGCCTAATTAAGGTGTGTGTGTGTATGTGTGTGTGTGTGGGCATGTTTTTGTGAAAATATCAGGACACAAATGTGTATAATGACATGGGTATGACATAGGTATTACAAGGAGAGGGTGATTTATGAGGACATTCCCCATGTCCCCACTTTTCAAAAGGCTTATAAATCATACAGAATGAGTTTTTGTGAGAAAGTAAAAGTGTGCACAGTTTCCTGTGATGGTTAGGTTTAGGGGTAGTGTAGGGGGATAAAAAATACAGTTTGTACAGTATAAAAACCATTACGCCAATGGAATGTCCCCACATTTCACAAAAACAAGTGTGTGTGTGTGTGTGTGTATTTATGTAAGCAATAAGGTACGAGGGGCTGTGCTGTATCTTGAATAAGTCACGGCTGAAGGGCATTGTTAGCAACCCCTTTAGCCGTGACTTATTCATGATACAGCACTAGCCTCGAGTACCTTATTGCTTTTATAAAACAGTTACCACACAATACAAATATTAAAGCTAAATATATGTGTCAATGCAAATTTCATGAAGTAAACTTTCACTAAAACCCTTCCTTCCGACAGAAAAAAATAGTCCCCGACTGTGAACAGCAACAGAAGTTACATTATTACGCCATTTGATGGCGGCAAAGATTGTCTTTATGAGTGAGTTAGTCAGTAGCAAAGACTTTAACATTGAAAAAACGCAACTGACAAATGCTTTGGCTAGCGCTGTCAGTCACGGGAAAACCCCTTAACTGTTAAAAGGACAAGATAATACATCGATAATACATGTTCTACAGAAGTTACTTTGTAACTTCCCATGTATTGACTGACTGCTCTCCTGTCCCCATGTTGAGAGAAATTGGCGAAAGTTCAGAGGTGTTGTGTGTGCTGTGTGAACATGATGGTAATTGTAGTTCTAGACTAAACGTAAGCATTTACTCATCTCACTTGCTCAAAAACAGAGTCAGTATTTCTCAAAATGAATCAAAAGAGCGAAATGCAATCTCAGAATATTGCACAAACCTGCAATTATTAAATATATTAAACAAATATACTTTATGTATTTAATCTCTCTTTATTAACCATTGTCATTGCTGCTGACCTTCAACCATCCAATTCAACCATACTAATAAGCAAAAATTACTTTAGATAAACATCACATTTGTGATCAGTCTGAGGCTTATTCATTTCACTTTTGGTGTGAAAGGGCCTTTACATTTGCCAAAAATATAACTTTTTTGTTGTTATTAAAAAACAAACAAGCCCAGCCCAGGTAAGAAAAAGTAACGCAAAAGTAACGCATTACTTTCCATAAAAAGTAACTAAGTAACGCAATTATTTACTTTATGGGTAGTGACGCAATATTGTAATGCATTAACACTAATGAGGAAACATGCATGGAGATATGAATATGAATATAAGATACAGCAATATTTTAGAGTTCTTTAATTAAAACTCCTTACCAAAAAACAAACATGACTATTTCACTTCCAAAAAAAAAAATCAGGCACTGTTGAAATATCCACTATAATAAAATGATATACCAATTCTTCAACAAAGTATCGATGGAATTCACACCTGTTTTGTTTATGTTGATTAAATGTTGTTTCACACTAATGCCCTTTTGAACAAACCTCATGCAATGCATTAAAATCTTCTGAGCTGATATACACCTAATTTTCAATCTTAATGGTGTGTCCATCTTTCCATCTGTTATTCTCTAATCACAAGCTTTTCTCCCATTAGTGGTTCATTGTGGTAAAGCGCTACAGTATGTGTGAATATGAATAACCATCATGACTGACTGCAATGAATGATGACTTACAATACCACATAGGCTAATCACAAGAAAATAATATCAGAGCAAAGAGATAAAGCCAATAGTACAGGTGATGCTAGGTTAGATTTTTAAAGTTAAAAGCAGAAAATTAATTTTATAGCATTGAATAAACTTCTTCTAACATATTCAGTGTGACAATTTAAAAACAATCTAATGTGTGAGCACAAAAGATGATGCTAGGTGTGTAACGGATGACGATTTAAGAAATATTACTCAGTGTTGTATAAATAACTTCAGCAGTGTCTAATTATCTTGTTCCACTTCAGATTGGAAAGCAAGATAAAAAGAGAATTTGATAGGTGAATCCAGTCCTGGTGCAGATCATTAGTTCTTGAACAACCTAAAATAAGAACATAGTACAATGATGGCTCTGTCCCTGACCCTGGTATAACATGGAGTGCTTTTAAAGAAACACTACACTTTTTTGAAAAAAAAAAAAGTCCCCTAGACTTAAACAGTTGAATTTTACCGTTTTCGAATCCATTTCCACTTTTACCATAGCTTAGCATAGTTCATTGAATCTGATTAGACCTTTAGCATCTCGCTCAAAAATGACCAAAGAGTTTCAATATTTTTCCTATTTAAAACTTGACTCTTCTGTAGTTACATCGTGTACTAAGACCGACGGAAAATGAAAAGTTGCAATTTTCTACGCCGATATGGCTAGGAACTATATTTTCATTCTAGCGTAATAATCAGGGAACTTTGCTGCCGTACCATGGGTGCAGCAGGCGCCATAATATTACGCAGCGACTCTCACAAATGTCTCCATGGTTGCAAGGAAGACACGTTCCCTGTGCAAGCAGGGGGTCACAGGCGGTGCGTAATATCATTTTACAGTTATGAAGAATCTGAGTATGAGAATATTGTGAAATGGAAAAACCTGACCCATGCCATCCCACTGACTAGAAAAACTCCCCAACAAATCTGTTAGGTGAAGAAACAGTAGGAGGTCTGGTCAGCTCTTTCTTTCTATTTTGCTTCATTTAAATAGACAATTGGGCAATGTTACAAGATAAAATATATTTGAATCACTGAAAAAAAATAAAAAACACTTTTATGATACACTGACTTGTCCTCTTGAAACATTTAAAATTGATTAGCTTTTTTCAGCATACATTGAATTTATATCAATTAAATGACTGACAGCAAGATTAGAAATTAAATACCATCAAAAGGTTCATCAAATGGAGATCCCCCATCTATATTTACCCATATTAATTTAGCAGATGACATTTACACCTACAATTTACATCTAAGGAAAGTCAGATGGTGACGAAACAGAACAATAACGAAATCATCTATAAAAATAAATGTGCCCGCAATGGACAGGATGTAGCCCATGCAGTTTATGTTCCGCTTTGTTGACTATTTAAGGCGAATTAGAGTCTTAAATACATTCTCTCAGACACAAGAAGTGAGAGTTGAAGATCGACTGAGACAATGGAGACACAAAGGATCCTCATGAGGAGTTTGGCTGTTGTGGTCGTTGCATCTGTGATCTGGACTATAACAGGTAAAGTGCTTTAAACTGTTTGTATATTATTCTGTCTGATGAAACGATGCAGAATATTGAGGTTTATCTTGTTCTTCAGTCTCAGCACATCCTGTTCAAAAGGTGAGCACATGCTGTACTGTCGTCTCCAAAGCAGAGTTCACTGATCCAGTCATCGGTGTCAGGCTGCAAAATGAAAGTCTTCCATGTGTGAAGGCCATCATGTAAGAATCACAGTTCCTCTCTAAAGAAAACATGCCATGATTAGAGATCAACAGCATCTGATGTTATATTTCTGTTTTCAATGTTTTTCATTCTCTTTGACAGCTTTGAGACTGAACGAGGGGAGTTCTGCATTGATTGGACACAACCATGGGTGCAGAAGAAAGTTATGCAGTTTTTGTAAGTTAAACCCAACAAGTGTGGTGAAACACACCAGAATTTGTAACAACATTAACTTATAAAGTGTTATGTATATAATATTCTTGTATTTACATTTATTTAATTTTTAATTTGTTTTGTTTTACAGCAGAGCTCAAAAAAACAAAGCCTGACTTCCTCGCCACCACCAGCATCATCTATCAGTGAGCACACTCATGTGACAGGATCTACCCAATCAACTGAGAGCTCATCAATCATGAACATCTGAAAGAAAACTCATAATGAGAACACATCTTGAAGTAGTTACGTGTGTGTAAACTATTTTTAAAGTTTAATAGAATTCACTGTTGTATTTTGAAAATATTTCAAGCGACGGTTAATATAAATTATGCATTTGTAAACTGAATATTTCAACTATGCTGTCAGACATATAACAAAGAAATTTTGCAGTGACAAGTCAATTCTTAATTTATTCACTTTAATCAGAAACTGAATTAACTGTTTTAGGACAAATGTGTTTAAATAAAATGTTATCATATAGTATATTTCACATTGAAATATATTTCACTTGTAATGGATTTGTGTCATTAACTCCTGTGTGAAGAAGGTAAATTTTAAACTTTTCAAAATTTCAAACATATGTATGAGAACAAACCCGGACATTTTTGTTGATTATGCAAATGAAAGAGTGCAATCTGAAACAAATAAACAATGATCAGCAACTTCTGGTTTTGCATGTGGTTAATGTTTCTGAATGTGTGCAAGAGGTGAATGAAGACACCTTTTCTCTTTAGCATCTTTATTCTTTTCTTCGCAGTTGGTTGATGACTATGTATTCTTCCTTTTGCTGCTCATTATGTAAATCTTATCGATAATCAAATGTTAATTTGCATGAATAAGTTAGTACGTCTTATGAACTTGATGTCACGTTAAGCACAGAGACAAGAGGGTAAGATCCATATGCAGCTTTAATGGGGTAATTCAAAACCATAATCCAGAAACATGCAAGGGTCAAACTCCATAGAACAGTCCATACAAAAACCAGAGAAACACAAACAGAACCGGTGACCGTAAATGAAACCACAATAACCAAAAGCAGAAACAAACCAGGTATAAATAGACAGACACTAATGATGAAACACAAAACATCTGGGTGCAATGAACGGGATAATGAGTCCGGGAAGTGGGTTATGGGGAATGAAGTCCAAAAGTGTGGTGAGGAACAGTCCGGGTTGGAGTGCCCTCTAGTGACCAACCAGGGCACTCCAACTGGTGATCATGACACTTGAGTGTTGACAATGAAAAGGTCAGTCTCTATTTTTCTCCATATATTCATATAGGGTTGATTTTTATTCAAACTAACAGATTTTTTTATTTCTGTTATATGAAGGTCACATTAAACGGTCTTTTCATGATAAACACATCAGGTGAGAAGTGGTGGAAATGAGCATGTGGTTGAAATGTTTCTGAGAGAAAAATTCCACAGAATCAAAAAGTGCTCATAGTTGAAGAAACACCCAGATATAGATGACGTAAATATAATAGTACTTCTTGATAAAATGTCAATATATAAACATCAATAAACCCACTTAGGTAAAACACATAAAATGACACACACATCAGAAACTCAATCAGCTTCAAGTTGTGTTTTCACCTGCAGAAAAAATAACTCCTAAACTAAACTTATTAAAGATGATGCATGTATTTGTGTTCTGTTATTGAATGTTTTTCCTAAGGAAGATATTGGTTTCTCATAAATTATGCTAACGGGTAAAAATAACTGTAGTGTGGGTGAGAGGTGTGAATGTTTATGAGAGTAGATGATCATTTGATGCAATGATTTCAAAAGGGTGATGGTAAGTTTGTGACACATTATTCCATCTGCTACTGTTCATCTCTTAAAAGACCTCCTTATAATAACGCACCCACATAATCAATGCCAAACACCTTTGATCTGGACACCAAGAGCTATGGCCTGGACTTCTAGATTAATCACCATCACTGTTCTGATCGCCCTCATGGGATGCTTTACTGGTGCACTGGGCAACTGTAAGTAACTAAACATGCAGCACACGATATTTCAATATCAAAGTCGATGACACTGTTTCTTCATATGCTGCTGATTATGAGAAACCTTAAGAAGAACCCTAAATTTACAAGATATCACACTACTGTGATCATGAATTCAACTGGTTTGTCACATGGGGTTTGCAGGCCACTCTTACCATATAGAGATACTTGAAAAATACCATATAAAAGGACTTGTGTCTAGATAGCACCTTCAAAATAGACACTAGCCTACAGACATCTTCTTCTTCTGGTTTTCTGAATATTTTACACAAACATCATGCACCTCTGCTGGAAATTTGCTCTGATGATGGTTCTTCTGTGTGTTACTGAGCAGCCAGTCAATGTAAGTTTTGGGATTTTTTATCACTGAATTTGTATCATTATGAGAGCCTTTTGTACTGATTACTATGGATCTGCTGATTTTAATAATTTTTTTTTTTTACATTTATAATCAGATATAATCAATTGCATTTATGATCCATTTAATTTAACATACTTTCATAATCCAAAGGCATAGTTCACCCAAAAATGAAAATACTGTCATATACCCATCCTCACGCTGTTGGCTTTCTTTCTTCTGTGGAAGACAAAAGAAGATATTTTGAAGAAAATTAGGAATGGAAAAAAATACAATGAAAGTCATTGGGAAACAAAACTGTTTGGTTTTTAACATTTTTCAAAATGTCTTATTTTTTGTTCAGCAGAACAAAAAAGTGCATACAGGTTCGGAACAACATCAGGGTGAGTAAATGATTACATCATTTTCATTTTTGGGTGAACTCTTTCTTTAATGGTGACGGTTTTGTTTTCTATGATGGAGCCCTTATCAAGATCAAGATCTTCTTGTTTTCACACATACTGTATAATACAAGTATGTTGGAGATTTCAATCTCTGTCTCTCTTTCAGATCGGCCCACTAGAGTTGGAGTGACCTGCTGTAAGGGAGGAAGGGAGGAAGAAATTAGTGTTTTTTTCCCCCTCTCTTTAAGGCATGTTTATAAAAGCTACTTAAATGTTCTAATTGAACTAAGGCCTAATCTTGGTTTAACCTAAGCCCTGTCTGTGAAACCAGGCCTCTTTAAAAAAAATCTGTGGTCAGGAAATGTCTTTACCTGCAGATTTGCTCAATAATCTTCACTGCTGGCAAACGATAAGGAAATCCCCCAGGTTGTTTCAGTTGATTTTGACTTCATACAGATATTTTTCTAGGCTCCAAATGATTCAGTTCCTGAGTGAGTTGCACAAATGATTCAGACTCGTAATGTTACACCAATTCATAAAACCGACTCAGGCTTTGTTAGTTCTGGTTAGTTCTGATATCGAAACAGAAAATAAAGGACATTTTGTGAAATATTGTGAGGGAAAATTATTATATTCTCGGTAATCGATTTGGACAGACAAGGGTTTATCAGAGTTGTCAGGCTCGGTATTGTAAATCGGTGCTCTCCCAGGAGATGGCGCACTAGTTTGGGTTGAGTAGGTTCAACAAGAGCATCAACATGCTGACGTGCTTAAAGTAGCTCTTAATTTTCATTAATGACTGCAGTCAGTGTTTGGAAATATTTTAGACTGTTAATAATTTTAATTATAGGCCTATAATTCTTTGTATAATAGACCTAAAAAATTGTTTAAAACATTTTCAAAGATGATAGCCTAATCTTTTATTATTCTCACAGCAGGTCAGCCTATGCCCCAGTAAACAGAATTTTGTTATAAGAACGTTTTCTAAATATTCGGTGTTGATTCTGGGAACGTAAAACGACGTTAGAGGAACGTTTTTATAAGGTATAATGTTCCTAAAACGTTCTTTCAACTTAATTTTGATTAAAAATTCAACATTGTAGGAATGTTGATTTGTAACATTCCAAGAACATAAAAAGGTCCAGTTTCCTTAATGTTAGTAGAATGTTATTTAAAGGTTAGTATGATGTTCCTGAAACATTCTTTCAATCATTCATACACCTGCTGTGAACAAACACTGAAAGAAGGAGAAATAGAAACACAAATTTACTTTCTTCAGCCACAGCCTTAGATGAACTGAAGATAAAAGACATTAAATCTCTGAAGATCTGATTAAACATCTCCACAAACAGCATTACCAGCTTCACTTATTACTAACCAGACTGACTTTATTTCTTTATTTAGTTCAGTATGTGAAGTTAACCTTGCTTTCTCTTTTAATTCAGTTAACATTTATTTTATTTCAAGTAGCAAACATTTTTTTTTATATATATATAGTTTTAGTTTCAGTTAACTATAATAACCCTGGTATTGTGCTCCCTTCAGTTTATTCCTTAAATTACCTTTACATGGTCTTAAAAATGTATTTGATAAAACCTTGATAAAACCTGCAGAAACCCAGCTAACTCAACCCTGGGTCAAATCTGGATCAGAACATGGGCTGGATCAGGGTGGCTCTTTTGATTCAAGCTAGCAAGCAGCCTTACGATATTACTCTGACAACTGTCTACTTACAGCCAGGCAACCATTTAGGTAGCCATTTAGGTAACCACCAGATAGTAACTGTATAGCAACATAAACCAGCCATATCAGAACAAGAAGATCATAGAGACTTGAGGCAGTGTACTGTGGCCCAGTGTTTTGATTTTCTGTCATGATTGTGACAAATGACGTTGGGTTAGTCAACCCGATTTTCATTTTCAACCAAAATGCAATATCTGTCCAATGTTAGGGCCCAACAACAAATCTGACATTATATATATTTTATTATATTATATAATCTGACGTCCAATGCCTGCTGGGTGAAATGACGTCAGTTACACTTTCTTCCTAAGTTAAATAGGGAAGGCGGACCAATGGAAGCTAGATATTTTTTTACTTTATACTTTATAAATATGGATATTTTTCCTACACAAATTAATCGCTTCATTTCAGAAGGCCTCTATTAACCTTCTGAAGCCGTGTGGAGTATGTTTTGCACTTTCTTCAGCTTCATACTTGTTGGTCCTGTTTATTGCCATTATAATGCTTGGATGCATCAGAATATTTATTAATATAACTCTGATCGTGTTCATCAGAAATAAGAAAATTATATGTTATATGTTAAAGTTAAAGTTATAAGTTATATGTTATAAGTGAACTAATCCTTTAATTGTGTGAAACAGAAGGGGTATATCTTACCAGAGAATTAAGTCACATGGTTATTGCGAAATAACAAGAAAAATGTATAAGAATTGCACACTGACCAGAGACAAATTCAGATGCAGCGGCGGTCATCTTGGCTTTGTTGATTTGTTCTATTAAGTCTTATTTTGACTTCTGGAACTCTGCCTCTTGATTCATTGGCAAGAAAGAGAAGACACTTTTCCACAACAGTGGCCAGTGTAAAATTTTTGGGCTCTCTGTTACCCTGTTTTGCTTCTGTGTGAGACCATATTTCCAGTAATTGTTTAGATACTAGACTTGATCCTGTATACGTGATTTTGAACACAAAGCTTGGCGAACTAACAATAGTCAATGGATGATATCCTGTTTTTGTATAAATATCAAATGTTTTCCTGTATGAAACTGAGAATCAACTGAGCAGCATGTCCTCTGTTGGTCATTTAATAACGTTCCCAATATGAGTTTAAGGGGAAGGTTCTATTTTTGTTATTTTATGGTCATGCGAGAACGTTACAAAGTGGACATTTGGGAAGTTAACAGAACGTCCTATAGTAATGATCCTCTAAACATTCCCAGAACGTCCTGAATGTTCCCTGAAGGTCCACCAAATAACGTCCTCCAAACCGTAAAAGAACTCCACATCGTGACCGTCTCAGTTCTGAGAATGTTCTGGGAACTTAAAATTTCTAGCGGGGTGTACATCTTAAAAAAAGACCTCCTCATAATAACGCACCCACAAAATTTGAACGCCAACTACTGACCAATAGGGTAGTTGTCACATCCTCCAGCTGGTGTGCCCATGAGCTCCTCCAGAGGGCACTCCTTTTGTCTCTGATATTAGTAAGGACTACATTTCCCATGATCCTTTGCCTGGACTCATTCTGGCTTCATTCAGTACATCTGTGTATTGTTACCTCCTTTGCTCTAGCTTATTGAAGTGGTGTCTTTCTGTGCATTCTTGGTGTAGTCTTGCTAGTACGTTACCACTGTGTCTGAGCTCCTGTGTTCTTGTCTTCTGCCTGGTTGTTTGTTGTGATGGTGAAATGAAGCTTTGCAAAGCACCGAGGCTTTCCTCTCAACTGTATTGTAAAATGGTTCATTACTCGAAGCTTTTCAACACGGTTCATACTAACCAGTGTTGCCATTTGCTTTCAGTTGAAAGTAGCTAAAACTTGTCGCTAATTGTCACTATATGACGTCATGCTGGTGAGTCCACTGATTGATATTAATATAAATATAGATCAGTGGGTGAGTCACAGAATCTAGATAAGGTTTGTCCAAGAAGTTGCTAGATTTGTCGCTAGGCATTTGAAAAAAGTCTCAAAAGTTCGGAGCCCTGGGCATGACATTCAGGAAAAAAGTAGTAGGCTAAATCGTGCACACAATTTTTTATTTTGTCCTCTCAATTTATAAATCATGCACATGAAATAGTAAATTGTGTGCACAAATTAGTAAATCAAGGGAACAAAATAGTAAATCATGCGCACAATTAAATTTTTTTTCTTGCATGTCATGTGTGGGGCTCCGTACAAAAGGGCCAGGGAAGTCACTAAATCTAGTGACAGAATCACTAAATTGGCACAAAACTGATACTAACGACATCTTGTGGTCAAAAGGTGAAAAAGCTGCCTTTGCAGCCCAGACCACCCAGCTATTTCTTGATTGTTTCAGAATAAATCAGTTTGTTCTACAAAACCCATAAGGCAATAAAAATATTTAGTCTATATAAATAATAGTCTTAATGTGTCTTTGTACTTATACAATGTATGAATAAATAAGTCTAACAACACATTTATGAAAAAATTAATAAAAGGGACAAATTAACTTGGTGTTAATGTAGTGTTGCACTGTATCATTTTTTGTGAATCTTCTTCGATCAACACAATGCAGCCTTTAAAGCTTTTGTGGTTCACACTACTTTTGAAACAGAATATGAAGCAGTCACGTGGTCATGAGCAAAAACGAAGCTTGATCTCAGTGTGCTTGGACATTTGCCTGCTTTTGACTACTCTTTGGATTACCCTTAATGAAGACTGCATTTGGATCCTCAACCAAGTCTTAGAACAGTATTCATAACAGAAAACTACACCAAAAATGCACAGGAAGACACCACTTAAATATTGCCAGAGCAAAGGACGTAACAATACACAGATGTACTGAATGAAGCCATAATGAGTCCAGGCAAAGGATCATGGGAAATGTAGTCCTTAATAGTATCAGAGACAAAAGAAGTGCCCTCTGGAGGAGCTCATGGGCACTCCAGCTGGAGGATGTGACAGTAGTAACTGATTACATGTAATATGGGTTTGGAGCATTATGAATCAGCGTGTCGAATCTGCGATTCAGAGTGATTCAGAGCGCCAAAGTCACATGATTTCAGCAGTTTGGTGGTTTGACACGCGATCCGAATCATGATTCGATACGCTGATTCATAATGCTCTGAAGCTTAATGAAGCAGTGTCTTAAAATCAGCCATTACTATAAGCCCTTATATTGGCGCACCAAAAACATTCTTGTCGCTTTATAATATTAATATTGAACCACTGTACTCACACAAACTGATTTAAATATGTTTTAGTACATTAATGGATCTTGAGAGAAGTAATGTCATTGCTGGCTATGGAGACCTCACTGAACCTTCGGATTTCAACAAAAATATCTTAATTTACATTCCGAAGATTAACAAAGGTCTTACGGGTGTGGAACGGCATGAGGGTGAGTAATAAATTACATCATTTTCATTTTTGGGTGAACTAACCCTTTAATGAGAATGAACAGAGGTTTAGGTGTTGATGTTTTATTGAAAATAATAAAGTTTGCAAAACTTGCAACATCTGTGGCCTTTTATTGTGGCCAGCCTAAGGCACACCTGTGCAATAATCATGCTGTCTAATCAGCATGACAATTCATTCCCCCACATCCTCCCAAAAGGTTAAAATCGTAGAATTAGTCGGACAGTATTTCCTTAAAGGAAAGAGTTTTCTTGTCTCTTAACACATAGTCTCTAATTGAATCAAGGCTTGAAGAGACCACTGTTTCTGCTGGTACGTCATATCCTTTAAAGCAGTGGTCTCAAACTCAATTCCTGGAGGGCCACAGCTCTGCACAGTTTTGATCCAACCCTAATCAAACACACCTGATCCAGCTAAACAAGGTCTTCAGGATTACTAGAAACTTCCAAGCAGGTGTGAGTTGGAGCTGGTTGGAGCTAAACTGTGCAGAGCTGTGGCCCTCCAGGAATTGAGTTTGAGTTCAGTTGGAAACCTATACAAATCAACCATCCATTCTCGTACCAGGGACCATACCTCTCTAGCATATTTACAAGACTGATAGACTTAACTTCTTCACACTTAAACTTAGGACATTGTGAACTCTTTGAACAACTCCTTTTTTTTCATCAGAAAAACTCGAGTTGGCAAGCTTTGGTGTGCCACTTGCCAAGCAATATCTTTGTGAGAATCAAAAAGAAAACATTGTTTACATTCTTCCAGACTGTAATACAATAGATTCAACCAGTTTTCTTACTGGGGTTATCCTCTGTAATCATGGGCATAGCACAATTTGAACAATTACCCAGTTTATTTTCCCAATAAGGATATGCACAACTTTAACTTTCCTTAAAAGGGTAACACCCTAAATATTTGGTCTGTATTCAGCATGAGGAGTATTTATGGGTATAAGTCTCATCCCCCAGACATTAGCTACCTGCTGGCCTACCCAAAACTTAGCAAAACAATGCTATTAAGTTTCTGATTGATTCTCTGACAAACAAACTTTTAAAATTGAAATCAAAAACATAGATTCCAATTTTGTTTCTAATTCTGAGACTGCAAGCCTTCCTTTATCTAATGGCTTATACAGTATCTCTCGTCTCATTTTTTCATGTTGTGAGCCCCAGAAAACCCTAAATAGGACCTTTCTGATAGATCATATAAAATGTATTGGTGCTGGAAATGTTGAGGCCAGAAAGGTAAGGAACGCCAAAATCTCAGCATTTATTACCAACACTTTCCCTCTCAAAGTAAGATCTCGCTCCTCCTGTTGTTATAATTTCTATTTAATCTCATCAAGTCTCAAATCCAAATTGATCTTATCCATGTTTTCACAAAAAAAAGTCCTAAAATCCTAATGGATTCTTCCTGATTTTAAAAACCCAATTTTAATTTTGGTTCTTTCCAGCCATAATACAAAACCTCTGTCTTTGTCTTATTGATTTTAGCACCAGTAGCCAAAGTAAACTTATCAGAAGTTAACAGCACTTTCTTTATAGAATTGTTATCAGTAAGAAAGAGAGTAAGGTCATCCATATAAAGTGAAATTTTGGCCTCTCTGTTTGAGCTACCTGGAATTGGAAAGCCTTCAACTTCAGAATTTTGCCTGAGTAAACAAACTACTGGCTCTGTTAGTGTTGGTTATCCAGAAAGTGTTTTCAGCTGTGACTTTTAGGCTCACACAAACATCAAGAATCAGCGTATGAACCTCAACAATCATGACAATCAACAAAAAGACTGTTTAAATGAAAAGTTTGTCACCATTGTTGAGGTTCATACACTGTCGACATGATCCTATCCAAATAATGTATAAGTAAAGCAAAACAGGATTTTATGCAGTAGTATTCCAGGGTTTTAATTATATGAAATTATTAAACCTAAAGAACGTCTTCAGAGATCAGTGAATCTGATCACTATATGATGTTGAATCATTAATAAATAACCAACAGCATCTGATCAGTTTTTCTTCTTACAACTTAAAATGTGTTTTAGAAACACACAGCTACAGCAGCTGTGGAAAATTAAAGTTAAAAGGTCAAGGGTCAAGAGCCCAACTGATCCAAACGGTGACTTAAATCTTATTATTTTCAATAAAATGTAAACATCTAAACATCAGTAAATTCTTAATAAGTAGCTTTGAATGAAAGAAATAAAGCCAGGGTGGTTTTTAATAAGTGAAGATGCTGTGATCTAGAGAGATCTGTTAGTGTTTAATGTTGTTTCTGTTATCTGAGTTTTGTTAGGTCACCATTGTGCTGAAGAGTAGATCCTGTGCTTCAGTCAGTGATGAGCCAGAAACACTGATGTTCCGCTGCATGTTGCTTTGTTTAAAGACAGTAACTGTGCAGTTTCTGATGCTGTTGCTAGTTTATTGTTAATTGCAAGAGATTTAATTTTTACAGACTTACCCCTGGTTTCACAAACAGGGCTTAAGTTAGTCCTAGATTAAAATGCATGTTTGAGCTGTTTTAACTGAAAGTAACTTGCACTGACATGTCTTAAAATACATCAGAATCAGAATCAGAAGAGTTTTATTGCCAGGTATGTTGTTTACACATACTAGGAATTTGTTTTAGTGACAGAAGCTCCACAGTGCAACAGAGTGACAGCGACAAGACAAGACACATAATAAAAAGAATAAAATAATAATATACAAATTTACAAGATAGACAAAGTGCAAAAAAAAAAAAAGCAAAAAACAATATATAATATAGACAATTGTATGTACAGTTATTTATACTTCAAATTTGCACACATAAGTGTTTTAAGTAAATAATGTGTAATAGTGTTGTGTGTTCCGTGTTTGTCAAGTGTTCATGAGATGGATTGCCTGAGGGAAGAAACTGTTCCTGTGTCTGGTCGTTCTGGTGCTCAGGGCTCTGTAGCGTCGACCAGATGGCAACAGTTCAAAGAGGGAGTGTGCTGGATGTGAGGGGTCTGTAGCTGTGAGCGTAAGTTACGGCAATCAGAGCCATTGTTTTATCTCAAGATGCACACCAGTAATATTTTTTTTTCCAGGGTATGTTTCTAAGCTATTTAAATACCCTAATTGAACTAAGGCCTAATCCTGGCTTAATCTAAGCCCTGTCTGTGAAACCAGGGGCCTGTACCATGATGGTAGTTGAACAAACTCAGGGTTATAGGATTAGTTTCGAGTTGACAAAACAAAACCACTTCAATCCGGCTTTGTTGGTACCATGATGCTGATCATCAACTTTCTCTGTGAACTCAGGCTTTGATCCTGAGTTTGTGGAGCGCGTGCACATGAATGCGTGACATCAGTGGCAAACAGCCAATCACATGCTTTGCAACAGAGATAAACTGCGATTCACTTCTCGCGAGAGAGCCAGCATGATTCAAAACTCTTTTGCTGAAGGTTAAGAGATTGAAGAATTTAAATGCATTTACACTAAAGAAAATAGTTGTCCACGAAAGAGGACAAATAAAATAAATGATCTTGCTCTATCAGTGCAAGTGAAACTTGTGAAGTTAGTTTATATAGTTGCTTGATAATATATATCAATAGAGACTCATACATGTAAGGTCACATAGTCATTTTTAAAGAATTATCTATTGATTCTACAGCTTATATGATCTGTATATATTAATATTCATTTAAACTAAATGCTTAATAATAACTGTTAAACTAAAATTGCTTGTGTGTAATGGATTAATAATAATATAGATCATATAATAATTATATAAATCATAAAATAATTCTAATTATCATTAAAGCCAGACAATTTCATCTTTAAATATTTGTTTTTATTTAGTGACCTTTAATTTGGAGGAAGTGAAACTGGGGGCGTGACTTTACTGTGTTGGATGTGTCACTATCACTTTGCTCACATCTGATTGGTCCAATTTCGGTTTGTGATCTCTTATCCAGAACATAACCTGCCCAGGAGCAGGTTAGCTGTGGAGCGTAAGTTACTATGGTGATGAACACTCACTGCTAAAAGCCAAGTCACTTTCATGGTACCTAAAACCCAGGATTGGTGCAAACTAATCTGAAACTTAACCGGCTAGCCTGCTAATCCGGCTTCATGGTACAGGCCCCAGGCCAAAGTTTCACAATAACAATCCTGGAAATACCTGTAAAGTAACTGCACTGTTAGACCTTGCTGTAGAAAAAAGGCCAAATTCTGACAGTAACAAACCATTTCCCATTAAAACAGTAATACACTGTAGAAAACAATGAATTGTGGGTAATATTTGTCATTTTCGAGAAAACTCCCAGCATGCACTGCAGCATGAATAAATTATGCAGCTGAATGGTCCTTTTTTATTGCCACCATTGTTGAGATTGATGTGCTGATTTTTTATATCTGTGTGTGTCTAAATAATGCTACAGCTTTTTATTATGCATGGTGTCTTAAAAAAAAACTGTTTTTAGCTGATTGTTATTGGAACTATTGCTGTAGTTTCACAGAAGTGTTAGTGTATAATTTTAATCAGTTAATAAGGTAGCAAGGGATAGAATGATAGATGTATAAAAAGTCATGGTAAAGAGCTCAACTAAAGCAAACACTGATCTCATCAATGGCGACATCAAACCAAACATTTTCAATAAAACATCAACATCTAAACAAAGAAGACTCATTACTNCTGTTCAATTTATTTTGATTTAACACCATTGTTTCTGGTTCAGATGTGATTGCTTCATGTGATATTGACTTGAAATGGTTACTAGAACCAGAGGTGGGAAGTCCAGGGGTCAGAAAGTAAAAGTCCTGCCATATTTTTATTCCACCTACTAAAGCATTAATGAGATAAATAAGTGATTAATTGAGTGATGATTGACCATTATTGAAGACACCTGATGATAACAAGCAGAATCACCAAAGGAGAAAATCACAATTTTTAAGTTGACATCATCGAGGTCAGGGTTTGTTTTAGTTGAGCTCTTGACCCTTAACTTATTAATATTAGATTTTGTTTGGGCAGTTTTAACTGCATTAAAACCAACCAGTCAAGCAAAGCTAAAAGATGATCATGTGGTGTTGGTTATGTTTTCACATAATCGTTATTTGAACAGAATCACTGAACTCATTTAAAGTCCAATCTATGAGTTAGATTTACACTATTGATTACAGCAGCACTGTGATTCTACAGCAGAAGATCAACTTTTTCAATACAAACCTTTATTTTTAAAAGTGGATCTGAATTATTAAAATTAAAGATTCATTTCAACACACAGACATCAAGAATCAGCCTGTGAATCTCAACAATGGTGAGAATAATAAAGCATGTTGCAATGCATTCTGGGTGCCACCAATCAAAATTCATGCATGCCTCCCATCATGCATTGCTGCATGAATAAATTATGAGCTGAATTGTCTTAGTAATTTTCTTTATTCTCACTATTAAATTTATTAAATTTAGCTGTTTTTCTGTGATTTTTTAGTAGCTTGATTTCTAATGTTTAGAGTTGATCAGTTTATCAGAATATGTTGCTCGTCACCGTTGTTGAGATTCATACGCTTATTCTTGATGTCTGTGTGTGCCTAGAATTAATATAAACAGAGTGATAAGAACAACTTTCAAAAAAATTTTTGTATTGAAGAAGTTGATTTTCTGCTGCAGTATTATAGTGCTGCAGTAATCAATAATGTAATTCTAACTCAGAGATTGGGTTCAAAATGAGTTCAGTGATTCAGATCAAAGAATGATTATATAAATAACATAAAACACACCACTATCTTTTAACTTTACTTGTCTTGATGGTTGGTTAAAATTCAGTTATAACAACCCAAATAAAATCTAATGTTAATGAAGTCAAGGGTCAAGAGCTCAACTAAAACAAACCCTGACCTCGATGATGGTAACTTAAAAATTGTGATTTTCTCCTTTGGTGATTCTGCTTGTTATCATCAGGTGTCTTCAAGAATGGTCAATCATCACTCAATTAATCACTTATTTATCTCATTAATGCTTCAGTGGGTGGAATAAAAATATGGCAGGACTTTTACTTTCTGACCCCTGGACTTCCCACCTCTGACTAGAACTCACTTGATGTTTCCATTTTGAAATAACATGTTTCAGTCAAGTAAACCAATCAAACAGGATTTTGCTTTGCACTGGGCTGAATTGGGAGAGTAAATGTTGGAAAAACTGTTATTTTATGCATTTTTTTAGAAAGATGAGAATATGGAGAGATGTCTTACTGTTTAATGTTCTATTATGTAAAAGTTTCTGTTATGTTAGTGTTTTTTGGAGATTACCGTTGTGGTGAAGTGTAGAGCTTGTGCTTGCGTTGAGGACCTGCTAACAAGAATTGCCTTATTTATATATAATGAAACAACCACTATGACAGTTCTTTAGATTAAGCCAGTATCCTTTCTAGGCTGCCAACACCAATTATCACATGTGTAAATAGTTATGTTTAGTTTGTTGCTATGTAAAGGACAAAAGCATTAATAATCATTTGATTTATATATATATGTGGAATTCATCTATTTAAAAATAATTAATTACAAACAGATTTCTAGGCATTTCTTTTTTTTTGCTTGCTTTTAAATAAATGTCTCGTTTAGTTAAGTTTTTATATTGGAGTCTTTTTCGCTGCCATTGTTATCTCAGTTCCATGCAATTTTAAGCTTTTCTTGATTCATGTTTTACAGGCAACCTCTCTCTAATGCTAATTCAGATTAGCACAGTTGGTTTTAAATTAATATGGTTTATTTTAATTCAAGACTCCATAGTCCAGGTTTTAGTAATCTGTAGAATCACTGAACTCATTTAGAGCCCAATCTCTGAGTTAGATTTACATTATTGATTACAGCAGCACTGTGATTCTACAGCAGAAGATCAGCTTTTACAACACAAACATTTTTTTGTTAAAGTTTAATTAGTTTTGTTCTAATTAAAAAAAAAAAAAAGAGAAAACAAGAAAATAAATTTTATTTAAACACACAGACATCAAGAATCAGTCTGTGAATCTCAACAATGGTGAGAATAATAAAGCATATTGCAATGCATTCTGGGTGCCACCAATCAAAAATCATCCATGCCTCCCATCATGCATTGCTGCATGAATACATTGTGAGCTGAATTGTCTTAGTAATTTTCTTTATTCTCACTATTTAAATTTTGCTGTTTTTCTGTGACTTTTTAGTAGCTTGTTTTCTAATGTTCAGAGTTGATCAGTTTATCAGAATATGTTGCTTGTCACCGTTGTTGAGATTCATACGCTAATTCTTGATGTCTATGTGTGCCTAACATATATTTTTTTTTTTTTTGTGATAGAACAACTTTCAAAAAATATTTTTGTATCGATAAAGTTGATCTTCTGCTGTAGATTCACAGTGCTGCTGTAATCAATAATGTAAATCTAACTCAGATCAAATAATGATTATGTGAAAACATAACCAACACCATCTGGTAATCTTTTCATTTTGCTTGTTTGGTTGGTTTTAATGCAGTTAAAACTGCCCAATCAAAATTTAACATTAAATAATCAAGGGTCAAGAGCTCAACTAAAACAAACCCTGACCTCGATGATGGTAACTTAAAAATTTGGATTTTCTCCTTTGGTGATTCTGCTTGTTATCATCAGATGTCTTCAATAATGGTCAATCATCACTCAATTAATCACTTATTTATCTCATTAATGCTTCAGTGGGTGGAATAAAAATANTGCCCAATCAAAATTTAAAATTAAAAAGTTAAGGGTCAAGAGCTCAACTAAAACAAACCCTGACCTCGATGATGGTAACTTAAAAATTGTGATTTTCTCCTTTGGCGATTCTGCTTGTTATCATCAGATGTCTTCAATAATGGTCAATCATCACTCAATTAATCACTTATTTATCTCATTAATGCTTCAGTGGGTGGAATAAAAATATGGAAGGACTTTTACTTTCTGACCACTGGACTTCCCACCTCTGCCCTCATTGGATGCTTCACTGGTGCACTGGGCAACTGTAAGTAACTAAACATGCAGTGCACAATATTTCAATATCAAAATCAATGATACTGTTTCTTCATATACAGCTGATTATGAAAAACCTTAAGAAGAACCTTAAATATGAAGGATATCTGCTGTGATCATGAATTTGACTGGTTTGTCACATGGGGTTTGCAGGGCACTCTTACTGTTTAGAGACTCAAAGGAAGTCAATATCCTGTCTTGAAAAATACCAAATAAAAGGATTTTGAGTCTAAATAGCACCTGCAAAACAGAATCTAGCCTGCACACATTTTCTTATTTTGGTTTTCTGATCATTTTACACAAACATCATGCACCTCTGCTGGAAATTAGCTCTGATGATGATGGTTCTTGTGTGTGTTACTGAACAGCAAGTCAACAACTGTAAGTTTTTGGATTTTTTATCATTAGATTTGTATTATTAGATTAGAAAATTAGAGACTTTTGTACTGATTGTTATGGATCTGCTGATTTTAGTTAACTTTTATTTTTACATTTATACATTTCACTTTTATACTTTTAATTTAACATGCTTTCATAATCCAAAGGCATAGTCTACCTAAAAATGAAAAGAAGATATTTTGAAGAAAGTTCAAAGCTAATCCGTTTCTGTTCCCATTGACTTCTATTGTATGGACAAAAAATACAATCCAAAAAAAATGCATAGAGGTTTGGAATAACATCAGAGAGAATAAAGATTATTTTTATTTTTTGGTGAAGTTTCTCTTTAATGATGGTGACAGTTTTGTTTTCTTTAATGGAGCCCTTATCAAGATCAAGATCTTCTTGTTTTCACACATACTGTATACAGTACGCACTGTACAAGTACGTTGGAGATCTCAATCTCTGTCTCTCTTTCAGTTCGTCGGCCCACTAGAGTTGGATTGACCTGCTGTAAGGTGGTGTCGAAGGGAAGAATTCCTCCTGAAATTAAACTGATTGGATACAAGCATCAGAATTCTCTGTGTCCGTGTGTGGATGCTATAATGTAAGCTTTCTCGACACAGACGAATTTCACAGACGTTACTATGCCTGATATTGTGTTAATTTCAGTGGTTCTGTATATCTGTCCTGCAGATTCTACACAGAGAAGGACAAGTACTGCTCTGATCCAAAAGCGCGCTGGATTCGACAGAGACTAGAAGGTACAACCCTAATATTAATATGACATCTTAATATGATGCTTATGTGTTGATAAAAAAAAACTCATAACATGGTCATCTTTTCTCCAGGTCTGAAGGAGATAGAGTACTGAGCCAATAGAAGATGCCGAAAATCTATCTATATATCAATCCATCTATCTATAAAAAGAGAATATATATTATGTAAGTGTATTTAAAGGTGCAATATGTAAGGATTTTTCAGTAAAATATCCAATAACCTCTAGGCTAGTGTTATATATTTTGTTCACTTGAGTACTTGTTTCTCAGAGAATGTTTCCAGCTGTTTGTAAATCGTGAGAAAAATCGTAATCTAGTTTATTTTAATTCAGGACTCCATAGTCCAGGTTTTAGTAATCTGTACTTTATCTGTTTCAGAAAGCCATTTTTTAAGCCACGATTAACTATTCTGTAAACTGCCCCTAGATCTCTCAAGATCTGATTAAACAACTCCACAAACAACATTATTGGTTTGCTTTACCAATACAGAAATGTTTCCTGAAAACACCTATAATTACTGAAAAAGAAGCAGCTTAACAAAAGTCAAGGGTTAAGAGCTCAACTAAAGCAAACACTGATCTCCATGATGGTGACCTCAAACGCAACATTTTCAATAAGATATCAACATCTAAACCTCTGTTAATTCTCAACAATAACCTTTGTAGACGTGTGACAGAAATAAAGAGATCTTGAGAGATCTAAAGCCTTCTTTTTATCTTCAGTTGATTTCATCTAAGGCTGTGGCTGAAGTCAGTTGTAGTTCTTGTGTTTCTCTTTTCTTCAGTGATTCTGCTTGTTAACTGCATGTTCATCATTAAAGCTTAATCATCCCTTAATTAATCACTTAATTATATCATTAACTGTTATGGTTGGAGCTAAAGTCTGCAGGAATGTGGATCTCGAGGTCCAGAGTTGAGGACCCCTGCTCTAGATCTTAGCATCTTCACTTATTACAAATCACTCTGACTTTCCTATAGGACGTTCTGTTAACTTCCCAAATGTCCTCTTTGTAACGTTCTCGCGTAACAATAAAATAACCAAAATAGAATGTCCCCCTAAACTCATATCGGGAACATTATTAAATGACCAACAGAGGACCATTGGGAACGTTCTGCTAATGTCCCAAATATCCTCTTTGTAATGTTCTTATGTGAGCATGAAATAACCAAAATGGAATGTCCCCCTAAAATCAATACCTTGAACTGCAGCACTTTCATTACCAAAAGAGGACGTTTTAGGAACGTCCCTAATGTTCTGTAAAGGTTCTGAATTTTCGTCCCCTTTAGAGAACATTTAGGGAATGTTGCGCAAGGTCACGGGAACGTCGCCTTCTACGTGTGTGGGCAGTTTGCTAGTGTGGACTGCTCACAAAGAGTCCGCAATGAGCCCAAAGCTGTGGGTCTCGCAGGGGCAAACCCTACCAAGGCATAAGCAAGTTCAATGCTTAAAGGTGGTACAGAGGATCTTTTCGTCGACTGATTTTTTTAAAAGAGCGCATGCGTAAGAACAACCCCCCTCCATTTCGAGGGCATGCCTCCCAAAACTCGTGCACGAGTATTGGAACACGAGTGTTTACCACCGGCATTCGCTGTGTTATTAAGCCGGGCACACATTTAATGACTAGCTAAAACATTCTAAGACTATGCACAACATACAGCGATTGTTTCCTGCTCCTGAAGCAGATTTATATACTTTCACATGGAATTTGAACACCGACTGTAATCGCAGACTGAACGCAACTGGCTCTGACTGGACACATTTGAGCGCGATCAGTCATAAGTATCAATTTACATTCATAATCGGCCTTACAAGCGACTTAAAGCCGCGCACACACTTAGTGGATTCATTATGTCGGACTCACCGCAGGTAACTCATAATCTGCAGTTGTTACTCCTGTCTCCTGACAAAAACATTGCATGCGGCGCCTGTGGAGTGTGGAAAGTTACTGGAGCGCGCAGCCGCGCAGGTCTCTCACAAGGAACGTAATGGCAGTGATTGACAAGCCAGAGGACCAATCGTTTACGCGATGATCGCGTAAACGATTGGCTGATGTTTTAAGGCCCTACCTCGTGCACAGATGATGTATATTAATAATATTCCTTTCAGTGCACCTAATAAATAGTCTTTTATCAGTTAGTAAAGACAGTTTAGTAATATTGCAAAAATGTATAAAACAAAACATCCTCTGTAGCACCTTTAATGCAATATTTTTGCAAACTCAGTTGATATTTATTTATATCATTCATAATATTGTAAAGGATTACAGTGTCTTGCATTTCAGAAGAATTTCAGTTATGGAGAATCTGAGTATGAGAATATTGTGAAATGGAAAAACTTGACCCATGTCATCATACTGACTAGCAAAACTACCTAACAAACCTCTTAGACGAAGAAACAGTTGGGTGTCAACTCTTCCTTCCTTTTTTTCTTACAACTTGTTTAGGTTTGTTGTGGGCTGGCCCTAGCCCACTGTGCCTGCAAAAAGCCAGCATGGGCCCTGCAGGGGCATGTTTGCACGGTAGTGGCTCATTGTGTTAAAGCGCTATATTTAGTTATAAATGACCATCGTGACTGATAGCAATGAAACACAGGATGTGGTTACGCAGATAGCAAGCAATGATCGAAATAATGTTAATGTTATTCACATTAACAATGTTAGTATGTCAACATTAACCTCACTGAATCAATATCACTTTTACACCATCAATTAATGTTGAAAACATGTTGAAATTTCAACAAAAAAAACAATGGTAATGGCATTGAATCAGTTATAATGTGATGTTGGTTCAACATCATGTTTGCACTCTCAGAAAATGAAACAGAACTACAACTGACTTAAAGCCACACAGCCTGAAATCAACAGAAAATAAAAGACAATAAATCTCTCAAGATCTCAGCAGAAGTTCTTTTTGAGAATTAACAGAGGTTTAGATGTTGATGTTTTATTGAAAATGTTTGATCACCATTTTGGTGATCAGTGTTTCCTTTAGTTGGGCAGTTTGAGTCTTGCCTTTTTGTGTGAGTTTATGGTCTTTGTAACAGTGTTTACCAAAACACATTATTTGTTGCAAAGAAACCGGACACAATGATGATCAGGTGACATAGTTTTCTGTCTCAAATATAAATTAATATTATTCATATAATTAATATTATCTTCAGCCATTGTTTTATCATGAAAAAGAGAATGTTTAGGCCTATGTAGTAAATGCTAAATTATATTACTAGAAGACTAATGTAAGACATTCTGGCTTGATCATGACTGATATTGTGTGTATCCTCATTGCTCTTCATCATTAATCATTTAAACATGCAACAATATTGGAAAAAATACAGATTTCTAACTATTTTAAGCATATGTATGGAAGGATATTCCGGACAATTTTCAAAAGAAATTGCGAAGGTGGAACTACACTATGGGGCGTGTTCATATGGTAAGTGACGTCACTCGCAGTCGACTGTCAAGAGGGTAAATGTCATGCCGATGTGTACTCTATATAAAGTTGTATATCATAAATGTCATTTGTACTTTTTGCAGTCATAATAATAATAAAGAAATGTCATGCCGAATGCTTTTAACAATGTAGGTAATCTTTGAAATTGTGGAGGAATTTATGATGCTCGCGCAGCAAGTTGAGACGCCGGAACCATTCGTAGAAGACTAGAACAGCATGGATTAAGGTACATACAATTTTCATAAATGTGTGCTTTATGGGAAAAAAAAGCATTTGGAATGTATGGCACTGTACATATAATGAATATTAATACATACAATATAAAACATATATATGGCAGCTACCTTTGGCTCTCCAGGCCAAGACTTCCCTTATGAAAATTAACAATGGTTTTATTATGAAAAAAAAACATGGCTTTTGTAGTTATTCAATGGTAACCACATATTAACCATGTTTTTCTACAAAAAAACATACTTTAACTAAGATATCTGTGTGGTTATACAAATGGTAATCAATGCACACACACACACAACGATTTTATTATAATAAAATGATGGGTAATTTTCATAAGGGTTGTTTTTAAAGGATTGCTTAGATCGTATTAGGCATTTATGCTTTTATTATTGCCTTATACAAAAATATATATCATCAGACAATCTGTGATATTTATATTAGTTGTAAGGTATCTGTACTTTTACTCAAGTATTGTTTTTAGGTACTCTTTTCACCTCTGTGACATACCAGACTATGGGCGATGTTGTTCCTCACTGCTGTGCCTTCTTCACTAATTATGTGGTGCTCATGCCCATTTTTTCTTCCGGAAATCAATGATTAAATCCTTGATGTCTTTGACGTGTTCATCATTATTGGAGCATAGGACACCATCAAGGAAATCCGCACCCTTCATAACTATGATAACAAAGGAGTAACAATGGGCAACAAACTGTTATATTTACTCAGCTTACACATTTTCTCAAAATAAGCTTTTAAAAAAATAGACTACCTTAGCAGTACATGGCACAGCGATGGTATCAGAAAAGCAGAAAGTACAGTGAAAAAATCAGACCTTCATCACTGCCAAATGGACGCCTTTGCAGGTTTGTTTCAGTTGACCGCAGATAAATATTAACTTAATCCAAAGTTCATCTTGTTTTCTGTTTTAAGTATCAAGTTAAAAAGGTAGATACCTCTTCAAACGAGTTCAGCACATCATTTGTTTGGTTCAGACTTAATCGCAAATAATCCATGGAAAAGAGACGGTAGACTCAAAAGTGATTAATTTACAAATCTGAAAATGTAGCGAGCAATTCCATCACTAGGTGTCAGAAACGGGCTTAACCAATTCCAATAGAATCTGTCTGCGGACTGCAAGAGCGGGGCGTAACAAGAAAGGGGCGTAACTTGTTGAGGGGGCGTAACTTGAAGTTGTCCAAATCACACAATAGAATCACGCGAGATGTCAAAACGGCAAGATGGCTGCTCGTAATGAGACAAAGGTAAAAATATTTTCCCGAGACACTTTTTGAAATTGATTATCTATCTAAGATTATCTGTTCTCTCTTATTGTTCTTTAGTAAGCTTTTTTTTTTTAGGTTCTGGCGGGTTAACAACTGTTGGCTGGCATAAATAAGATAGCTAGCCCGCTGAAAATTGTTACGTTGCTTGTAGATTAAATTAGTTTAACATTAGCTTTACGTTAATTTAAATGATATTAGTGGTTGGTTGAACTGATGTTTACTATGTGCTGTATTAATTAACATTAGGGTAAGTCCTATCTGTAACATTTTATTTGTAACGTTATTTTTTCCTTTAGAGTACATGACTCTTGGAAAATGTTGTAATAATAATTATTGTAACGAACCCACTACTAGGGCTGTCACAATAATTAAATAATCGTCTCACCGCGATTGTTTGACCTCATCGCGGTGATTTTAGATCACCGCGAAGTCCGCAATGATGCACACATCTCTCTCTAAAAAACACAAGAGGGCGCTGCAGCACCTGCAGCATCCCTACATCCACCACTCTGGCTGCACGCAATACAGTGCTCTGACGTCAGTATCATCAGAGTTGTACATCCACGGGTAAAATGGATCTAGTTTTAAAGCCGAATACGACGGCACCGATCTGGAAGTATTTTGGTTTCAAACCAGATGACAAAGGGCAACCAAAGGACAATGAGAAGGCAATATGTCGTATGTGTAAAAGAGAAATATCCGTGAAAAGCGCTAACACCACAAACTTACGGACTCACCTGAAGACACATCACCCCACAGAATTCGCCGAAATCACGAAGACATCCGCGACCGCGCATCAGTCTCGTCAATTGACCCTTCGCCAGGGGTTTGATTGACAAGCGATCTAACCAATCAGAACGCCGCATCCGCCATTTTGTCCGACAAAGCAGCCAGTAGTTAGAAGATTAACCTCGGTGGAGTTAAACTTGAAAAATTGTGCATATTGACGTCTTTCCGCGTTTAAAACAACATTCATTCTGATGTTCATT